>OY282605.1:79885725-80248225 GCA_958298945.1 Atherix ibis | reverse complement strand
GGCAGTTTACGCCTTAATTCGAACAGTAGTTCGAAAAGAAATCGAAAATCGACAATTTCATAATTTTTGGTTTCTAATATACCCAAAATAGGGTCGAAGTAGTTCGTAACGTGATTTTTCTACTCGAACAATCAATGGCGACACTCAATAATGATGGCACTGAGAAGAGTTGACGAGGGTATCAAATACAGAGGCAAATGCGGAAATGAAAACTGAGAAGAATGTGATGCCGGATGATCAAGTTGTTCGTGGGTGTATTATGTGAATTGGACAAACGAAACGCCATCAAAGGTTGTTTACGCGATTGAGGTACCATTGCGGCTGTACAGCGTCTACGATATTTCTCTTCAACAGATCACTTTGCAATGTATTCTCTCAACCGATATCTTCATGGACTTTCCACTGAATGACTGAATGACCAAAAGGTAATTGATAATCGGTCGTGTAAATTGACGCAAAATACAGATGGAAGCGTCGACAGATACAGATCAGGATATGTTGTGCGGGGTCTTACCCAGGAATATGACATCGATTATCAAGAAACGTTTAGTCCAGTCGGCAAATTTATTTTAATTCGGTCAATTTGAGCCCTAGCATCATCTAAACATATGAAACTGAGGTAATTTGACGTGAAAACCACTATTCAAAATGGTGATTCCGAAAAACATATTTCAACTTATCAGATTAAATGAGTGTGCAAGCTACAGAAGAGTCGTACGGTTTGAAACAGTCGGATAGCTGCTGGAACAGAAAGTTTACGTCATTCATAACGTAATAGTAAAAATGAGCATGATGGTGGCGGCAATCTACGTTGACGACGGTTTAATAACCGCGGAAGACGAAAGGGATAGTGGTTGACAATCTGAACGGAGTTCGACAAGTCTATTTATGTCAATCAAAGCGATATGCACTAAAGTTGATTCAGTTTTCGCGTGATAGATTGTAACGCACTATCGGTATGTAACAGGACACAGAATTTGGGTGATTTTATAGCAGCTGGAGAATTGAAATTTCCATATTGTGAGGCGGTAGGTAGTTTGATACAGTTGGCAGTAGTAACACGACCGGATATCAGTTTCGCGAACGGCAATCTTCAAAAATCGACTAAGACATATGTAAATGTAGTCATACGCATTCTTAAATATGCCAAGAGTACCATCAGTATGGACATTTGTTACAATTCCAGTAATAATTTGGGCTCATACCGATGCAAACCAAGCGGGTGACATTGAACCTAGGCGGTGCACATCTTGTTGTGTTTTTATTCTTGGCAGCATCCTGTGCCATAACGGAATTGATGTGGTTGAAGAGATTACTATCGGAAATATTATTTTTCGAAATATATGGACCGATTTTCTACATGGACAACCAAAGCGCGATAATACTTGTGAAGAATCTGGAATTTCACAAAAGAACGAAGCACATCGACGGACGATATCATTTTATTGATAAATGTATTTAAATGCACTCAGTATTAAATATTTAGTTCAAGTTATATTGTTATACATATAGTAGTATGTAGTCAAACTAATGTAGAGTCAGTCTATGACGTTTGAATTGTATTGTCGTTATCGTTATTATTATATTATATTGCATCGTTATATAGTTATATTAGTTCATTTAATGAATTGGCTATTGTTTTTATTTAATTTTTTTTCTTATTTCGGTTTTAATTATCACCTTTCGTCAATACGTTCTTTAACTAATTGTAATGATTTATATCGTGAAAACATTTTAAATTACTAGCGGTTTAACACTTGAAATTTGGCATTTGGACCAACAAGCGTGAAAGTCTCTAATACAGAATTTATCTTAAATGGGGTTGTTTAAAATGTATTGCACATTCCGTTTAGTAATTGCCACACCATAAATTTCCAAAAATTTCTTCGCATTTTGGTACAATTTCATGACTTCCACAACTTCATGTCATAATTTAGAAGCTGCAATATTTACGAAAATACGTATTGTGAGCTTTCACTAGACATGATATATGAGAACATCTTTTATTATTCTTCCCTACTGGGTCATTAAATATTTTTAGAAAGCACAATTTTCCAAATATTTAAATTCGGTAGGCCTCAAAGTATAAAAATGAGACATATTTGTGCAAGTTTTGTACAGCTATATTTAACATAAAAGATAACTTATTAAGATAAAGAGGACAAATCTATTTTTTTATACTCACCCTGTGGACTAATTGGACTAGCATTGGAAAACGGTTTAAATGAAGTTATAAATGGATAGTAAGGCTCTCTTTCAGCGTTTTGACAACAATAAACTAATCTGAGTTGGGATGATGAAGTATCATCACCACATATATAACAAACAAAAGTTGCTCGTTCAGCTGTTACCATTACTGGCCGCTTACGCAATGTATAAAAACGTTCATTCTTATGTGTTCCAGCAGTCTAAAACATAAGGAAAAAATAAACTACTAACATTTTATATTTATTAAGTTGTAATTTTTAGTAATTCATTCAATTTTTATTAAATATTACTTAATGATAATAAGATATTCATATCTCAAAATGAATGGGCTTAAATTTTCTTGGTTTTAGAATTTGTTGAGAATTTACACCAAATTATTCGATGACAACACATAATTTATAAAACTCCCGAGAGTAAAACTATGGACTCAAAACTACGAACTTTATACAAATGTGCAGATAAAAAACTTCTGGCCTTCGTGAATGTAGCATTGCCTGACATAGAACGTCAGTATAGCTTCATACAAAAAACTTTAGTAGGAGAAGCACCTCAAAAATAAAATCCAAAATTGATTAATTTTGTTAAAAGTACCAACGTATTTTATTACAATAAAAGCAATTTGGAATTTGCTTGTCAATCCACCGAAGCAAAATTTAAAGCGAACCCAGTTCTGCGTTTTTAAAACCTGTCTGGCTCTAAAGAATATCAGTAATGATATTCTAAAAATAAACTATTACCGTAACGGTGATTTGTTATTAACAACCAAAACGAGGTTTTCGGCTGAGTAATTTCTTAATGCCAAATCGGTCAATGCAAATGATACCAAATTGACCTTTTTCATCCATCTCTCTCCCAATCAAGTATAGGGATCTATTATTTATAAGTGGCTAGCTAATACGTCCGAAGAGGAAATAATTAGCAGCGTCAGAAGCTATAATGTGGTAGATGCCAGAAAGATCATATCCACGCTCGGCTGTATTCAATCCTTTCCGGGTATCGTTGATTTAACTTAATGTGCCTACGGCCTCCCTTTTAACATCAACATCCTTTTCAATGGATTCGCAGTGAAAACGTACTATCCCAACCCTATCAGATGTCGCAACTGCCATGTACTGGGCCATACGGCAAAACATTGCACGGTTTTAAAGGTATGTATGAGATATGGACTCGCCCCTTATCCAGAACTGAAAAATAAATTCGCACTGCTCATGAGACCGTTGCTGCCCGTCGTACCCGGAGAAAAAACATTTTCAAAGTTATGACTGGCAACAAATGATCCATGACTACAGCAACAAAAATGAAAAACAAAACACAAATGGACGCCTCTGCAGTACAATCCAACACCTTGTTTGCAGTAGCACTCCCTGCGCCACCTCATCCCGTTCAAAAACTAGAATCCTTATCCCTATCTTAAAAAAATATTTTCCTCTCTTCATGCAGCACTATTTTAGGGGCAGTTCATTTTAACATTTAGGGCGCCTTATTCTTCCCTATGGTGAGTAGCCATAGTAATGGTGTAAGTAACAAGGTTAGATGTTCCATTTTGCTGTGGAACAACTGCGGGTACATTAATAACCTGGAATATAAGACACTGCTGCTTAATCGGGACTCCCCAAAAATAGTTGATTTGGAAGAAACAAAATTATTCCACTCCCATTTACCAGCAATACAAACCGAATTAATTTGTAAGTCACGTTGCATATATTTATTTCTTATGTACTATAAAGCATTTACCATCCCACGTAGAACTTTATTTTGGTACTTTTGAATTATATCTATGTTGGACTTGCTCGTACAACCCTATAGTTGCATACCGTACATTTGGTTATAAATTAGGATTTTATTCTGTGTTGAGGGCTCAGAGGTTCTTCCAAGAAGCCAATACAATTTTCTATATTTATTGGTAAATCCTTTTTTTCCTTTTTTACATGCTTTTTGGAGACATTTTTTAGTATTTCTGACTTATAATTTTGAAATATATTGTTGTCTTATTTTTTGTTCTTTTGCAATTAGGCAGCCTCTATAGCTTGCTGGATAATAGCTTCTGCAGTTAGGGCATTTGGCTTTATCCTCGCGTTTAAGAGAACAATTTTTTGTTGGATGATTGCCTGCATATCGATTACAGTAGCTTTTTGTGTGCGCAAAAGCCTTACAACGTTTGCATTTTTCCTCAGCCGTTCAAATTTATTTAATGTAGAATATTTATGTGTTTTCATTATTGTGAAAGTAGAACATAAATAACTGGTCCTTTTTTTATTACAATACTTTCTCCTATTTTATTTTCTACTATTTCTTTTTTAATTAATTTTTTTACTTCTAGAATACGGAAGCCTTTATTTAACAGGTCCTGCACAATATCATTTTGTTTGCAAGCTGGGTGGAGACCCCTACGCAAGACATTCAAGTGCCTACTAGCTTTGTTCTCATAGGAGCGGTACTGTGTTTTCCTTCGGTTGAGCTCTTTGGTGATAGGTCGGTATATGTAACTATCAGAGTATTGATTTCGCAGCCATTATTGTTGTAGGAAGTATACTTGCATATATTGCTTTCACCTATAATTTCGACGAATATATTTTTTAGTTCGTCAAAATCTACAATACCTGAAGCTATTATGGGTGGTGGAGCATTATTTTTAAAGTAAGTTTTTTTTTATTTTAGGTTGTTTTATTAGTATGACTTCTACACCGTCCTGAATTTTCAAAGATATTTCAAGGCTACTGTGTCTCTTGGGACCTCCTCTCATGGGTGTGGTAACTAATATCTTTACTTATGTGCATTTTTGTTGATACTTTATCTGTTTGTTGTTTGCTTATTTTTTTTTGTAAATCTTCGACTAGCAGTAACAAGTTGCTGACTTTACTCTTCAGTTCTTTTCTGACTTTTATTTCATTTTGCCATTCTATGTAATAGTATAATTTGCATTGATGATCTACATTTTATTTACGATTTTCTTCGATCACATTATTCTTTAATAAGGATTTTAGGTTTTTTTAATCTACTGCCGATTAGAAAGGCTAGGACGGGCTTTTTCGTTCGTAGAGTATTAGTTGTATTGGGCTTCTGATTTAAACTTTTAGGGAGTTCTTGCTATAAATGAACTCCTTTTCAAATTATGATTGATCTCCCCCAGAATCCGTGAGACCAACATCCGAAGAGGGTCGATTTTCCAGGGCACCTGAGTTACCACCTGGATTAGAGATACCTTTTGTTATGCCCATTACTCCACTACTGTTTTAAAAAAAATTATTTTCAAATATATTCCATCTTTTTTAAATTAGGTTTATCACCATTTCATAATAATAATACAGTTTCTTGAGCAAAGAAATTACATTTATCTTTTCTTATATTTCAATTATTTTTCCTTAATTTTTCAAATATTTTATTTAAACTATGTATATGTTCCCCTAATGTAATGAAGACCAATATTATCACATTTATTCAGCATCACTAAAAAACTAATGCACAATATTAATATTCTTGTTGATGTTACCAAAATCTACTCTATGATCAATATAAATGCATAACATGATTGATTCATTGCATTTTATTTCCATGAAAACATACGGGTCAGTCTACAAGCCACGTATTTTAATTCTTCGATGAAGTTACCGAACTTTTTGTTTCCACGCTCGCTTTATAACACAAACTAGATTGTACGTACTTTGTACTGCCTCCTCGTTCAAGCTCGATTTACTTCGTACACTCTCCTCGAAACAGTTTTTTAAATTCTATGTCACCGCTATTACCGAAATTACGCTTATTGAAGTTATATTTTTTTATTGAATCTATAATTATAATTTTATTGTAAATCAGTTTTCACAGCAGCATAGGCGTATATGTGGGCAGAAAAATAGAGATAATTATACTTCGCACAGTCACATCAACATACTCACATCATGTGAAATAACGATTCCAATTTACCATCATGGGAAATAACGACTTCTCTTTCGTCATCGTTGGGGATGGTAGCCAGTTAGCAGAATCAATAACGAATAACAAGTAGTGTTTTGGATTTTAAGAATATTTTAAAACCATACTCAGATAAATATATATACAATACACCCATTATTCGACGGATTACTTTCGTCATTTGCTCAATACTTGGTGAGGGCTGCATGTTTTCTTCAGCTGACAGGACCTCCAAGTCGTGTCCTGACTGGATAGTTTTCAGGAGTTCATCAAAATGTTGCCGCAACAAACTTCCGCGCCTGCTGCGATTGATCCCTATACTTTTTGTGGCTGATAAATATGAAATTTTCTATGAAACAGTAATTGACATTGGTGTGAAAATATAATTTACAATACACAAAAAAAAATTCTTTTTGATAATTTGTTTATTTTAAGTAGGCTTTAAATTTGTTTTAGTTAAATACATACAATTGTCAAAAAATTATATTTTATTGTAATTCAAAGACTATTTTATTTAAGGTTCAGTGCCTCAAACATTCTTTTAGGTACAGTTCATTACACACAATATGTTGGTATAAATTATTTCTAAATATATGTTCCAATCAATTTTTTCATTCACGAGTCTAAGGTAAGGAGATTTTAATATTCCCTTAGCATTGAGGATAAGGAGAAGGCCGAATTGAAGTCGGTGAGGGTTTCAATATTGAAATACGAAGTCATTTGAGGAGTACTAATAAAGTTGTCAAGTTGGTCAGTATGTTAGTTTGGGAGGAAATTATTTTCTTAGATGTATGGAACAGTGCTTCTTGAAGAATTTTTCTTCGAGGATTAGCAATGCAGCAACCTCATGCTTGGCACTGTAGTTCCCACCTGAAACGAACTAAACTCCAAGTGCATTTAGCAAATATGCCACACTCAGTTGTATTCAGTAAGTTTTGCAATCTATTCATGCAAAGATACACACCTCAACAACGCTTGGAAATTAGCCATTTTTTTTATCAATATAATCGTTAATGTATTGCAACTTAATTATGCAATTCTTCTTCTCATACGAGGCGTATTTCCATCTCTTTGGATCGGTGAATAAACAACGATGACGTTACTGGGCTGAAGCCAATCCACAAATTATTCACGACGAACCTTTATATTCCGAAAAAGTAAACGGTCTGGTGTGATTTATGACACGGTGGCATCATCGTCCTCATTTTCCAAAATGGTAAGCAGTACAAATCAATGATAATGAACTTTTCGTTGGCTAAATTGAAAGATATTGATTTAACGAATATGTGGTTTCAAGAAGACAGCGCTACATGTCACACAGCCCATGTCACAATCGATTTATTCCGAGTTGATAATTTCAAGAATTATCTTGGAAGATATTGATTTAAGGAATATGTAGTTTCAACAAAACGCCGCTAAGTACTACGTACCACACAGGACCATGCCACAATCGAATCATTGCGGGAAAAGTTTGACGGGTCGATAATGTCAAGAAAAGTTGTGATTTAACACCTCTGGAGTAATTTATATGGGTTTATTTGATTTCAGTGCTCTATATTAATAAACCAACAATTACTGATGCATTAAAATAAATCTTTGAACGCCAAATACGTAAAATAAAAACGCTTTTTTGCACATGGTAGTCGAAAATTTGAAACATCGTATTCGGTTCTGTAAAGGGAGCAAAGGCAGTTATTTGAATGATGATATTTTCAGAACATAATTGTATTGGTTTAAATAAACTAATAATAATTATTAGATTTCGCAAAAGCCTGCAGGGCTTGTTATCATTTTTGTTATAGTGAATTAAAATACCACACTACTATGAGTAGCGTATTTTTGGATTTTCACCTGACTACAAAAAAAAGGTAAGCAAATGTAAGTTTTTTATTTATTTTTTTATAATAATTTTTACTTTTATGTTAATTTAAATTTTTTTTAAATTCTATCATACTTTATGCGGGGATGAAGGCTTCAACACAGGGCGGTTCAAGATTATTGAAATAAAATAAGCTAACAACACACAAACAAAACAAAAAATAACTTTCCTTGAAAGATGAATATGCACGTCAAAAGGCCTTGTTGTTATCACTAACTTATTTTATACAGGAGACATTCCAAAAAAATAAATATTAATGACTATTAGCAGATGATACCGCAATAATGGCAGTAGATTCATCTATTGAAACAGCAACTAAAAAACTGCATAATGCATTAAGTAAGGTCAGCAACTGGACGAACCTATGGTGCATTAAGCTATATGAAGCAAAGTCAGCGCACATTATCATTACCTATAGAAAAGTTGATCCTGTACATATTACCATTAATGGACAAATTGTAGCTTATGCCAATTCAGCTAAGTATCTAGATATGACCTTTGATACCAAACTTAAGTGGAAGGAGCATGTAAAAAAGGAAAAAGAACTCAACAATAAATATATAAAATTGTATTGGCTGCTGGGGAGAACTCTGAGCTCGCAACACAGAATAAAATCCTAATTTACAACCAAATGTACGGTATGCAACTATAGGGTTGTACAAGCAAATCTAACATAGATATAATACAGGAGTACCAAAATAAAGTTCTACGTGGGATAGTAAATTATCCATAGTACATCAGAAGAAAAGATATTTGCAAATTAATTATGTTTGTGATGAAATAAAAAAGAGAGCTGTATTCACACGAAAATCCTGAGATGAAAACGATTGTTGATATTATCAACAACATACGCCGTCTTAAAAGGACCAAACCTCATGAATTGGCAGAGTAGCAACCACGAAAACAATTCACTTTATTAAGTGTTTGTCCCAAAACCAGTCCTAAAATTTGCGACTAAATTTAAAGAAAGATCATTAGTCGATTTTAATTAAAATTGATCATGACACATTGCAGGGAGTGATTTTAGGCAGTCATTTGCACACACAATCTCAAATTTTTTCGTGCCACAATTTCGTTTGAACGCAGAGATCTTGTAACTAATTTTCTATAGTCTATAGATTGAAGTTAAAATTAGTTTCAAAAATTCCATTTTTCCTATTTGTTTTTTACTTCTATTAGTATAAATGATTAAGATTGCACAAATGTATTACAGATAGATAAGAGTATTACCACCGACAGCATTTGAAAGTGAATTTTGTAACCGATCGCAGACATTTTCGAAGATTATTTAACTGCATTTTTTTTCTGAATAAGGAAATACAAAATAATAAATCGAAAACTTTATATATTAATCAGGGTGTTTAGCTGCCAGAAAATTAAGATGCCACAACTAAATATTTAACAATTATATAAATAGCTTATATTACGGCAAACACTGTATAATGACAATTTTTCACGAACATAGATCAAATAAGTTCTAAACATGGAATCTTCCTTCAGTTTGTTAGCTCGGGTAGCACTACTGCCAGAAGATTCCATGATCCGTGCACACTTCGTCGAATCAACGATGAAACCGGAAAAATTAGATTGTCCATACCAAGTCAAATGCAGCCGGGATTATGCTGCAAGTTTACACGAGGTAGACTGGGCATTCGGCATTGGGCTGGTGAGCCAAAAGGCCACGAAAACGGTTGTAAACCAAAACGTATATAAAATATAATAAATCAACCGATTTATTATATTTTATATATACGTTTTGGTTTACCTTTGTTAAAAGTTGGACGAATTGTTTTTTTTTTGGATTTCAATAAATAACTTTTTAAATAATTAATTTTAAATTTTAATTGTTCAAAATTTTAGAAAAAAATTATATGAACGTGAGATCTCAGTTAATTCTTTTTATATAAATACAATAAATTTCAATTAAGCAAATTTATGAGTTTTACAAAAAGGCTAAAATAAAATTTACAATCAAATTCCGAAATAATACAATAGAATATTTTATTTTAAATGATTTGGTTTTTTTTCATGTTTGAACCACTTTTTTTGTATTTACGACATTTGCTGTTAGCTGTAGGTTACAACAGGAGCACCACATGTGGTAAGTAGCCATTTACCGTTACCAATCTAATCCTAAAAGCAGTTGAGAATTAGAGTTAGGAAAAAAAATTATTAGAATAAAATAAAAGCAGAGCGATGAAAATTTTGAAAATTGGCAGAGTACAAAAAAAATTAAATATTTTCTTGAAGATAAAGCATTAAAAAAAGGAGATTTTATTATTAAAGAATATATGATCTACGCATCCATTATACATTATATATTTATAATATATAGTCTAAGACACCGTAGAGAAGTTTATATTAATAAAATAAAAGAGACCGACATTTTTTTAATCGAATTACATCAAATACAGTTGCCAAATCTGACGAACTAAATATCCGAACATAAAAATCGAGTCGAATAATAAATTGCAAAAACTACAAAACTGGTAAATACGAAACAGTTCGCGGATCAAAAATATTCGGCTCAAATAAGAAAAAGTGTAAACTGCTTACAAACAGCAATAAAACCCCATCGTTCAAAAAAAAAACCCAAGGCAGGACTGAGCATAACAGCTCTTTCAAGGAGTCCGTTGTTAAATTGAGGTTGAATTCCTTGCAATTATTATCAGCCAAACACATTCCATTTAACGACTGAAGACCATAGTTAGACGAAGAGATATGGACATGTGGCATAGCAAGCGATCTGGACATGGCATTATGACGAACATACCTACATGATACTTTATTGATCAAAGCCCGACAGTCAATTTTTGAATTCAATAATTGATAATTAAAAATGAGGTTTCTTCTAGTGGAGGCACCTGAAGCAATTTAAACCGCTCCACGTAAGGCGGGAGCTTAAAGGATTATTCCCCGGATGATCTTTAGACACAAATCTAGCCAAATTCCGTTAAATCGACTCGATACTCCTTCTATGTAAATCGCAGTAAGGCGATGAAAAGACACAAGAATATTCCAGTATAGGCCTTATTAAGGAACAGTATAAGTAAGTCGAAACATGTATGTTAGCAAATTAACTCGACCATCGTTTTACAAACCCCAAAATAAGGCTAGTTAGAGATATTATTTATATGATTTGTTATCTGAACACGTTTAATACTAATTCTTTAAAACTTATCATCAAAAATAATTGCAGACAGGCTTCTGGAAAATATCATTATTTCACACTTCTCGTGGCTAAGATGTAGGTCGTTAGAATTGCACCAGCTATAAAATATATTCAACTCCTCCTGAATGTTGCAGTAATCCATCAGATGTCCAACACAGGATTACATTTTCATATCCTCAGCATATATCAGGCTGTTACAGCATTTAATTACTGTAAAAATTTGACAGTCGTAGAGAGTGGTCGATAACAATTTATTATAGAGCATCTTACGCTACAATAACATGTTGAAATTATTAAAACATTTTATTTAAATAATTGAGCCATTGTGAATACGCGGAGAAAATTACGTAACTTTTTTAGTGTTAATCATATGGCGAGCAAGCCAACCATTCCGCGTATAATAAATAATTTTGAAAATATGATAAAGCGAAAACTGGGCGACAATTAAGCCTACGTACACCTTAATATATTGATGTAATAAGGCAGTGTATTGCTGAAATTCTCAAAAAAAAATTGCGTTTTTACCCGTATAAAATTCAATTGACACAACCACCGCAGGCAAATGACCATGAATGGCGGCGAGACTGGAGTGCTTGAGTTTTACATCACGGAATAGACGACCACCAATTTTGGCAAAAATCATTAAAAGTGACGAAGCACACTTCGACTTGGCTGGCTTTGTTAATAAACAGAATAGCTGCTATTGGAGCACTAAAAAGCCTTAACTAATATACCAAAACCACTACATCTTGGTAGGGTAAGTGTATGGTGCGACATTTGTGCTGGAGGCAATGCTGTAACAGTTACTGGCGACCGCTATCGGGACATGTTGGAAAACTTTCTTCGGCCCGAATTGGATCAATTAGGCCTACAGAACATGTGGGTCCAACAAGACGGTGCCATATAACACACAACTCGTGCTACGATGCAAATTTTGAGAGAAATTATTCCCGATATATCTAGAGGGCGAATGATACCTGGTAAGATCTACTTGTAAGATAGGACTTAAACCAAACAACTAACATTAGCGGAAAGCACATTTTTAGCTTTAGGACCTATCGTTAACCTACTGGTTCAGGTCTTACTTTGTTCTATGAATTGCGAATAGGTTACCGCCTCAAATAATTTTGGAATTCAAGACAGCGTTGAATATTTTTTTGTGAGCAGATATATTATAACAAAATAATCCTTTTATAATGAAGGGAATTTACCTGTTCGAATGGACTTATTAAGTTCGAATGGACTTATTAAGTTCGAATGGACTTATTAACTCATTCGAGTTATTCTAGCAATAACACAAATGCTCTGAAGCATTTCTCTGGAAGTTTATATGAGGCGAAAAATCAGATATAGCATTTGGGTTATTGCTAGAAGAAATCGAATATCTCAATCTAGATGAATACTCATCAATCTTCCTGCTCATGTTGACAAATTTAAAAAAAAGAACGGAGTTCTTTATATAGACTGAACCGAGCTTTAGTAAGGAAATCGTTATATATACAAGGAAATAGAGCTTTGAATTCATTGAAACAAGTGACTAATTTATTTAAAGATGGCAGATTTTTAGAACGAAGGTAGATTTTTTAAAAACTTTTTTTGCTTCTTAGGCAACGTAGTTCCTACGGTGATCTTACTCTTTGAGCGGCATAAATAAATTGAAGAGCTTATACATATATCTTAGTGTAAAATAAATAAATACAATCGTCAACATCTATACAAAGAAGATCAATAGAAAACATGTGTAATCTCAGAAAAATTAGTTTTTTTGAAGTCGAACACAACCCTAAATTTAAGATTAACACTGTGTTTATTTTAAATCTTATAACTTCACAACTTCATCTACAGTAGTTGAAAAATCAACACGAAATATTAAAAACGATCTTTGCCAATTTACAGTTAACGAAAAATATTCGCACGATGTAATATTAATTACATTCTGCGAAGCCGAAATAGACATCATTATGTATAGTACCACCGAAGAAATTCTTATGGACCCTAAATTGCCGTTTGACTTAGACCGCCTCCCCTCCGTCTGTAACTAATAGCAGAAGTAGAAGTAGAAGTATTGTTGCTTAAGACAGATTCGGGAATAGCTTAGGTTAAATTAGCGGTGAGTCTAACTTTAGAGGACGGAACAGATTCGGGAGAAGCAAAATGGTCAGAAGTCGCAGCACGTGATGTTAAAATTGTGTTTGCATCTTTTTCGGCTATTGAATTAACAAGGCTGGAATTAGCGCTAGTGCTCGACGACAAGTACTGAACCTCCTGCTCGTTACTATTATTTTTATTATTACTCTAATTTATATATTTGTCTTCAATATTATTTGTATTAATATATTTATCTTTGTCATTATTTACACTATTATTGCCATTAAGAGCAGAGGCAGGTTTTAATGATTCCGATAAGAAATTTGGTTTATCCGAAATGGGAATAAGTTCACCTGGCTCGAGTTAGAAATAATTTTTCCGACCATAAAAAAGCGTCCTTCTTAATTTGCTTCAACGAACATTTAATGTCAGCAAGCGTTGGCAAGAAAGGATGAGAGGCAAACCTGGAGCAACGTGAATTGCAAGGTCCTCATGGAAACTGACAACCGAGTCAGCCACAACTCCAACTTTTGCACACAATTCGTGTGATTTTTCAAGAAGTGTTTCCATTTTAGAACATACACAAATAATTATAAACAACAGAAATTTCTGATACACAGAACCAAAGCGTCCCATAGCCCACTCCCTCAACGCACAAACAAGAATATTTTTAATTTCCTATATTGTGTTTATTATTTCTATTGTATTTGTTTGATTAAACGATTTGCTGTCTTATAAAAATAATAATGTAAATTTTGTTTAATGAATTTATAGTTGTGGCATCATAAATAAAAAAGTGAAGCAGGAAGAAACGTCATATGATTACGTCCTATAGATACCAGAAATATTGTCAAGTTTATTTGAGCAAAAATAATATCCGAGATCATAAAATATTTCGGATAAAACAATAGATCGTATTAAATTAAAAATAACTAAATTCAATATGATCTATTGTTTGGAATAATTTTAAATAAAATAATTAAAACGAGTCATTAAATAATTGCTACGTTTTTTTAGCTTGATTTGAAGAATTATAAATCCGACATGGACTTATAAATCATATATGGAATAAAGAATTATAAATCTATATATCTGCGTACTTACCTCGTAATTATTCCACTGTTCTAATAAATGTTTGTGACATAAGTGGCAAGTTTGTATCATACCTCGTGGATCTTTGGGTCGAGAGCGTGCCGGTCTCGGATGTGATTCATTAAATATTGTGAAATATGGATTGTTAAGATCACTGATATCTTTTGGCTCCACCGTACTTAGTTCTATAAGACTACCACGGCGTTGTTCATCACCACATGCATAACAAACTTCAGTAGTTGAGTTTTTATCGGGCATTGAGAGATCTAGAATACCTATTTCCATTGGATTTGGTGCTGAGTTCGTTGAGGTATGCTGTATTATATTCATGCTATGAGTTATTTGCGATGGTAATGATGAATTATGCGAATTCCTTAAATCTAGAACTTCCCCCTCTGCAAAGGTAGAGTCAAGCAATTGTACGTGTGGTTCCAAATTCCGGAGCATGTGTGAAGTGTACTTGTTTGGAAAAAAATTGATTGTTTTATTCATTATTTGAACTTGATTCAATTTACGCTGAATTTAAATACGTTATTGGCTCTAAATTTAAGTTTATGGTACGCAAACTATAACGGTTTTATATTAATACCTTCATTTGAATTTAATAAGCGTACCTGATTTGGATGATTTGGGTGTTTTTCATTTGGAGACTGCTGTTGTTGCGTTTCATGGTATTTTTGTCGTAATGGTTGCACATGATTATTAACTATGCGTGTATTCTCTGGCGAGTGTGACCGACTTTGAGACTTATTATTATTTCGGCTCTGTGGCCGTTGGTTTAAGATTTGGCTAGTGGAATAATTTTTCGAACAATAATCACTTGACTTATTGTTCGGTAGCGAATCATTTTGTGAACTAAGCCTGTGGGATGATTCATTATGTATAATTGTATGCTTTTGCTGATGCTGATCATGAGATAGCAGTGACATATAGTTTTTTGAGCCCGGATGCTGGGTTGGAAGAAGATATGAAAATTCAGGTGAACTTAACTGGGATACATTTCCGTTTCCTAAATGATCGGCACTTAAGCCGAGCATATGTGCAGCATATTCCCCTTGAGTTGTGACATCTGCACCAATATATCCTTTTCCATCGACTCGTTTCATATGGTAAAGACGCTGTAAATGGGGTTTGGCTTCTCTTTCAAAAGCATCCCACTGTTCAGTGAGTAATGTGTAACATAATTTACATGCCATGACATAACATTGTGAAGAAGATAGTTGAGGTACATCTGTAGGTGCTATGTGTCGTTCCAAAAATGGAAAATATGGCTCCTTAGGTTTCTGAAGATTTGGTCGCACCCGAATATACTCGTAACCTCCCCGTCCACCGCACACATAACATAAAGGTAAGACTTCAACTTCACTATTCACTACATGTGATTGGCTTGCTGATGTTGATGTTGTTACTGATCCATATGAATAAGCACGTGTCGTTTCAAGTAATTGTGGTTGTTGTGAGGACTTAGATGTCGCGTGTGTTGAATGGGTGCCTCGTAACTCATTTTTGATGTAGGCTTTCGCCTTTTCCATAATAGTCTGAAAGTATAATATGAACAAATCAAAATAATTAATAAAAACATTTTATGAAAAAACATTAAATAATTAATTACATAGGTAACATCTACAAAAAGTTGTATTTAAAGTTTTCTGTCTAGATATATTGTAACATTTACAACAAAAAATATGTTTTATCATCACTTAAATAATTTGTGATTCATACTTTATGTTTTACTGTATGTTTATTATTTTTATAAAAATAATTGTTCTAACAAGAAAAAAAAATTTTTTTCTTCGAAGAAGTAATAATATTACGTTTATAGCGTATATTACTTTGATTTATTCTTCACTGTATTCTCATGTTTACCAGAAGTCCCTTACTTACATTAAAATGCTTACCAATAAAACAAAAATAATTCCTACTGTAATTCATTATTAAATTAAGTAGACATAAACTTCTTAAACTCACTAAAACGTAAAAAATAACAAAGTGGATGTAAACTCCAAAATACCTTTTTTTCAAGAATAAAATGCGAATCGGTCTTCTTTGTGAATTCGTGCTATAGCGAATAAATTGATTTCATTTTCTCTACTCATTTTAAGAATTCTTATCATAATTTCTTCAATTTTTTAAAAATATTGTCATATTTTAGAGTTTAGTTTTATTTTAAATATGTTCGTAAATTTATGATTGTTGCTTAAATTATTTTCGTTAGTCATTAGTTGTTGCATTGATTTTCGAATTATAGGAAGTATAATTCTTTCGTCTGTATACTTATTAAAGGTATCTATTCTATTGATTTTAAAATTATTAGAGGTATTTTCAGCTGAAATATTGTATATACTCTTCTTTATATTTTTTTAGTATAGTCCTTTCCATATCTCTAAAGATAATCCCAAAATTTATCGTATTAATTGAAATAATTTTAAAAGGACATTTGTAGGTGTTTTGTAGAGATTTTCGAATGTATCATTCTGAAATTATACAAATTCTACATTTGGTAAGTTTTTAAAAATATAAAAAGATTATCACCGTGTTTTTTCAATTTCTTCACAAAGTTTTCAGACATATCGTCTTTATCATTGTAGTTGCGTGACATGCAAAATTTACCTGATATTTGAAAAGGTCTACCATATACTAATTCTCCTACCTGTGAATGAATATTTTTTTATTAAGTAGCCTGACCGGTAGCACAGTCGTTAGCATACTAGACTATCTTCCAAGAAGTCGTGGGTTCGAATTCCACTGAGGTATGGTCCTCCGCTTATTCTAAAAAAATCAGGCTTCTTGGATGGTAGGCTAATGACTTTATACCCTTGAAAGCTAGATGAGAAGTGGTTGTGCGGATATGGATAGTTTCAATCAATTATTTGAGATGTTTGAATACGAGTCGAATTGCCTACTTTGGTACGTTGTTACTCTTAAGGGAGTCCCAAATCGACAAATCAAATTTTAATGAAAAGCACGGTCCACCGTCGTAGCTACTTGGTATTTAAAATGAGGAACTGTCCACGCCAACAAAATAATATGTCAATCCTACTGAAATTAACAATACCATCATTTTTCTCTATGTAGATGTTTAAATATTAAAGTTGGTAGCAAAATACCCAGGATCTGTAGATACATGTCTATAGTATTGCAGAATAATTTGATTATAAATGGTATCAAGTATTTGTCGAAATAAACCAAAGAATTTTAAAATAAAAAGACGTTTTTTCAATTGAAAATTTCTTCAGTTTTTCATAATATTTCCGTTCCGCAGCTAGAGTGTTCAGTCACGGTGATATTTTGTTGCATCTGATTGATTCGCGCAAAAGCGATATTTACACTGCTTATTTTTTTCTTAAAATCGAAAGTTAAGAGTTTGGAACAATGGAATAAAAAAGATTGATTTGGCTGACCAAAATCGTTTATATAAACTAGAGAATAATGAAAAATGTCATCAAAGTTTCTGTACCACCTAATTTTTTACGGGTATTAATGAAAATTTTTATGTACTGGTTTGAAGAAAAAATACAATTCTTGTGCGCTATGCTTTATGGAGCATTGTGGATTTTCAGCTACTTTCTCATGCACCGCAGCAATATTCTCAGTTACAACCTTACATAATGACAGCCTAAGAAATCTATATTTTTTGCTAACCAGTATGCTACATTCAACGCTACATTTTAATACGTCATTCTTATAACTAACTAGATTTGTTTCGAAAAGTTCTTAATTATATCAACTTTTTTTTTAATTGAACACGTTCTTTGTTATAAAGGGTCAGGTGTTTGAGTAGTTCAATTTTTGACCGATTTTGGACTGCTCGAAATTTAACTGTTTGACACGATATCTTATTGGTAAACTAGTATAACGGCACACTGGATGGTGCGATTTGCTATGACAAGGTAGAAAAAGGAATATTAACAATTATCTAATAAAATAAAGGAATGAAAAAACGAATTAAATTAGTCGTTTATTAATAAATATGTATGCAAGTAAACTTTTAAACGATTCACAGATTCAAAACCATTAGTGAATGCGCATGCGTAACATGTTGATTCAAAGAAATAAAAAAAGACAAATGATCAAACATAACAACTACTGTACTATGCAACAATAAGTAATCAAATAAAATTCAAATACATACAAAATAAAAAGAAACAAAAATAGTGCATTGAAAGTAGTGTTTGTTAAATATATATTTATATACGAGTATTTGCATGATCACTTTAACGGCATTTATTTCAATGCTAATTTGGTTTTATAGTTTACTTTTTATTTTTACGATAAACATCGTGAATATGTGTAAAAGAAAAATCAGGATTGCGAAGAACCTCATCCAATATTCGCTGAGATGTTTGAAAGCGCGAACTAGAATCAATAGAATAGAAAATTGTCTCAACCTTCTGGAAATGTGCAAAATCCGCAATTTGGCGGATGGTCTTACGTATGAACAACGATAATCTCCAGAGTCTCCATGTTTTCTATTTATGCTGGCTGTTTGAAGAGAATAAATACCAATAACTTTGTAAAGAGTGAGTAATTCATAGCTGAATTATGGTGCTTATTTCCCTTATAGCTGTCTTAAACTTATCGGGAAAAAATTTCCAAGATTTCTTAAATATTGGAAATCTTGAATGAGTCTCCGTATAATATCTCGTTTAGAGTTAAATTAAAAGTGAAGAGTCATTAACCGTATTGATAGTCCGAATAAAGTGGGTTCTTCGATTTTTAAAACCCACAATTTAGTTGTAATGAGCAAGAAAATTAACTCCAATAATTGGTTTAGCAACGTTTTGCAATGACAAATTGACAATGAAAATATCTTTGCAATCCTAAATTAATATTGTATTTACCTAGATAGTTTCATAGTAGCAACTGGAGAACCGTGAGCTGCAACTTATTGCTGGGTAATACATAAATATGCTCTAGTATTAATTGAAAATTGAATTGTGAAAAATCTGTCACTAATGAAAAATCGACTCAGAGCAAATGTCGTGAGTGGTTATTGACATCCACCCTCGTTTTCCTTCTTGAAAGAAAAAAAAGAATAACACAACACATACAAAAATTTTGCTTTCACTTATTGATCTGTCGTCAACAAGTATATAATTCAATGGAAGTTTCGCATTTCAGCATTTTCCAGCGTATTTTTTTTAAAACATTATTTTCATAAAACTTTTTCTTTCTACGTGTAGATTTTTTCCCCGTGTCACTCCGAATTCTACCAATATCCGAATCAACACCAGACAGCACGCATGTAATTAAGTAAGATACGCGGCTAAATTCAAATTAATGTTAGGTGTGTTTCATCTGTGAAAATTTGAGATCAGTAACAATTAAACAAAACAACGATTTTTTAAACATACTAATGTTAAAAAAACTAAAGAGTTTCTCTAGTTTAAAAACTAAAGAGTTTCAACGCATTGCAGTATTCAGATTTAGTATAAGTACAATATTTGTTTCACTTATATTTTTTTTCAGTCATCGTTTTTGGATTGACTTGTTAGTTATTATAACATTTTTATTACATTTTGATTGTGTTTTATTTATTAACATTGTGGTTTACTATACATTTTTTGGTGCCTCCTGTGAGGAATGAACTAAAGATTTTATTTAGTACGCAACTGGCAACATTTTCAATCTTTGACTTTCATCGACCCGTCATTAGGGTCGACTGGTAGTAGCGAAGCACTTATTCGGGCAGATATATAAGACGGCATTGTGCAGGATGGCAACATTCGTGGTGCTCCTAATGCAGATATATGAGACGGCATTGTGCAGGATGGCAACATTCGCACAATCTACAAGACTTGATTAAAGGTCGATTAATCAATTCCTACACCCGTACGTGCGTTTCGCGTTCAAGATGGCATCAACGGTGACAACACAATTCGCATTAACCAATTACTACCGAAATTTTGGAACTTTGAGGACGTAACCACATATACAGAGTTGCAACCGCGGCCGACATTTGTGAAGAGATACGTCCATATCAGCTCACGACCATCACCTATGGCATAGCATGTGGCCCCTGCAACGCTATTCGCGCGAAGCAGCAGTGTGCGCCGACAATTGTGGCAATCTAGACAACGACAGTGGCTGCTCGTGTAAGTGACATTTGCGACTTTAACGGCGATGACTACCTCTCCAGTCTCGATACTTATGACTTTAACGTAGATAACTACCTCTCCAGTGTCAATTTTATTCACCGTTTCAGCATAACTGGATGCTTGCTGTGTAATACAGCAAACATACTGCGTGGCAATGCAAAACGCAAACATTTCCGGCTTCAATCAATCGTGTAGTGCTCCGACATGGACGCAGCGCTGCGGTGGCACATTCATATTGAACAACCAAAATTGAGTAAACGCAACGAATCGAAAGTGGTCGATGGAAGTAAACATTTCCACATTGCGGTGTCGAGCCCCTTGGTTCCATTTGCCCCTTACATTGATTCTGATGGAATAGTTCGCGTCGGATATAGCATTCAAAATGCAGCGTTGTCGATAGACGAGCGTTATCCGATTATTTTGGCAAAATAAAAACACATTGACACAGCTCAGCGTTCGAGAGATTCATCAAACAACTGCACATGGTAACTTGGCGCTAAAACTACAGATACTATGCGAAAAATATTGGGTGCTCAACGCTCGCGTATTGATCAAGCAATGCGTACATAACCGCAGCAAATGCAAGGTCAACAAATGGCTTCGTTGCCGGCTTTGCGCGTCTTTGTGGTGCCACCATTGTCACCGTCTGAGGTAGATTACTGCGTTCAGTTTTCTATTCGCATTGGCTCAAAACGGACACGTACCACCAAGAAAAGTACGTAACAATATTCGTGGGTATGGTCACAAAGGCTGTGCACATTGAACTGGTTCGGTCGTTGCGCAACGTGTCTAGTCGATTTGCCAGCCGACGTGGATCGTCTCGCAATTTGTACAACGACAAACGTAACCAATTCACCAAAGCAGACAAAATCTTGCAAGAGGATTTAACAGAGTGGCATAGCGAACAAACAACAACAATAGACAAATTAAAGAACACTATGACATTCCATTCCGGCGGGCGCACCTTTTGGAAATCAGTCCATATATTACGACCAAATGCTCACTTTGCATCATCCGTATCGAGTTTTTAAATTCTCGGCCGTTGATTGCATTACACGATGCAGTCTATGACAATTTGGCATTAACACCGGCAAATTTCCTTATCATTGTATTACCCGAACATCTGTGACTGATCTGGCAACAAAAGTATTGGTAACAATTGCGGCAGATGCATCAATTATTGAGAAAACAACGGCACGACGAATATTTAGCCTCATTGCAGTAGCGGAGAAAATGGTGTCAGACAGCTGACAATTTGCGGGTCAACGATGCGGTCGCCGTTCGTCATGAAAATATACCACATTGCCGCCTTCAAATACACCATCAAGAAGCATTGTTTCCGCCTCGTATAGAAAATTTGCAAACTCATTGGCGAACATTTCTGAACTAAAACTTGCGTTCCGGTAGAAAGTAAACTTTGAATTTCAACGTAACACAGTATGAGAATTTAATATAAGTATTTGTTTCAATAATTATGTATTAATCATAACGGTTTTATTACATTCTGATTATTCTTTATATATTAATATTGTGGTTTTCTATACAGTTGTGTTTACTATTTCTCATAAATGTTCTAAAAATATTATAAACATTTATTGCTCGTATTATTTTTCAAGTAAAGAAAAAAATTCAAAATGGAAATGAAATTGTAGTTCAACAAGTAAAACACTAAATTATTATGAATTCACAGTGATTTTATGATAGAGAGGAACTCAGGCAATGATATTATATTAAATATATAAAC
The DNA here is from genome assembly GCA_958298945.1 of Atherix ibis. Lineage (NCBI taxonomy): Eukaryota > Metazoa > Arthropoda > Insecta > Diptera > Athericidae > Atherix > Atherix ibis. Next base: position 80,226,035 of record OY282605.1, on the reverse strand, counting down.
GAAAGTGGTCAATGCGAAAGTGGCCACCAATAGCTGAAACTACTTGCGATTTGAGAGGAATCGATCAAATAGAACTGCAGAGGTACTCAATAGCAGTTTAAAAGACCAGATGGAAGATAAAATACGATTTAAGAGGATGCCTCAGTAACCGGTGAATTATTCGTATTTTGCAGAGGGACCAAAAACATATTGTTCTTATTATTATCTCAACGCTCCTTACGTTTGGATATAGTATTAGGGGACACAACTCCTTCCAGAACCTAGTTCAAAAAGGCGTCAGCGAGAACACAGGTACCAGGCCCATAGGCAAAAAAATGAGGATTATCAATTAGAATACCAGCAGAGAAAGCTACAGATAAAGAAAAATCGAACAATGGATCTGGTATCCGATCAGAAGCCGAAGAAAAATCATGGAAAATGAAATTGCGAAGATGTACATAACTGTACACTCTCTACAATCGAATTAAGGGAGCAAGAACCGAAATGTTTTTCATTTGCTTAACAGTATGGTATGTATGACTAAATCAATTTATGCCACAAAATGTTTACAACTAAACAAATTATATCATTGACACTTGAAGTAATGAATTCACAATTGGCAGTTTGAAAAAATGTTTTTTTAAAGAGGGAAAACGCCTTATTTCAAGAATAGAATAGGTGCAGGTTGATTTTTTTTTAATGTTATATTTGTCCACTACTCTACGAGTATATAACCAATTTAAAGCATTACCGACAAAATTAAATACACATAGATCCCGTTTTTGTATATGTGGTATTATAATTATTATTTTATTATACAATATAATGAATGTATTTTATTCTTCTAAATAATTCTTCTGTTTCAAAATATAATTCTGAGCGTCAGCACACATGTTGACGACCACAAATGAATTACTACTACGCCCACACTTGAAAAATCAGTTACCTTCAAGAATTATGGTACTTTCAAATAGATTCGTTCTATCTGTTCTTACATGGTGCGAGTGCACGCGTGCTATGGTAAAACTGATTATGGTTGAATTTCTTCAGTCTGAGTTTACTCAGTCTAAGGATTTCTGGTTCCAAGTGAGATACGATTAACACAGTACTCTTTATACTAATAACATTAAAGAGTTTCGTACTATAATTTTTGTAAACATGATAGATCTCTGTACAGCATATGAATTTGCAAAACATCTTCCCTACTTAAATTAAGAGGTTCGCTGAATGCTTTTAGCTTCCGTAATAGGTCATAATATGGGGCATTTAGCATCATATGAGATACAAATAACACTTTGTACGGCGAAAATGTGATGGACTGATGCATACAACTTCTCAAAAAGCAGGTCATTTCACTGAAGTCCGCGTCTCATCCATGATGGTGTTTCTTAATATCGGGACGGATGGATGCATGCTAAATTGAGTGGTTTATTCTCTAAAATGATTTTGTTTAATTGCATGCTTCTAGTTGTCTTCCCAATCCCGTCGAATAAAAGTGTCGCTTATTACCGTGACAATTGCTTCTGGGACTCCAAAAATGTGGAAGACAAAATGCTGACAGCTTTACATATTTGAAATAACCTGGCCTTACAGAGGTTTTAAAATGAGGAATTTCAAAAAATAATCCAAGATAATGGTATTTCATTTTTCGCTGCGGGAATAGTATGGTAGCACATTTATATATACCCGTCGTCAATGTCTTCTCGTGGTTCGCACAGTACTCATAGGTGGTAGTTGAATTTGATAAAGACCTTTGATTTCTATAAAAATGGCACATGCCAGCAGATATTTCCTTATTACTGCCGCTATTTTAGGCAAATAAAAATTTCGTTTAATTCGATATTATGATTCGCCAAACATTCTCCTTCCTTAAATTAATGGGTTGCTGAAACCTGCCAGTTTCCATTTTAAATCATAATATGAAGCGTGTAGTATGCGAACTAGATAACTATTTTTATGTTGAGAATACGATGAACTGATATAAAAATTGCTCAAGAACCAGGTAATTTCACTGAAATATTCGGTTTTTTTGTTATAATATATTAATTAAAACACAGATACCTGCTAAAATTGCATATCTGCGATATACTCTTTCGCAGGAATCTGTTTAATTCCATTCTTCTGTATTAATTTTTTGAATCCCTTTCAAAGAAATGGAACGTCGTTGTTCGTGAGAATTATCTCCAAAAATGTGAATAGTAACAGGTGAAGTACCATGATAGAGGTATTCTCCTGCGATTCTAGCTCAAAAAGAATTTCCCTAAGCCCAACCTTAAGATTTCGACTTATCAGACACTGTGCTGTACGCGTTTGACTCAGTTGGCAATCTATCTGAGGTAGCGGATATGCGAATTATATTTATTATAATTATTAATTAAAATAAATAAACATTTTATTTATAATTATATTTATGATTCGAATTTTTATTCGCATGCATATTTGTTTATATTTGTATTTAAAAAAATTATTACTTTTTTGTTATATTTATTATTTTAATGGCTTCATCTATTCTCTTAAGATTTATTTAATATAACTTTAATATAGCTTTCGCTATTGTTTTAAGACTTTGTATTGTCTTAAATAGCTTCAACTATTGTCTCAATATATCATATTATTTTATAGCTATATCTATTATTTAATTACTGAAGATAAATTGCAAAACAGTTGGGTATTTATACTTTTTTATATACCCAATTCCCATAAACTTTTGTTTTGAAACATGTCGTTCAATCAATTTGTACAATATTGTTATATGGATAGAGTAAAATACTGTTTTTGTTTATTTAGGATTCAATGGATAGAGTAAAATACTGTTTTTGTTTATTTAGGATTTTGTTTACTTAACTAATTTATATCTCACAAATAGATTACAAGTGTCCCCGTTTTTTGTTTAGGACGCTCGAATCCTAATTTAATCTTCTCGCTATATTTCCACTTCACAAAAAGTTTCTACGATCTAACTTAAACCACCGATCAGTTTAATAACGTTTGTCGTTTACACTTCCCGACTTCATTCGTCGTTTGCTACATTAATACTCGACTTCAACCAGTCGTTGCCAAATCACTGTTCAGACTTATCCTCCCGCCTTTACTCCTTCGTTCTCTCTACTAATTCCAACTTTAACCAGGTATTACTGCATCGGCGTTCAGACTAGTATCTTCCCGACTGTATTCCGTTGTGCGCTCTATTAATTCACGACATCAATCAGTCGTTTTTAAATTTCTGTTCAGACTGAATTCATTCGCTGGTTGGCAGCGCTCGTATTTATACTGCTCCGTCTTGCTTCTAGAACATTTTGCAATCGAACTCTCAGAAACCGATCTTCTAGAATGTTCTAGAACATGCCAGAATCATATTAAGTCGTCACAATATTGAAATTAAAATATCACAATTGAAAGAAAAAAAGAAATTCAATCAACGCACTACACATGCAGATTTTAAATTCATACATATTGTTTAAGCGCGTGATTTTAAAATAATAGTCGTAGCTATTAAAATTAATCAAATAACTATGGTGGTTGTTAAATTTAATTAATTTAGAAATAGAAACTAAATAAATTAATTTTTCTGATGTAAATTCATTTAGTAAAAGTGTATTTGATTGACAAACAGTTTTAGATTGCCGCATAGTGTAAAGATCTTATGTAGAGATCTTGTGTCCATTTAGGATTTTCTTTATTTAACTAAGTTGCGTTTCGCAAATAGAGCACACGTGTTTATTTATTTACGACAATTGAATCCTAATTGAATCTCTTCGCTGTATTTCCACTTCACACTCTATTTGTACGATATAACTTTATCTACCAATCACTTAACAGTATTTCTCTTTTACATTTTTCGACTTTAAGCAGCCGTTCCAGAATCGCTGTTGAGACTGAATTCACTCACTGGCGAGCAGCGCTAGTATTTATACTGCTTCGACGTCCTTCCAGAATATTCCAGAACTGAACTTTCTTGAATACTCTGGAACGCTCTGGGACCGCTTTTCTAGAATAATCTGAAACACGCTACAGCCATGTAACGTCGTAACAGTATGTATATATTTGACAACACCTGTTTTATAATATTGTTAATCGAAATTTGAAATAATTTCTGTTTTTAATATTGTTCGATCTATTTCGAACGTATATTTAATCTCTCATTTATATTTTAAAATAAGGAATTATTTGGTATCCATACATTGGATACTTAATTGTTGTATTTGGTTTTATAACAGTGGGGTAGTTATGATAAGATAAAACTCCCTCCTCCTTGAATGGTTTTTAAAAAATTATTGTTTTTTTTATCTCCTATAAAATAATAAAAATAATATAATAATTTAAGGTAATATAAAATTGATCTATACTACGAATCATATATTTTTTTAAATATTTTATTACTATAAGTTTTCTTGTACGAGCCCTGCGTCATCGAACCTCGTACGGCTGTTAAAATATATGGAAACGTCATAGTAAAGTTTCCGTGTAAACTACATTGATGATTATTTTCGGATTTTTTAAATTTCATATGACAGAATAATATACCAGAGTATTAATAAAAATAAAAAACAAAATTTTATTCTTAACACTAATTAACAACAACAAATAAACAAAACAAAAACTCAACTCAACAGAGTTCGTACGACGTAACTTGGGCTGAACACAGTTCGTACGATCGATTTTAATACTGTGTGACGTCACCTTTAGCTGCAATAACGCATTGCATTCTTTTTTGCATGGTAGCATATAAATTTTGGCAATCTTCTGCTGTGATTTGATTCCAAATTTCCGCTAATTTTTTATTTAATTCATCCTTTGTTCGAGGACGAATACACCTCAGTTTACGTTTTACAACCCCCCACAAGTTTAGACTAGAATTTAAATTCCACATAGCCTCTATGACTATTTGACTCTATTTTTTATTGAAAGTTTTGCAGTTGTTTATATATTCATCAATATCTACAATATATTATGATTATTTAAACACAATTTAGCTAAACATTTATTTTTCTTCTAACATTAAAAGAAAATATTTTGTTAACGTAACTTGGATACAAAAAATCATAATAATGAAAAAATATTATAATTATAAAATTACGAGGGTCGTTCAATAAGTTCTTAGAAAATCCAAGAAATTGCGCTTGTAGTGTCGGTAAAGATTTTTTTTTGAAAGACAGGAAAGCTGTCAAAATTTCAACTCGATCCATAGCGTAGGTCAATTTCTATCGTCGATTAAAGTTAACGACATTTATTTGTGCATAACAATGAAAAAAAGCGAGTTTAGGGCTGTCATCAAACATCTCCATTTGAAAGGCTTAAGCCCGAAAGAAATCAAAGCCGAGTTGGACGCAGTTCATGGCACATCTGCACCTGTGTTTGCGACGGTTTACAATTGGGTGAATGAATTTAAACGTGGCCGTTCATCCACAAAAGATGAACATCGTTCAGGACGCCCAGTTGAGGTGTCTACTCCTGAAATCATCGACAAAATCCACGATCTGATTTTGAACGATCGGCGAATTAAAGTGCGCAAATTAGTTGAGGCCACGGGCATATCACAAGGTACAGTCGCTTCAATTTTGCATGAAAAATTGTCTGTGAAAAAAATTTCGGCAAGATGGGTGCCGCGTTTGCTCTCAGAGGAGAATAAGCGCAATCGTGCAGTGGACTCTGAGGCTATGTTGGCACTCTTTCATCGCAATCCTGCCGAATTCCTTCGCCGATATGTCACTGTGAACGAAACCTGGATACACTACTACACTCCAGAAACGAAGAGTGGATTTTCAAGGGTGAACGGGCTCCGAAGGAGGCAAAAACTGTGCCATTGGCCGGCAAGGTGATGGCCACGGTCTTTTGGGATTCGCAGGGCATCGTTTTTATCGACTACTTGGAAAAAGGAAAAACGATAACAGGAGCGTATTACGCGTCGTTATTGCAACGGTTGAGCGAGGAAATCAAAGAAAAAAGCCCCCATCTGAAGAAGAAAAAAATCCTCTTGCATCAGGGCAATGCGCGTGTGCACACCTGCGCTGATTCCATGGCCAAAATAGTGGAATTGAGAATGGAATTGTTGCAGCATCCCGCTTATTCACCAGATTTGGCCCTGAGTGACTATTTTCTTTTCCCCAATCTGAAGAAATGGCTTGGCGGACGACGGTTCACTTCCAACGAGGACGTCATTGCTCAAACGGATGAGTATTTTGCAGAACTTCCGAAATCCTATTTTTTGGACGGGATAAAAATTTAGGAAAACTGTTGGAAAAGTGTATAGAGCTAAAAGGAAATTATGTTGAAAAATAAAATTTTTTTTTTTTTAAAAAAGTTTTTTCCATCTTTTTCTAAGGACTTATTGAACGACCCTCGTATTTTAAAAACCAAACAAATACATATGTTAATAATGCCCCATGTATTCGACAGCATCCAGAAGATATATTGCAGCGCAACAACAATGGAACCATTTGGCATGCGTTGAAGGGAGAAATTAGAAGTTTTTTAAAATTTGTGCTATATTGTATGTATATACAATTTGCAACGATATTGGCTTTAGCGCAAAAACTACGAAATTAAAATAAACAAGTGAAAATAATTTTTTTAAACTACATTAATTTGTATTTTAAATATACAAACCAAATGATATACATTAATAATTATCAAATTTATATACAATATAAAAAATTCTCAATTATTATTTTATTAATATTGTTTGCTTTGGAAATTGTTGCTTTCATTTGATTGAAAATATATGTTGTTACAATCCAACGTACATTCGATGGATAGAGTAAAAGACAAAAATATAATGTTACACAAATTACGAGACGTCCACACAACGCTTTATTTAACCACAAACAAATGCTACAATATTCGCTGTTCAGACCAAACTAAACTCTCTTTCACGAGTAGCGCTCGTACTCATAATCGCTGGAACCAGTATTCTAGAATCTTCTAGAACACGCCAGAGCCATGCCCCGGCGTAAGAAATCTTCTATAACACGTCAGAGCCATGCTACATCGAAACACTCTCCCCTTTCATAAGATGTTCGTCTCGAGCATCATTCGATCCATAATAACGGGCCAGGCGGTCGACGTGCGCAATTTTCGATGGCCCGGGTTTTAACAAACTTATATTTCACAAATAGATTACAAGTGTTTGTTTATTTATGTCGCAGAATCCTAATTGAATTTTCTCGCTGAATTTCCACTTCACACTGTATTTATACAATCTTTAGTAGAGGAGTGTATCGCCACAAGTATGTACCGTTTTTTGCTATCCTTTCCCATGGAGCCGGACATTGTAGAGTTTCATCGAGCGCATGCTTCTTGTCTGTGGCCCTTTTACAGATGCGCAACTCTTACACTTGCTGCACCAATCTTCGACGGCAGTTAATTCATTAACACCTTTGACGAATTGTTAAACAGATTTTCTTCTCTCGAAGATGTACTCCAGAAATGTCATCGTGAATTAGCCACAACACGTGGAGTACCATTGTTTCTGGTACTACAATTTGCAAATGGTAATCATTTGCTGATAGTTTTCCAATTTACGACACAGCAATCCATAGTACATTATAAAACTCTCCTACTGTGTCCAGCACGCTTTTGTAGTTGCAATCATACTTGCAGCTTCATGCCATCGTGGCTTTTCTGTTTCATTTTTAAGCCATTCCAAGCTCGGCTTCAAATCTCCATTCTCCACCTGTGCATGTTGCACAACATCGTCACTCCATTTCCCAGTAATAACACCCACTCTTATGATTCTTATAACCTCGACTTATCTAGCCTCTTGTCGAGTACAATTTTAACAGTCATTTATAAAAGGTACCACGACAAAACATCCGCAATACCATGCGATTTCCCTCTACGATGTTTTGTAGCAAAATTGTACTCTCGTAATTGCTCGATCCAGCGTGCTACTTGCGCTTTAGGATTTTTTAAGTGGAAAACGATTTTCACCACCTCGCGATCTTGTATCCGTTGGTATAGCACATCCGTATTTCTTGCGTCTGTGTCGATGATGCATTCATTTACTATGTCTGGGTAATCCAAGATAGACGTGTAACGCAGACGTTGTTTTAGCACTCGAAAAGTTTAATCACATTTTTCGGTCTAGTTAAACTGACGTCGTTCTTCGGTGAGCTAATGTATTGGTCTTGCAATATCTGTCTTATTCCTTGGTATCGACCAATCTCGAGCAGTATTAAACTTCTGCGGGTCCGTCTGTATTCATACAGAATAATATGCCCGAAAAAGCTGACTTTCTTTTGAAAAATGAGAACTTCCAGAGGTAAAGCTTTAAGTTTGCATTTCGTAGTTTTTTATAAGGTCGCCCCAGTTTTTGCAAGGGGTCCTCAAAATCACATCAAATTCTATTATATCGTCCAAATATATCTGTCAGGCATCTCCTATTAATTCAGAAAAAAGGACTTTCATAAGCCTCTCGAATATGGCGGGCGCATTGTGTAATCCAGAATAAAAAATATATTCACTAAAAACCTAAATAGGTTATTCTCTGTGGAGAATATTCTAAAAAATTTAATTGAGTTACATAAATTAAAAACAGAATTTAAAGATAAAATCAAAGACACGAAATTGCTCAATAAACCAGAACTATATGAAATATATCTTAAATTCAATCTTATAACAAACAAAATACAACACGTCATCGATGAAAGTGGCCACAGTATTTAAAATATAATGGCATTGTATATAACACATTTATACGAGTAGAAGCATGTCATGCGCGTGGCATAGCATCGAATGATAATGAATGGAGATTATGTCTCAACGAAGCAAAGGGATTTAATATGCCAAAACAGATGCGAATTTTATTTGTGATCATTTGTGCTTTGAATATTCCTGCAAATGCATTAGCGCTTTGGAATGAATTTAAAGAAAGTCTATGTGAAGATTTTGTTAGAGATGGTCTTAATGAAGACAATTCATTTAATCGAGCTCTCCTTGAAATTGAAGATATTTTAATTACTCTTAATGTAACATGTTCATCAATTGGGCTGTCAGTACCTAGAGTAATGCCAGAACATGATGACATTGATGATCATTTCGATGTACAGCAGGAAGAGTTTTTATTCAATGAAATATATGAAAGAGCAAATGATGAACAGCGCAATGTTATTGATAGAGTTATTCGTGAAGTACAATACCACGATACAGGTTCAAATGTTTTTTGTTTGACAGCCCATGCAGGGTGCGGCAAAACATTTACCCAAACAGCTATCATTCATAAGATACATTCATTAAATCTTACATGCATTGCCACTGCATTTAGTGGAATTGCTGCAACATTGTTAAATGGTGGAAGAACACTTCATAACGACTTTAAGTTACCAATAAAAATGACAGAGACAACTGTGCCAAATATCAAAGCTTACAGTAATAACGCAAATTATATAAACACGGCGTCCTTGATTATTATTGATGAAATATCTATGTGTCCAATTCAAGTATTGAAATGTATTGATAATTTTTTGAAAGATATATGCATCAATCAAGCAAATAAAGGAAAGGTTTTTGCGGGAAAAAGTATTTTCATACTTAACAAATAATGTGGTTATTTTCGTCAAATAACAAATAATGTGGTTATTTTCGTCAAATCCTACCCGTAGTACCCCATGGATCACTTGCAATATAATTGAAAATTGTGCTACAAGTTGGACAGAATTTAATTCTTTTCATCATGTGACTTTGACACAAAATATGAGAGCTCTCCCAGAAGAAATTGATTTTGTTGACTTTTTGAAAAAACTCGGCAATGGTGAACTCAATACATACCCACTGTACGGTGAAGATGTTATAGAAAAAATAATATAAAACATTTATAATGTATTACAGGTGCATACGCTGCCAAGTACGGTGAACACGCTAAATGCGTAGACATAATAAATCTGTTCGCTGATGGAAGAATCATTGCGCAAGGCAGATCAGGGAACATGATTGGCAAAGATTGGGAAGAACTAGAATAATTTAAAAATATTTACAAGGAAAAAAAATTAACAATCTATTTCATGTTAAATGTGCTACAATAAATTACTAATCACATTTGAATTACCTATTTCACGTTAAATGTGCTACAATAAATTACTAATTACATTTGAATTATAGAAAAAAAAAGTCAAATTAATACAATAAATAAAATAAAAAAAATTATTGTTAGTTCATTATTAACAATCGCTGAAGAAATGTATGGTCGAATTTCGACCACTGGCTACCCTAGTATATATTATACGTCTGTCATCAATGAATAAATGCATTGATGTATTATAATCAATTTGGCATAAATAGGCTAAGACAATTGTAAGTAAATCAGAATAAAATTGTCAATCAAATGGGCCAGCTAATGCGACATAATGTTCGCTGTAAAATTTTTCGATTTCTATGACTCATAAATAAACAATTTTATAAACCACCTAAAATACTACTACATTTTACAAAACCAAAATCCTACAGCATAATGAATCCTTCATCCATTAACCGAAGTCCTAATGGAAGAGGATTCGTCTCTAAAATGCTATGGTACTGCTCTTTTATTAAAATTCCATCAATCCGAACCAAGAGTATTAACTGCAGCGGAAATTGGAACAGCTAAAAAATAACGTCAATTTGTTTGACTGTTGTAAGAACGAACAATTTCGTTTTGTTTTCAGCTCATAATGCCATTTATTTACTTTAGTTTGAAATTAAAAATTATTAATACGGAATATATACATATTATAGCATCTACGCCTTTAATTGCTAGTAATTTTTTATATATTATTTTTACTTTTATATATGATATAAATTATTTATTAATATAAATAATATATATCATATATAATGATATATATTATTTATATATATGATAAATAGCTCAAATACAATGATAATAAATATTTCATTTTGAACTGGGAGTTACGCATACAATTTACGTTAGGTGGATTCTAGTTACTAAAGGCCGGTATGCAGCTCGATACTAAGATAAATTTTAACGCGATCTCCACTACTCTCCCATTTAGCGCAGCTAAACGAGAGTGAAAACTTTTTGTGTAGAGATAAATTTTGACATTTCGGAACTTTTTAATTTCGATGTTGATGTTTTGTTGTTATTTTAAAAATAATTGAAGTGAATAGTCGTGTTGTGACTAAAATTAATTATTTATCAACATCGACATTTAGTGACTGCTGGTGTATATTCGATTTAATATTTTATTAGTAGAAACTTGAATAGGACAGTTATTATTATTATTATCTGGATTAACAATAATAAATATTATTATTTAATAATAATATTAAAGGTATAGGGGCAAATTTTGAATTTGATTTAAAAAAGATTATTGCTTTATCTACGTTGAGTCAATTAGGATTAATAATAAGAATTCTATAAATAGGATTTTTTAAATTAGCATTTTTTCATTTATTGACTCATGCTTTATTTAAGGCTTTATTATTTATGTGTGCAGGTGCTTTTATTCATAATATTGAAATTCTCAGGATATTCGTTTAGTAGGAACCTTCTTCTTGTTTAAATGTTGCTAATTTAGCTTTATGTGGTATACATTTTTCAGCTTGATTTTATTCAAAGGATATGATTTTAGAAATTGTATCTTTATCTTATTTAAATATATTTAGTTTTTCCTTATATTTTTTTTCTACAGGATTAACTGTTTGTTATTCAATTCGGTTTGTTTATTATACAATGACTGGAAATTTTAATGTAATATCTTTACATTTATTAAAATGATGAGGGTTGAATTATATTAAAGGGAATAATGGGATTATTATTTATAGCAGTTATTGGTGGAAGTATATTAAATTGATTAATTTTTCCAGTTCCTTATATAATTTGTTTACCTGATTATTTAAAGTTAATTACTTTATTTGTTTGTATTATAGGGGGTATTATGGGATATTTAATTTCAAATGTTTCTTAATATTTTTTAAATAAATCATTAAAGTATAATTTTTTATCAACATATTTAGGGAGAATATGTTTTATACCTTATATTTCTACTTATGGAATTATTTATTATCCTTAATTTTTAAGAAGTCAAATATTAAAAAATGTTGATCAAGGATGATCAGAATTTGTAGGAGGTCAAAAAATTTATAATTCATTAAAAAGTTATTCTATTATTAATCAATTAATTCAAAATAATAATTTAAAAATTTATTTAATAGTGTTTGTTATATGAATTTTTACATTATTGTTATTATTTTTATTTATTTAAGAATAAAATTCAAATAGCTTATAAATTAGAGCGTGACATTGAAGATGTTAAAGAGATTGAATTAATCTTTGAATAAATAATTAATTTTAGTAATTTACAACATCATAATCCACTGCAAAACAATCCTCTAAATTTAGACTATTTTCGACCATTGTAACGAAAGTTATCACTACTACGATAAAAAAAAAACACAAACGTCAAAATTTATCTAGCATTTATCTTCGATCATTGTCCCGTGCATTTATTTTATAGGTCAGGGCCTATCCAGGTATTCTTTAATCTAAGGTGAAAACCCTTAGATTAAGGAATACCTGGATAGGCCCCGACCGTATATGGTTACGCAATTTTGTGTCGGAATTCCTGGTTTTGCTATCCCGTTGTTGCTATTTCTCGCCGATGGGCATAGCTTTGTTTAGATTTTTTTATGTAGACATGACACCCACTGTCATCTAGTTGTCGTAATACAAATTTATTGAATCGCAAAACCATAATTTATATTCATTTTAATTCAGTTATTGGAAACAAAAATACAATTTGAAAACACAACAATTGGCAATTTTTATTTTTTTTTACAAACTTTTGATATGAAATGGAATTCTATTTTAGGTTTTTATTCATTTCGTAAATATCATTTAAATATAAAGCGCCTCAGTATTGTAGACTTGCGGAGAGTTTGAAAACTCTCCATGAAAGGGGAGTTTCATTCTCCATGAAAGGGGAGACTTAAGGGATAGCTTTGTCATTTGTGAAGTTGTTATTGTGTGAGAAATGAAAGTGAAGTTTAAAGTGTAATTTTAATATATTTTGAAGTATTTACGAAAAAGTAAGTATTTTTATAAATAGTTATATTTTTAATAAAACTTAATACGAATTTTTTATTCCAGAAAATGAAGTGTTTCGTTTATAAATGCTTCTCATACGAAGAAATGAGGAAACCGGGAATATCTTTCTTTCGGTAAGTTGACATATTTATTTTTACTAAGCAAAATAAGAAAAAATTTATTTGTGATGTTCCTAAATGCCATTTAGTGATTTATTTTATTGAAAAAGTAGTCAAAAAGTGAAAAGTTCGTCCGTCAATAAATGTAAACAAATGCGATGTTGACAGTTCAATGTTTACCAGAAAATAGTTCAGTGCCGGTGTATATAAAGTGTGTGTAAGAAAGTTTAAGGGACCGAATTTTTCAGTCTATTTTTCATTGCTGTTTTCATTGCGTTAAAATAAATAAAGTTTATTCTTCGGTAAGCTTATTATTTAAATTAATTTGTTTTGCTTGCTCTATTAGACCATATTATAATGCATTTACTAAATATTATTTTTAATTTTTTTAAAATATTAGTTATTAATATTTTAAGTACATTAAATTTTTCATCTTGTAATTTAGTTTTTAAGCATTTCCTGTCATGTTGTATACGATTAACTTCTTATTGTGCACATAATTGTTGTCATATAATCTAAATTTTTCAGTACATTTTCGATTGTCCGGGCCTGTATCTCTTCAATGGCAACTTTGATTTCGCGTTTCAAAGCCTCAATTGTCTCTGCATGGCTTGCGTAACATTTGTCCTTAACGGCTCCCCACAGAAAATAGTCCAACGGGCTCAAATCACAGTTTCGAGGCGGCCAATTGACATCAGAATTTCGGCTGATTATTCGGTTTTCGAAAGTTGTCAATATTTCCCAGTTTTTTGGGAATGATGTTGTGTTTTATTTTTAAATTCTAAGGTTCAATCTTTCTAATAAAATCAGATATTTGAAAAAATATACGTTTTTTTTATTTACTTTTTAAAATGCAACTTTTATATGGTCCACCCTCTCTAATTAACATATGTTGGAACTGAAATCAACATTCAAAGAAGCTCATCAGAAACTGAATTAGTGTACGGAAAAAATCTTCGTTTGTCAGCTGAATTTTTAAAATAAAACGGCGCATCATGTAAAAGAAAAACCGATTACATTGAAAGTCCACGAACAGTGCTTACAAGCTTTCATCCGAAACGACACTGTGAGAACACCATTATAACAACCGTACGATGGTCCATCCAGAGTGATAAAACGCCCTGACAAATCAAAAAAACTTCTCAAACGACAGACTGAAAGCAGCCTTCATCGACGATAGCGAGAGCTCTCAACTCATTAAAATCAGCCGACAGAAAACAACCACCAAATGCACTTGAATCAGCCAAAGAGAAAATGGCACATCAACATCAGTACCACGCCCTAAAGCTACTGGTTGTGACGGATTAACAACTTTTAACATATAGGCATATTGAGTTTTATAGTATTATTACTTAATATCTTTGTTGATATTTTATTTTATATTTTTCAATTATAGCTCACCGTATGCAAAAATAATTAAGAAAAGCGCCTTTTAGTAAGAAAAATACTTTACGAAAGTTAACGGTCAATGCGTGCCTAATGTGGATATGCAACACCTTAGATTAAAGAATACCTGGATAGGCCCGTACCATATCTGTGGCACAATTATTGCAGAAGCAGCGAGAAATGGCAATTATATATTTTTGTGTAGATTTTTTATGTAGACATGACACCCACTACCATCTAGTTTTTGTAATAGAAATTTATTGAATTGGAACAGCATAATTTATATTCATTTTAATTCATTTAATGGAAACAAAAATACTATTTAAACACAACGATAGGCAATTTTTATTTTTTGTACAATCTTTTGATATGAAATGGAGTTCTATTTTAGGTTTATTATTTATTCCGTAAATGTGAATCAAATATAAAGCGCCTCAATTTTGTAGACTTTCGGAGAGTTTTAAAACTTTAATTCTCCATGAAAGTGGAAACTTAAGAGCTATTCTTATCATTTTTCACGTTGTTATTTTGTCACATCGGAAAGTGCAAGTAAAAGTGTATATGTATACGCAATTTATTGCGAAGCGGCGAGAAATGACATTTATTAGACACCTTTTTGTGGATTTTTTTTATGTAGACATGACACCCACTGCCATCTAGTTTTCGTAATAGAAATTTATTGAATTCCAAAAGAATAATTTATATTCATTTAAATTCAGTTATTGGAAACAAAAATACAATTTAAACACACCAATAGGCAATTTTTATTTTTTGTACAATCTTTTGATATGAAATGGAATTCTATTTGTAGTTTACTATTTATTTCGTAAATATCATTCAAATATAAAGCACCTCAATTTTGTAGACTTTCGGAGAGTTTTACAACCTGCCATTCTCCATGAAAGTGATTACACATCGAACTAATCTAACTAGCGTTGTCATTTTCGAAGTTGTTATTGTGTCACATAGGAAAGTGCAATTTAAAGTTTAGTTTTTATCTATTTTAAAGTATTTACGAAAAAGTAAGTATTTTTATAAATAGTTATATTTTTGATAAAACTTAATACGAACTTTTTATTTCAGAAAATGAGGTAATTTATTAGAATTTGCTATAAATTCGACGATTTGATAAAAGGAATTTCTTTCTTTCGGTAAGTTGACATTTTCATTTTTAGTAAACAAAATATTAAATATTTAGTTTGTGATGAAATATAAAGCGCCTCAATTTTGTAGACTTTCGGAGAATTTTCAATCGCGCCATTCTCCATGAAAGTAGTGACATGCCGATACAGCGGGTTAGCTTTATCATTTCTGACGTTGTTTTTTTTTGCGGTTCGGAAAGTGTTAGTAAAAGTGTTATTTCCATCTCTTTAGAAGTATTTACGGAAAAGTAATTATTTATACATATAGTTATATTATTAATAAAAGTTAATACGAAGTTTTTATTTCAGGAAATGAAGTGTTTTGTGAGAAATTGCTTCTCATACGAAGAAATGAGGAAGCCGGGAATTTCTTTCTTTCGGTAAGTTGCCATCTTTATTTTTACTAAACAAAATAAGAAAAACTTTATTTGTGATGTGCCTAAATGCCTTTTAGTGATTTATTTTATTGAAAAAGTAGTCAAAAAGTGAAAAGTTCGGCATTGAATAAGTGTAAACAAATCGGATGTTGACAGTTCAATGTTTACCAGAAAATAGTTCAGTGCCGGTGTATATAAAGTGTGTCTAAGAAAGTTTATGGGACCGAATTTTTTTAATAATGCAAAAAATACGTGAATTTCTATTAATTCTTAATTGTAAAAGTAAATGTTACGATCGTATATTTATATGTTAACTTTACAGGTTCCCACAAAATAAATGGTTGCGGGAAAAGTGGATTGTGGCAGCAGCATCCGGTATTCCCAAGAATAAATAATATACAGTGAAATAAATAAAATGAAAATACATAAGGCGTTTTCCTTTGGACCAATTTTGCTAGTCCGGAGTAGTTGTAGCTGTCATCATCTAGTCCACCTCGAACGAACGACCACTTCGAACGGTGAGTTACGCATACAATTTACGTTAGGTGGATTCTAGTTGCTAAAGTGAAAAAACCCGATTTTTGCGGATTTGTTGGTTATGTTGAAGTGTCATATTTTTGTTATGTTTACTTTATTCGTGCAGAAAAAGCGAAGAGAAATGGAGTCAAATATTAATCGAGTGAGTTTTCACATAAAAAATAATTGCAAATTTATAAACTGACTGTTTTACAGATTGCTATGGAATTATTTCATGTGCTGGAAGGTAGAGCAGATTTAATTTTATTGGATTCTTCAGAGTCAAGCGAGACATCAGATTTTGATGATGATGTGCCTCTAGGTATTAAAAAAGGTAGAGTTGAAAATTATGTGGATGTAATTGAAAATTACACGGATTCGGTATTCAAAAAACACTTCAGATTAGGCAGAGTTGTCGCCGAAAGGATTATGGGTATGTAGTTTTCATTATAAACACTAATTTAATGAATAAGTGTTGTAAATATCGGACTCTTTTAGCTGAATACAGTATGTGTTTACACCGTCCAAGGCGTGAAGGACGTGTTGCAGTTGGTGCTGCTGTTGAAATATACATCACGTCGTGGTTTCTTGCAAATACTGAAACGTAACGACAAATTGGAACAGATTTAATGTAACAATTTATTCAACGTTTAAATTAAATAATTTCCGTACGAAGTTAAAATTAAATAATTTAAATGTTGTCCGGAACACACCCACGGCACTTCATGTTGACAAGTACAATAAGTATTGTCAGATTGTTGCTGACTGTTTTGAGGTTATGTTTTACTAGAGTTTAGAATTTGGCTTTCATTTGCTCATCTACTCCGGACTAGCAAAATAGGTCCAAAGGAAAACGCCTATAATAAATAAATAAATATTTTAAAAAAAAATACTGTGTTTTATTGCATATTTACAAAACTAATTCCAAACAACAAGACCCGCAATATTAAAAAATCTGCTTCTTTACGAATAAATGATATCAAATATGAAAAATAGTTTTAAACGAACCGCTTCAATCGCAAACTGAACATTTAATTTGGCCCCCAATGATTTACGCCATTTCTGTTGTATTGCATGTGTGTGCGTTCTACGAATGTATTGCCACAAAATTCCGACAGAATTTTTATGTAGAGGCCTATCCAGTTTTTCTTTAATCTAAAGCCTGGTATGCAGCTCGAGCTAAGATAAATTTTCATACGATTTTTCGCTAACGAAATCGAAATCGTAAAATTTAGCTCACGATTTCGCTGGGCAGTACGCAGCTTGAGAGTGAAATAAAAGTGAAAAGGAGAGTGAATCTACTGAAAAGTAGATGGCGGCATTGACAAGTCTCCACGCGATTTCACTTTGGTTTTCACTACAAATAAATGCACGGAACAATAATCAAAGATAAATGCTAGCTAAATTTTGACGTTTGTGTTTTTTTTATCGTAGTAAGGCCGGTATGCAGCTCGAGCTAAGATAGATTTGTAGTGATAACTTTCGTTGCAATGGACGAAAGTAGTCTAAATTTATACCTTATATTGCTACTTATGGAATAAATAATTCCATAAGTAGAAATATAAGGTATAAATTATATTCTCCCTAAATATGTTGATAAAAAATTATACTTGAATGATTTATTTAAAAAATATAAAGAAACATTTGAAATTAAATATCCCATAATACCCCCTATAATACAAACAAATAAAGTTATTAACTTTAAATAATCAGGTAAACAAATTATATAAGGAACTGGAAAAATTAATCAATTTAATATACTTCCACCAATAACTGCTATAAATAATAATCCCATTATTCCCTTTAATATAATTCAACCCTCATCATTTAATAAATGTAAAGATATAACATTAAAATTTCCAGTCATTGTATAATAAACTAACCGAATTGAATAACAAACAGTTAATCCTGTAGAAAAAAAATATAAGAAAAAGCTAAATATATTTAAAAAAGATAAAGATACAATTTCTAAAATCATATCCTTTGAATAAAATCCAGCTAAAAAAGCTATTCACTTCATTTATTTTTAAAATAACAACAAAACATCAACATCGAAATTAAAAAGTTCCGAAATGTCAAAATTTATCTCTACACAAAAAGTGTTCACTCTCGTTTAGCTGCGCTAAATGGGAGAGTAGTGGAGATCGCGTTAAAATTTATCTTAGCTCGAGCTGCATACCGGGCTTAAGTGAAAACCAAAGTGAAATCGCGTGGAGACTTGTCAATGCCGCCATCTACTTTTCAGTAGATTCACTCTCCTTTTCACTTTCATTTCACTCTCGAGCTGCGTACTGCCCGGCGAAATCGTCAGCTAAATTTTTCGATTTCGATTTAGCTAGCTAAAAATTGTATGAAAATTTAACTTAGCTCGAGCTGCATACCGGCCTTGAAGTGAAAATAGATACTTTTGCGAGTTCGTTGGTTATGTTGAAGTCATATTTTTGTCAGTACTGTTTATGTGTGAATAAACTCAGTTTTTATTGTTTATGTGTGAGTAAACTCAGTATTGTTGCTGACTATTTTGAGGTTATGTTTCTACTAGTGTTTAGAATTTGGTCATCTACTCGCAGCTACCGACTAGTAGCAAAATTGATCCAAAGAAAAACGCCTAATATAAATCAAATAACGAGCGCGTCAATCTTGCAGACATTTAAGCTTTGTTTACATTTTTAATTTTAACGGATATCGCGAAGTTGGATTTAAAGTTCGTTTTTATTTTATATCTAATGGAGTTTCGAACAAGTAAATGCAAAGTTATACTTTTATTTGTAAAAAAGACTAAAAACAATTTAATATGTAAAATAATGAAGTGTTTTGCCAGGTAAAAAACTTATCTTTCAAGTGTGTTCTGCGGAATGTATTTTGGAAATAAGTAGACAAAATTTCTGTGTAGAGATCTATTCACTAGATCTGTATTTAAAGATATAAGCATGATAAAATGGTAAATGTTTTTGTAGCTACGTGCAACTTTTTATCTACAGTAGTATTATTACCTTAAGTTAATAGAGTATTTACCTAAAATATAATTTTGAAACTTATAACAGAAAACCTTCTTTCTTAAACATATTTATTTATTGTATTTAGTTCTGAGAATAAAAAACTTAACAAGTTAAATATTCAATATAAAAATATAAACGAAAAAAATCTGATATTCGGGTTAAATATGCAACAAACAAAAGAAAGCTTCAACCGCTTTGCCAAATAAAAAAACGAATATTTACCACAAAATTTACGCTCAACATTTTCAATACAATTTTTTAGAGACATTTTTTATTATGGCGTGTTAAATTTGATTTTAAAAATAATGCTGTAATAGTGCTTATTAATGCAGTGCTTAAACAGAATTATTGAAGAATTTTTTTTAAAATATTGTCTAAACCAAAAAGTTGAAAATTTGCTTACCTAAACCGAAGTAGCCACACAAGCCCCTTTTTTTTAAGTATAAATGTAGCGTTATCGCGAGGGTGATATTTAATTCCACAAAAGCCGGAAAAACTTGAAATTTATATTTTGTATTTCTTTAAAACTTGATAATTTGGAACCATTGAAAAATGTGTATGGGACACTTCTAAGTTATAAGTTGATGCCTCGTGAATGTAAAAAAAGACGTACATTGTCCTGGATAATATATAGTTTATTCATATTTAACCAAAGTTGATAATTACGCAAGAATAAAGCACATCGATCATCGGTATTAAATTGATAAGGCGACGTTGCTGAACAAGATCATTAACAACCGTGTAATCGTGCAAACGCAGCTGCTGTTTTTATAATTACAAATTTTTGTAACTATATTTTCTAAAAATTGCATTTTACTTAGTCCTTCATCTCATACTTATTTAAAAAAAAAAATAATGAAATCAAGTTTAGCAGCGAATTGAATGAAATCAATACCAGCAATAAAGTGATAACACAATTATGTATTATTTTTTCTTATTTTAATCCTTTAGTTTGCCAAATTCATCACAACTCAATACACTACAATATATTTACAAAAAAAAACTAGAATACATGCATCAGAATTTTCCATAAAATTTGTTAATGTCATAACAAGAACAAAATAGACACCGAATTTGAAAATATAGCCTATACAATTTGTTTTATTAAGATGAATCAATTAAATTACATTATCCAAATTGTCAATGGTTTAATTTTTGGACTAAAATTCTACTTCTTGCTTATAGAGTATGATCCACAATTAACTAGACTTGCCCATTCTATTATTGCAAATTTTATACACAAATTTTTATTTAATAAAATATTTCACTTATCGTAAAAACTACACGCTTATTAACCTTTTTCGTCAATATGCGACGAACTATTCAACCTGCTTTCACTGGGCAATCAAAACAACACTTCCTTGCATTGTGATGACATTAACCAATCACACAATTTTTGGTCTCTAATTACTCCATTTTGCAATTTGGCATGTTTTTAAGTAGATTTTGTTTCCATACCTCTGCGAATTTCAACACTAAAAATGACATCTACTATAGATTTCATTCTATTAATATTGCAATAATGCCTAACTGCAAAAAAATATTGTGTTCCTTATGGTTCGAACACAATTCCGACTAAAACTGAAAATACATTAACCCCGCCTATCAAAATTTTAAAATCTGTCTTATGCGAATGCATAAAAACTTTAGCTTAATGTATACCTGGTTAGGCCCGTACGTCAAATTTTCGTATATGTATAAGCAATTTTCTGTCCAAATATTTGCAAAAGCGGCGAGAAATCTTACTGCTTGCTTACTTTTGTATATTTTTTTATGCAGATATGACACCCACTGACATCAAATTTTCATATTTGAAATTTATTGAATTCCAAAGGCATAATAATATTCAATTTAATTAACTTATTCCAAACTAAAATATAATTTAAACTCGACAGAAGGCAAAATTCATTTTTCCTAATCTTCTGGTATTAAATGCAAATATATTTTAGGTTTATTATTCATTTTGTAAATATTAATAAAATATCAAGCGCATCAACTTAATATACTTTCGGAGAGTTTAAAACAAAACGTTCTCAATGAAATGGTAGCATACTGAAATGCTTGTATACATTTGTTCAATTTTAATTGCGAATTTATAAAAAAAAATTAAATAATCTACGAATTAGTCAGTATAAATTAATACATTTGCATAAATAGTTTTATCCTTCAAACAAGCAAATAGGAGGATTCTATTTTAGAATGCGAAGTGTTTCGTGAAATGTTATTTTGCAAGTGTGTACGTTCTAAAGAATGTATTCTCAAAAAAATTTGAGCAGACTTTTTGTCTAAAGACCTATCCAGTTCTTCTGTTATCTTAGCAGAAAACTATGTTTGTTTAACGCCGAAATAAATATTTTAATTTTGTAAACGTAGATCAAGTACTGCAATGCAAAACAGTGATTTGTTATGTGTCAGTATTGCTGTTTGAATGTTTATAAGTTATTAAAATGGAATTATTGATAGTAAATACATTTTATGTAATTTTATTTAAAATATTAATGTAGCATTATTTATAAGTAATAAGTTATTATTGGAAATATATTTTATTTTTTAATACGGCCGAATTTAATAAATTTTTTATAGAATAGGTAAATCATTTTTCAGTTTCAGTCCGAATTGTGTGACTGCCACTTGGATTACAGAATACCTGGATAGGCCCGTAATTAGTTTATTGGGTCGGACCTTAGATTATAGAATAACTGGATAGGCCTATAAACAAAAACGGTGGCACAATTTTATTGGCAATACATTAGATTAAAGAATACCTGGAGCTTAGATTAAAGAATACCTGGATAGGCCCTTACCGTATATGTATACGCAATTTTGTGTACGAATTACATGCCAAGCGGCGAGAATTCGCATTTATCACATAGCTTTTTGTGGATATTTTTATGTAGACATGACACTCACTGCCATCTAGTTCTCGTAATAGAAATTTATTACATTGCAAAAGCCTAATTTATATTCTTTTTAATTCACTTATTGGAAACAAAAATACAATTTAAACACAACGATTGGCAATTTTTATTTTTTTTACAATCTTTTGATATGAAATGGAATTCTATTTTAGGTTTATTATTGATTTCGTAAATATCATTCAAATATAAAGCGCCTCAATTTCGTAGACTTTCGGAGAGTTTTACAACCTGCCATTCTCCATGAAAGTGATTACAACTCGAACTAATCTAACTAGCGGTGTCATTTTTGAATTTATTATTGATAAAAATTATCAAGTGTTGAAAGTGCAATTTAAAGTGTTGTTTTTATGTATTTTAAAGTATTTAAAAAAAATTAAGTATTTTTATAAATAGTTTTATTATTGATAACATTTAATAAGAAGTTTTTATTACAGAAAATGAAGTGTTTCGTGAAGAATTGTTTTTCCTACAATGACATGAGGAAGCCGGAAATTTCTTTCTTTCGGTAAGTTGACATCTGTAGTTTTAGTAAATAAAATAACAAAAATTTTATTTGTGATGTGCCTAAATGGGTTTAAGTGATATATTTTATCCAAAAAGTGGTGAAAAAGTGAAAAGTTCGGCATTGAACAAATGTAAACAAATCCGATGCTGACAGTTCAATGTTTACCAGAAAATAGTACAGTGCCGGTGTACGTAAAGTGTGTGTAAGAAAGTTTAAGGTACCGAATTTTTTTAATAGTGCAAAAAATACGTGAATTTCTATTAATTCTTAACTGTAAAAGTAAATATTACGATCGTATATTTTTATGTTAACTTTACAGGTTCCCACAAAATAAATGGTTGCGGGAAAAGTGGATTGTGGCAGCAGCATCCGGTATTCCCAAGAATAAATAATATACAGTGAAATAAATAAAAGTAAAATACATAATAAATAAATAAATATTTAAAAAAAAAATACTGTGTTTTATTGCATATTTACAAAACTAATTCCATCGAACAACAAGACCCGCTATATTAAAAAATCTGCTTCTTTACGAATAAATGCTATCACATATGAAAATGATTTTAAACGAACCGCTTCAATCGCATACTGAACTTTTAATTTGGCCCCCAATGATTTACGCCATTTCTGTTGTATTGCATGTGTGTGCGTTCTATGAATGTATTGCCAACAAAAGTTGGACAGAATTTTTGTGTAGAGGCCTATCCAGTACTTCTTTAATCTAAGACCTGGAGAGGCCCGTATGTCAGATCTCCGTATATGTATACATAATTTTGTGGCACAATTATTGCAGAAGCGGCGAGAAATGTAAATTATTTATATTTTTGTATGGATATTTTTATGTAGACATGACACCCACCGCCATCTAGTTTTCGTAATAGAAATTTATTGAATAGCAGGCAATGTTTTGATATGAAATGGAATCATGTATATCAATTAAATATCAAGCGCCTCAATTTTGTAGACTTTCGGAGAGTTTCAAAAAACGCTATTCTCCATGAAAGTGGGAGCATACCGAAATGGTTACATTCTTTTGTTGTTTCTACATGAAAAGTGGTAGCATATCAAAATGCATGCATTCTTATCTTAGCCGGGAATTTCTTTCTTTCGGTAAGTTGATATCTTCATTTTTTACTACATAAAATACCAAAAATTTAGTTTGTGATGTGCCTATACGGCTTTTAATGATTTATTTTGTCCAAAAAGTGGTTAAAAAGTGAAAAGTTCGGCATACAATATATGTAAAAATATGTGATGTTCACAGTTCAATGATTATTAGAAAATAGTTCAGTGCCGGCGTACGTAAAGTGTGTGTAAGAAAATTAAACGGAACGAATTTTTTAAATATTGAAAATAATACTATAATTTCTATTAATTCTTAATTGAAAAAGTAAATGTAACGATCGTACATTCATTTGTTAACATTACAGTTTTCCGCAAAATAAATGGTTGAGGGAAAAGCTGATTGTGGCAGCAGCATCGGGTATTCCCAGGAATCACGACATTGTGTACTCGCTCCACTTTCTTAGAGCAGACATTAAAGAAGGAGAAAAATGTTATTCCTTCCGTATTTGGTATATGGAAGAGCCACACGATAAGTTTTAATACTACAAAATTAATAATTGCAAAATTAGAACGCATTGAAATCATTTTTGTTGGAAATTTGGCAAACGTCATTAAAACAGGAAAAGGTTCAAAATGAAACAGTAATTTGTACGAATATATTTGTATTGTATTTTATTTTGTTTCATTTAAAAAAGGAGTTCATGCAGGATGCCGTCTCATAGAACATTGAAGTTCCCTTCAATAATGCTGAGGATGAAAATGAACATGTAATTTAAAAACAATAGTTGATATATAATTTTGGCCTAATTATTTCTATTTTTAGGTCACTCATAGCAGCACAGAATGTGACGGCATGGATTCAGCTGAAGGAGAGGAAGAATTTAATCCAACGCATGTAAGAAAAGTAACCTCGTTTAAATTCTTACATAGTAACACTCTTCTTTTGTAAAACTCGTTTATTGATTTATTAACATATCTTTGCAATTTGCATGTGTAGACTTTAGGTCAATTTAAAATATGCAATGGATTCTTCGTAAGATACGCAACAAAACATTGCGGAAAAACTGAAAGTAGTAAATATAAATTTAAAGAATAAGAAATGAAGATAATTGCTTCACAATTAATTAGAAGGCACTTTAGCCAAAAGTTGGTTGACCCGAAGGAATTAAACATATCTGCTGGTTGGTGAATCCATACCTAAAATAGTTGTAGGCTCATTTGCAAAATAAATTTGCAAGGAATGGCGTACCTAAAGTCTTTTCTCCAAAGCTTAACGTATTTTCTTTTAATTTGTATTTTTATTTTCCCAAGGAATATTCATATGTCTTCGAAACTTAAAATTGTCCCATACCCCTTCCTAGAACCCTTCGCAAGTAGCATCAAACCGCTCAATGTTGTCCAGGATTTACAGATGAGGCCTCCACGGCCCTCCGATATGCCGTAGAGGAAGCTGCAACCAAAAAGTATGAGCTTTTCTGTAATCTGGTTTTTGACGAACTGTCTATTCGAGAAAAAATTGAATCGGATAGATCCAATTTGTACGGGTAGGTCAATTTTGGATATGGATCAGTATCCAATATTAAGGTTGATGGGGCGGCGTACATGAAGTCCGGAACTTAAAGTTTTTGCCCTTAATTTGAAATTTTATTTTCCCATGGCATATTCATATGTCCGCGAGACTTGAAATGGTTCCATACCCCATCCTAGAACCCTTCGCAAGTGGTACCAAACCACTCAATGTCATCCAGGATTTACAGACGAGGCCTTAACGGCTCTACGATATGCAGTAGATGAAGGTGCGACGAAAAGTTATAAGCTTTTCTGTAATATGGTTTTCGACGAACTGTCTATTCGAGAAAAAATCAAATGGGATGGATCCAATTCGTACGGGTACGTCGATTTTGGATATGGATCCATATCCAATGTTAAGGCTACACAAATTTTAGTATTTATGCTTGTTTTCGTAAATAAAAATTGGAAGTTACCAGTCGGTTATTTCCTTATAGCTTCCATTAATGCTCATCAGAAAGTTAATTTGGTACAGCACTGCATTGAAAATGTACTCGACACAGGCGCAGAGCTGCTCGGATTAACTTTTGATGGAGCTACTACGAATGTCACAATGTCGAAGCTACTTGGATGTGAGTTAGACTGGGATATGACAATTTTACTTTTACAATGGATAGCAGAAATATAAAAATTGGAATATTTCCGGATGTATGCCATATGATTAAATTAGTTCGCAATACCTTCGCGAAAAACTCTCCAATTATGGATGCAGATAATAACATTATTCATTGGAAATATTTGGTAGCCTTATAAAAGTTGCAGGATGCAGGAGAAGGTTTGCATTTAGGAAACAATATTAGAAGAGCTCATATATATTTCGGCTGGTAGACAATGAAAGTACGTCTCACCACATAAATTCTTAGTCAGTTGGTGGCTGATATTATTGATTTTTGTAGGGAAGAACTTCAAATCGACGAATTCAAAGGCAGTGACGGTACTACTATTTTTATTCGAAATTTTAATAACATTTTCGATATATGAAATAGTATAAACTGTGCTGCTTTTGGGTACAAAAGAATTCTTTCTTTGCAAAATTATAGTAAAATATTACAATTCACCACGCCTGTCATTGACTACATCAGTCGTCTGCGATTTAAAAGTAGTCTGCTTATCGTAGAACATCGCAGAAAGTTGGGTTTTATTGGCTTAATTGTGTGTCTAAAAAAAGTCGTAAATGGAAATTTCTTAAAATACGTTCCCTTATATAAGTTCACTCAAGACTATTTAGAATTGTTCTTCTCCACCACTCGGTCTCGCCTTGGTTATAACAATAATCCTTACGTAAGACAATTTAAATCCGCATATTCTCAAATTCTAATGCATTGCCAAATACGGGATGGTGCTTTCGGGAACTGCATTTCTCTCAAACATATTAGTATTTTAAATTACTCAAGCAATTTTGTGAAAGCAATTAATGGTACCTCGAGCAGATTGGCAGTGTTAGAAAATACTTCGAATATTGATGATAAAGAAAGTGGATACGAATTATTGAACGAACATTTTTTAAGTGACTATGATTATTTATTTAACCCATCTGCACTTAATAAATATAGTGAAAAAGTGGTCGAATATATATCAGGCTTTATTGTTTTTAAGCTAGACAAGTCTTTGCATTGCGAAGACTGTCTTTCAACTTTAGAAGATGAATTCCCATCAAGCAGTTTGATAGCGTACAAGTCCTTTGGCTTCTTAAGGTACCCTTCTGAAAGTGTTGTGAAAATTTGCCGAAATGCTGAAAAACAAATTCGAGAGCAGGTGGCGGAATGTGGTTAGAACAGTTCGATTTTAAACAAACTAATTTACAATAAAATCGCTATCAAAGTTAGGGAGCAATTTACATCTTCCTTATTTGAGAATACTATTTCTCATTTTATCAATAGTGGCCACTTTAAACATTTAATTAATTCGTTAATTCAATAGTACTTATCATCCGCTGGTACTATATTTCGAGTTCATATATCGACAAACCTTCTAACCATAGTTTCTATAATAAATTAGTTTTATTTAAACACGCGTAAAATATTCATGTTAAATTTCGGTATCTTCTTTTCTACGGCCCTCCGATATGCCGCAGAGGAAGCTGCAACCAAAAAGTATGAGCTTTTCTGTAATCTGGTTTTTAACGAACTGTCTATTCGAGAAAAAATTGAATCGGATAGATCCAATTTGTACGGGTAGGTCAATTTTGGATATGGATCAGTATCCAATATTAAGGTTGATGGGGCGGCGTTCATGAAGTCCGGAACTTAAAGTTTTTGCCCTTAATTTGAAATTTTATTTTCCCATGGCATATTCATATGTCCGCGAGACTTGAAATGGTTCCATACCCCATCCTAGAACCCTTCGCAAGTGGTACCAAACCACTCAATGTCATCCAGGATTTACAGACGAGGCCTTAACGGCTCTACGATATGCAGTAGATGAAGGTGCGACGAAAAGTTATAAGCTTTTCTGTAATATGGTTTTCGACGAACTGTCTATTCGAGAAAAAATCAAATGGGATGGATCCAATTCGTACGGGTACGTCGATTTTGGATATGGATCCATATCCAATGTTAAGGCTACACAAATTTTAGTATTTATGCTTGTTTGCATAAATAAAAATTGGAAGTTACCAGTCGGTTATTTCCTTATAGCTTCCATTAATGCTCATCAGAAAGTTAATTTGGTACAGCACTGCATTGAAAATGTACTCGACACAGGCGCAGAGCTGCTCGGATTAACTTTTGATAGAGCTACTACGAATGTCACAATGTCGAAGCTACTTGGATGTGAGTTAGACTGGGATATGACAATTTTACTTTTACAATGGATAGCAGAAATATAAAAATTGGAATATTTCCGGATGTATGCCATATGATTAAATTAGTTCGCAATACCTTCGCGGAAAACTCTCCAATTATGGATGCAGATAATAACATTATTCATTGGAAATATTTGGTAGCCTTATAAAAGTTGCAGGATGCAGGAGAAGGTTTGCATTTAGGAAACAATATTAGAAGAGCTCATATATATTTCGGCTGGTAGACAATGAAAGTACGTCTCACCACATAAATTCTTAGTCAGTCGGTGGCTGATTTTATTGATTTTTGTAGGGAAGAACTTCAAATCGACGAATTCAAAGGCAGTGACGGTACTACTATTTTTATTCGAAATTTTAATAACATTTTCGATATATGAAATAGTAGAAACTGTGCTGCTTTTGGGTACAAAAGAATTCTTTCTTTGCAAAATTATAGTAAAATATTACAATTCCCCACGCCTGTCATTGACTACATCAGTCGTCTGCGATTTAAAAGTAGTCTGCTTATCGTAAAACATCGCAGAAAGTTGGGTTTTATTGGCTTAATTGTGTGTCTAAAAAAAGTCGTAAATGGAAATTTCTTAAAATACGTTTCCTTATAGAAGTTCAGTAAAAACCATTTAGAATTGTTCTTCTTCACCATTCGGTCTCATCTTTGATATAATAATAATCCTTACGTAAGACAATTTCAATCCGCATATTCTCAAATTCTAATACATTGTCAAATACGAGATGGTGCTTTCGGAAACTATAAGTATTTTAAATTATATAAGTATTTTAACTTATAAAATACTTATGTAACATATATAAATAATTCTCGAAAATATTAGTATTTCAAATTTTTAAGCAAATTTTGTGAAATTAATTAATGCTACCTCGAGCAGATTGGCAGTGTTAGAAAATACTTCGAATATTGATGATAAAGAAAGTGGATACGAATTATTGAACGAACATTTTTTAAGTGACTATGATTATTTATTTAACCCATCTGCACTTAATAAATATAGTGAAAAAGTGGTCGAATATATATCAGGCTTTATTGTTTTTAAGCTAGACAAGTCTTTGCATTGCGAAGACTGTCTTTCAACTTTAGAAGATGAATTCCCATCAAGCAGTTTGATAGCGTACAAGTCCTTTGGCTTCTTAAGGTACCCTTCTAAAAGTGTTGTGAAAATTTGCCGAAGTGCTGAAAAACAAATTCGAGAGCAGGTGGCGGAATGTGGTTAGAACAGTTCGATTTTAAACAAACTAATTTACAATAAAATCGCTATCAAAGTTAGGGAGCAATTTACATCTTCCTTATTTGAGAATACTATTTCTCATTTTATCAATAGTGGCCACTTTAAACATTTAATTAATTCGTTAATTCAATAGTACTTATCATCCGCTGGTACTATATTTCGAGTTCATATATCGACAAACCTTCTAACCGTAGTTTCTATAATAAATTAGTTTTATTTAAACACGCGTAAAATATTCATGTTAAATTTCGGTATCTTCTTTTCTTATTAGTAATATTCTGTGGTTGTTTCTCCCAACTATATTGCATTCATATTATATATTTCTTCGTCCTATCTCACTTTTAATTTTTCTTGTAAGTGCAAAACTATTTACTTTTTTAAATATTGTATGAGTGCTCATACATCTTATTTCTTATTGTTACCGATTCATTTTCTTATTCCTTGCGTATTACGAATACAAATATGCTTGCACCTGAGAATTTATTTTATACATATTAATGCAATCATTTATTTTAAATTTATTTTTATTTATGCTTTCGCTTGCTCTATTAGACCACATTGTAATGCAATTTACTAAATAATAGTGTTTTCAATTTTTTTAGAAAATTAGTTATTAATTATTTAAGTATTATACATTAAATTTTTCATCTTGTAATTTAGTTTAAAAGCATTTGCTTTAATGTTGTATATGATTCTATTATTAAGAATTTGATGTGATGTTCTATGTAATTAATGCTTTATTTTTTAATTTAGTTTAAATGCACAATATCTATTTATATTCCCATTTTAATTTACAAACACATATTTATATTATAATGAAGCTTTCAATATCTAATTATGCTTGTTTAATATTAAAATTTTTATTTAATAAGTTGCGGTGTTGTTTTATTTCAACATAAACATAATATCTCATTTAATTCATTTTGCATTTTTGGAATGGATTTTTATTTGTGCACATAATTGCTTTGAAAATAATCAAATAACTTACAATTTATGCTCTTCTACATTATAATTCTGTTTTAATAAATAATTTGTAGGTGAAATAAATAAAATGAAAATATAATAAATAAATAATAATATTTTAATATAGAATAATTTGTGTTCTTGCAAATTTCCAAAACTAATTCCATCAAACAACAAAACCCGCAATATTAAAAAATCTATTTATTTACGCATAAATGACATCACATATTAAACTGGTTTTAAACGACCCGTTTCAATCGCATACTGAAGTTCGAAATTGGCCCCCAATGATTTACGGCGTTTCTGTTATTTTGTATGTGTGTGCGTTCTACGAATGTATTGCCAACAAAATTTGGCCTATCCAGTTCTTCTACAATTGTATTGCCAACAGGCCTATCCAGTTCTTCCATAAGCTAAGTGTATATGCTTAGATTAATGAATTAATGAATAGGCCTGTACGTCAGATTTTTGTATATGTATACGCAAATTACTATATAATTATTGCAAAACCGTCGAGAAATCGTACTGCCTGCATAAATTTGTGCAGATTTTTTATACAGACATGATACCCACTCATATCTAGTTTTCGTAATAATAATTTATTGAATTCCAAAATAATTAACATTCATTTTAACTCTCTTATTCTATAGAAAAATATAATTTAAACACGACAGAAGGCAACTTTTTTTCCTTAACCTTCTCGTATTAAATCCAATTGTATTTTCGGTTTATTGTTCATTATGTAAACATCAAGCGCCTCAATTTTGTAGACTATCGGAGAGTTTTAAAATACGCCATTCTCCATAGTAGCAAACCGAAATGCTTGCATACTCTTGTTGATTTTAAAGTTGTTATTTTTCGAATTATCGGAAAGTGCAATTGAAAGTGTGTTTTTTTTAATCTTTTTTTAAAGAATTTACGAAAAAGTAAGTTTATACATAAATAGTTCAAATGTTGATAAAATTTAATAGGAAGTTTTTATTTCATAATATGAAGGGTTTGAAAACGGTTGCTGGTCAATCAACGGAAACCGGGAATTTGTTTCTTGACAACCTTATTCTTGTTAGATAAAATAATAAAAATTTAGTTTGTGATATGTTTAAATTGTTTTTATTGATTTGTTCAGTAAAAAAAGTGGTTAAAAAGTAGAATGTAAACAAATGTGATTTTGATAGTTCAATATATATCGGACAATAGGTCAGTACCGCCATGCGTAAAGTATGTGGACGGTACGAGCGGTATTCATTGTAAAAAACACTCTTCATAAGAATGTAAGTGCAATATAGACAAAGTATATATTAATGCCTAATGAATGGAGCAAAATATATTATGCCTTAGTTGTGAGTATTTATATTTATCATATGCACAGTATAATCTTTGTACGAAGCTGATATCGATAAATTCAAATTATATGACTTTATAGGTATGGACATCTGCAATAAATTCTGAAGATAAAGATTTAGTAGAATGCACGAATAATAGAAATGAATTTGCTGAAAATTTACCATATATTTAAAACAATACTATAGAATCGCCTAATATTAATAATTAAACTATTAATAACGTTTAAGTGAAGAGAGGGCGCTTTGTCTCTTCAGATTATCCAAATTGAAATAAATATGCCGAAACATAAGACTTGAAAATTGATCTACAAGAAGATATAATTCGTGAAGTTGAGCAAAAAAAAAATCGTAATAATTCTTCCAAAAAAATTCCAATTAAACAGAAACTAAATATTACACTCAAATATGTCAATAAATTATTGACATATTTGAGTTTTTTTCGAATTATCGGAAAGTGCAATTGTAAGTGTGTTTTTTTAAATCTTTTTTTAAAGAATTTACGAAAAAGTAAGTTTATACATAAATAGTTCAAATGTTGATAAAATTTAATAGGAAGTTTTTATTTCATAATATGAAGGGTTTGAAAACAGTTGCTGGTCAATCAACGGAAAAAAGTAATAAAACCAACACAAGAAAACCAAAATTAATTGAAACATATTTTTCGATATCTGAAAGAGACAGCAAATTTATCTCAAATACTTGGTGGTATCAATGGTAAAAGTGGTCTCATCAGTTACGCAGATACAAATTGGGCTGAAGAAGCCGCATTACAATATTATCCAATGGTGTAGTAAGAGATAAATTTATTTTATTAAATTGTCTATGAAAGCTGAGTAAATACGATCGTCATTTACTGATGAACTTCAAAAAGCTGAGTACATACGAAAAAATATCGAATTGTTCAAAAGACCAACGTGCAAGCACACTTCGTCAAAGATCACATTGATATGGAATGGTTAAATGAGTTTATTAACCAACGGAAGCATTGGTTTATTTTTGAAGCAATTATCAGCTACTCGAATCAATAAATTGCGAGAGAGATGTGGTCTCATGAAAGATGA
Source organism: Atherix ibis (assembly GCA_958298945.1). Taxonomy (NCBI): domain Eukaryota; kingdom Metazoa; phylum Arthropoda; class Insecta; order Diptera; family Athericidae; genus Atherix; species Atherix ibis. The sequence goes on along the minus strand of OY282605.1, from coordinate 80,193,031 downwards.
ATGAGAAGGAGTGTTGAAATAAAAATACTTAATAAAATACAATTAAAAAAAATAAGACCGTTGTTGTTAAAATAAATTATTAAATTGAACATTCAAATTTTAAATATTTATTTTTATATATAAATAAATCTTTTTAGTTTTCATCGGTATAGAAGCAATAACTATATCAAAGATCTGTTCAATTACTATTCCAAAAAGATATTTGTTGGTACCACAGATATTTCACTAATAAATCAGTAAAATACTGCTCTCCATGTAATTTTGCAACAAAATCAAATGGTAACAAACAATCAAAATCAACGTGTTTCAAGACATTCAAATTTTTAATTTATTTTTCCTCTCTAAGACAACCAGTTATAATTAACTGGAGCAAAATAATTATTTTTCCTCTCGGAATTATTTTGCTCCAGTTAATTATCCTGTTGTACATCGTATCGTCCCAATAAGACAGTTTCTATTTTCTCGTCCTCGCAGGTTAGATGCATTACATCACAAAGCTGCGCAAACTGAATTTAAAGTTATAAGTGAGATTCGTAGTTGTCGGCCGTTCTCTTCGGCGGCATTGTCACCTTCTACATATGGTGAAGAAAAGCAATAGCGTGGATTGTAAGCCATGCGGATACTGCCGTCGAATTAATGCGGTAACCATACTGAAACGATATCCTATAATACACATCCATGAGTTTTTAATGAATTTGCAAGGATGCACGATCTTTTTAAAAATTGATTTGTTAAAGGCACATTATCTTATAACTGTGGCAGCACAAAACGAAACTGCGATAACCAGCACTTAGTTTATTTGAGTTCCTAAAAATCCCTTTGGGACTTAGAAACATAGCATAATGTTTTCAGCATTTCATCACCGAAGTATGTCGCGGTCTTGAATTAGTTTACAATTACATCGATGATATATTGGTCGCGAGTAGGACTCACACAGAACATAAACTTCATTTGGCGCAGTTATTGGAATGATTGGCGGAATATAAAGTTAACATAAATACTTCAAAGTCCTTATTCGGCGTCAAAACTTTGATTTTGCTTAGCCGTAAAATTAGCGCTGACGGATTCACTCCCTCAGAAGAGTGTACTGCAGCAATTCCTAATTTTCCAACGCCTAATTAAATAAAAAAATCCAAGTGTGTGTTGGGGATGGTAAATTGTTACCATCGTTTCAACATATCCCAAAATTAGCCGTTTTGTTGATGCCGATTCATGATCATTTGGCTGCCGTACAAAAAAAAATTAAACCAAGAAATTTTTTGTGCCCTTAAAAATAAACCTTTATTGGATTACTATACTGACTCATGCTAAAGATATTGGACAATTCAGCATCACTATGGACGCTTAAAACTTAGCCCGTCGGTAATACTCTTAAACAACTAAATAATAATGTGTGGGAATCGCTTGTTTTCTATTCGAACAAATTAACCGATGTCTGTTTATTTAAGTATAATATATTTTAGATTTTTCATTAAACGCTAATGTTCACAGACCATAGCCACTTATCCGTACTATTGAATCAAGAACAGAAGTCCAAGGCAAACCAGATATTAGAATTTTATTTCGCAGTTCATAACAAATATTTAATTCCTCCATGACAAGAATACGTAGTTGCAGATTATTTGTCATACATCACCAATTCAGAAATGTCATCCACTTCTAACTTATCTCTGGATTTGGAAACTTTAGTAAAAATTCAAAATACCGATCAAGAGTTACAAAGTTTACTGTCTAAAGTGCTAATTAATTTAAAATATAAGCTGAAAAATTTATTATTTCCAGGCACGAGCTTTTATTGCAAAACCAACCTTATCTGCAGGAACCTACTCGTCCAACAGTTTTTAGCAACCTACAAAATTTATCTTATCCCAGTATTCGGCAAACTTGCAAATTCATTACTTCTCAATATTTTTGGCCAACCCTTAGATTAAAGAATACCTGGATAGGCTCCTACCGTATATGTATACACATTTTTGTGTCCAAATTATTAGAAAGGGATATTCTTGTCAAAAAATTTTTATGTAGACATGACACCCACTGCCATCTAGTTGTCGTAATAGAAATTTATTGAATTGCAAAAGAATAATTTATATTCATTTTCATTGACTTATTGGAAACAAAAATACAATTTAAATACAACGATAGGCAATTTTTATTTTTTGTACACTCTTTTGATACGAAATAGAATTCTATTTTAGGTTTATTATTTATTCCGTAAATATGAATCAAATATAAAGCGCCTCAATTTTGTAGACTTTCGGAGAGTTTTAAAACTTTAATTCTCCATGAAAATGGAATCTTAAGAGCTATTGTTGTCATTTGTCAAGTTTTATTTTGCAATTGAAAGAGCTATTAGGCGAATTCGATTGGACTAATTTTGCTACTGTTACTGTTGTATAGCTGTCATCATCTACAGTACCTCGAACCTTAGATTAAAGAATACCTGGATAGGCCCTTATAAGCAATTTTGTGTACAAATTTTTACTAGGGGGATATGACTGTCAAACAATTTTTATGTAGACATGACACCCACTGCCATCTATGCGTCGTAATGGAAATTTATTTAATTGCAAAACCATAATTCACTTACTGGAAACAAAAACACAATTTAAATACAACGATAGGTCATTTTTATTTTTTGTACAATCTTTTGATATAAAATGGAATTCTATTTTAGGTTTATTATACATTTCATTAATATCAATCAAATATAAACCGCCTCAATTTTGTATACTTTCGGAGAGTTTAAAAACACGCCATTATCCATGAAAGTGATAACTCGGAAAGTTTTAAAACACGCCATTTTCCTTGAAAGTGATATGAAATTTTTATTTCAGAAAATAACTGTTTTATAAAGGGTTGCTAGAAATTCTACGAAATGAGAAAACCGGGAAATTTTTTCTTTCGGTAAGTTGACATCATCATTTTTACTAAACAAAATAACAAAAATTTAATTTGTGATGTGCCTAAATGGCTTTTAGTGATTTATTTTATCTAAAAAGTGGTCAAAAAGTGAATAGTTCGGCATTCAATAAATGTAAACAAATGCCATGTTGACAGTTCAATGTTTACCAGAAAATAGTTCAGTGCCGGTGTATGTAAAGTGTGCGTAAGAAAGTTTAAGGGAATGAATTTTTCAGTCTGTTTTCCTTTACAGTTTTCATAGTGTTATAATAAATAAAGTTTATTCTTCGGTAAGCTTATTATTTAAATAAATTTGTTTTGATTGCTCTATTAGACCATATTATAATGCATTTACTAAATAATATTGTTTTCATTTTTTTTTAGAATATAAGTTATTAATTATTTAAGTACATTAAATTTTTCATATTGTAATTTAGTTTTAAAGCATTTCCTTTAATGTTGTATACGATTAATATCTTATTGTGCACATAATTGCTTTCATATAATCAAACAACTTACAATTAATATTTTTATATACTATTCCCCACTTTAAAAATTCTGTTTTAATAAATAATAAACAGTGAAATAAATAAAATGAAAATACATAATAAATAAATAAATATTTAAAAATAGAATACTGTGTTTTATTGCATATTTACAAAACTAATTTGATCAAACAAGACCCGCAATATTAAAAAATCTGCTTCTTTTTCCCACATGAAAAATGGTTTCAAACGAACCGCTTCAATCGCATACTGAAATTTTAAATTGGCCCCCAATAATTTAAGCCGTTTCTGTTGTATTGCATGTGTGTGCGTTCTATGAATGTATTGCCAACAAAATTTGGACAGAATTTTTGTGTAGAGGCCTATCCAGTACTTCTTTAATCTAAGGTATTGCCAACAAAATTTGAACAGAATTTTTGTGTAGAGGCCTATCCAGTTCTTCTTTCATTTAAGACTTTCGCTTAGATATACAATAGCTGGACAACTTCCACCATCTAGGGAATTTTTTTGACAGCTGTTGACCAATTTATAAAATGGTTGGGACTTGTTGTTTATAGGATATTACAGCTTCAATATTATTTCACCGATTTCTGACAATGAATGTTACTTTCGCCCATAAAGTCATGTTCTTGTTTATGTTTTAATAGAATTTATTATATTTATAAATACTTTATTTATATTTTATTTAAAGTATTTTTAAATAAAAAATAAAGTATTTATAAATAAAATTATTAATAAATTTTTTTTAAATGAAAATATAATATAAATAAAAAATAGGATTTAAAAATACTTGCATATACATAATTAATTATAAGTTTAATTAATTAATATACGTGCATATCAACAAATTCAAACAAGATGTTCCCTTGTACATAAATCAAGAAATACACTTATTAAAATTCGTTGAATTTTTTGAGCAAATCCATCAATTTTCAATGAACCAAATATCATAGTACACATTTTGAATTAGAAATAAAAAAATCGATCATAATTCCCTATTTTCAGTTGAAATAAATAGATATATAATTGTAATAGGGGCGAAAGAAAAAAGCAAATGTGTGCTGAGAGGCAGTTTACAAATGCTCTAATTTGATCTTTAAAAATATATTTTGACGATCTAAAGCTCTGAATGAGCGGAGCTTACATAGAATTTCGCTGCATACATCACTTGCACTATAGGATGGGACATCTGTATATTATCTGCAACCATACAATCGTTTATTTCTAATTATTTTAACATCTTTTATATGTCAATAATTAACAACAACTATTTTGAAGCACGCATTTACATCACTCACCGACACCTGTCCAAACTGCGGGAACTACTGTGAGAGTGCCACTTATCTTCCTGCCGTTTGACCCGGCGGTCATTGGCCTGTATTATCTTAGAAGGCCACCGTTTTTTAGGTATTGCTTTTACCCAATAATTGTTTTCGTTGTACGGTGAAGGTTTTTTTGATTGCACACAAACTCAAACAATCGTTTATATTTCAGTTCCTTATTATTTCAACATCTATTATATATCCCAACTATTTTGAAGCATGTTTTTACGTTAGATCAAGTAAGATACGACATTCAGTATCTATAAAACCATTTAGGTTAAGGGTAATGTAAACACAACGCAGATATTGATTACTCGTTTCTAAAGAAATTTTGATCGTTAAGAGTTTGGAAGCAATTTCCAGTAAATTATAGCTGAGATATCAGTTATATGCTATGAGTATACATCTGCCACGTGACTCGGAAAAAGTGTACCTATCTTTATGAAAGATTTGATATGAATTATCAATTATCTCTGATTAATTAAAAGCATTATGCAACCAAGTTTCAGATATTCTCGTCCATCTCACGATGTCACGGTTAATATACTATATGGCCAAACAAATCGTTCACTCATTAGTTATTTGCGTGGTACGAGCATTTTGACGTGAAAAAATGTGTGTGTATCGAATATTTGTTCTTTCAGAGTGGTTGGTTCGTATGGTCGAACGTTTCCTCTCCTGTTGTCGCAATGGATTACTGTGTTTGAATTTTCCAACCTGAGTTTTCGAAATTAAAACAACATTGTAATTTTAGTAAGCGCTGAAATTTTTTGTTATTAACTTGGTGTTAAGGAATGTCCTGTGTGGAGACAATAATTAGTAGATTATTGTATTTATTCGAGATAATGTGTCAATAACGTTTGATTCTCCTAGAACCTATATAATATTTGTCTTAAATTGACGTATATATTCCAGTTAGCACAACTGTGTCGGCATAGCCCCATCGAAGTGTGAAATACGGAGGACACTGGACCGCGCTGACGACGACATCAAGGCTGTCAATATTTTATACCTATGATTATTGCAGGTAACGCGCGATCATTATAAACTCTCTTTTTGTCTGTGTTGTTGAGCTTATTCAAATTAAACCCTAAAGGCTGTTGTACTCCATTTACTCTCTGATCTAATTAATTCTTTAATCTATATCTAACAATACATCCGGTGCAGGGTAAATGAATTTAGCAGCATCGATTAGGGTTTTTTACACTTTTCCTATGCATTCTCGGTTCGGCTGTCGTTTATCGTTATTTCTTACAAAAGTGATTAGGCCCACCAGCGGAACATGGTTTCTAGAATCAAATATCATGTTTAGACGGTAAAAGTTCCATGCTCCGTTGAATCTACATTGGTATGCGAGAGTTTGGGGCTTTGGCTATCTCGAGATAGCTTCCATTCTGTCTGAACGTTGCCCGATTTCCTTTCTGTTAACGAGGTATCTGAGGTGAGTGACCCGCAGTTATGCGAAAACACATTTGTAACATTGATACACAACTCATTTTGCTGTAATTTGTTCAGTACGAGATATTGTTTCTATTCCCCTACTGAAGAAGAGGCATTTAGAATTTCATCGATGTAGACGCGATAAAAATATATGCACCCGTGTCGAGAAGGAACTTAGCAGCCGTCTTTCTATCACGCACCTGCAGATACTTGTTTAAATATCTAAGGGTTCTTCGAGATCTGTTTAACGGCGAAGAGTTTTTGAAACTGCAGGGCAGATAACGGATTTTAGCGCCATTATCAAATGTATTCTTGTAAAAGCAGAAATATAAAACTAATAAAATCCACTTCGGAAAGTAATTAGACGATCGTCACTGACACATCAACATTATTTCGAATAATCGTCTGTTTACAATCAATGTTGCACAAGATTTTTTTAGTTTTTAAGTATTGAGAGCATTCTAAATTAAAAAAAATGGATTTTTCATCGAATCGATGGGCAACGATTTATTCAAATCTATTAGTTATTTCCCCCCCAACTTAACCCCAACAACGATTTATTTAAATCTATTAGTTATTCAAATCTATTAGTAGTTCAAATCTATTAGTTATTTCCCCCACAACTTAACCACTTCTTAACTGATCACATCATTGTCTGTAAATACTTCATTACATTAAATTATTAATTTAATTATTTACATAAACATTCACTAGTTTCGTCGCACTTTCTTTGATAATTTCACTTTTGAAAAAACTTGAAACATAATATCAAAAAATTTACCCCGCACGGAACATTTCAGTACCACAAAACTACAAAGTGAAGGAAAACATAAGCTCAGCCCACAGAAAATGTCGTTTTTAGTTTGGTAAGTAAAAATTGTTGTCAGGCACAGCAGCTAAAAAATATTTAAATGAAATTTTTGACTAGTTCATTATTCTTAGTATTGTATTGAATTTTACAAATATTTTGTATTAAAATGATACCTTTTTCAATTTAGAAGCGTTTAATGAACATTTAAAATAACGGGAATCTTGCCTAAATTTTTTGTTTATAGGTGAGTAAGTGTTGGCAGAGGTTTTTGGTTCATTGATATTCCATGGCATTTTTAAGCTTCAATAAAATCTGTATATATGTAAGGTGAATGTCTATGCTTATACTCTATAATCTCAGATTCTCCTACCTTATTTTTATTTCAATATCTACTATCAAACAATAATCTTGCCTAAAAAACTGCAATGTATGGCAGTACTTGAGCTATAGCTGCAAAATCAAAACAGGTTCTATACGGCGATAAAATTCTTGTGCAATACCCATATGGTAAAATAACAATTCCGACTACAACTGAAATTGCAAACATTCGTACTGTAATAATTTTATAATCTACACAGTCTTACGAGAATATATAAGCTGTCTTCCATTGCACCAATTTTGCTACTGAGCAGTACTTCGTAGTAGATGCCCTATGGAACGCAAAATTTTCTGACAGAAGTAAAATATAACCTCAAAATAGTCAACAACAATCTTAGATTAAAGAATACCTGGATAGGCCCTTACCGTATATGTATACGCAATTTTGTGTACAAATTATATGCCAAGCGGTGAGAAATGACAAAAGCGGGATAGCTTTGTGTAGATTTTTTTATGTAGACATAACGCCCACGGCCATCTAGTTGTCGTAATACAAATTTATTGAATTGCAAAACCATAATTTATATTCATTTTAATTCAGTTATTGGAAACAAAAATACAATTTAAACACAACAATAGGCAATTTTTATTTTTTGTACAATCTTTTGATATGAAATGGAATTCTATTTGTAGTTTACTATTCATTTCGTAAATATCATTCAAATATAAAGCGCTTTAATTTTGTAGACTTTCGGAGAGTTTTACAACCTGCCATTCTCCATGAAAGTGATTACACATCGAACTAATCTAACTAGCGTTGTTATTTTCGAAGTTGTTATTGTGTCACATAGGAAAGTGCAATTTAAAGTGTAGTTTTTATCTATTTTAAAGTATTTACGAAAAAGTAAGTGTTTTTATAAATAGTTATATTTTTGATAAAACTTAATACGAAGTTTTTATTTCAGAAAATGAGGTAATTTATTAGAATTTGCTATAAATTCGACGATATGAGGAAACCGGGAATTTCTTTCTTTCGGTAAGTTGACATTTTCATTTTTAGTAAACAAAATATTAAATATTTAGTTTGTGATGAAATATAAAGCGCCTCAATTTTGTAGACTTTTGGAAAGTTTTCAAACGCGCCATTCTCCATGAAAGTAGTGACATACCGAAACAGCGGGTTAGCTTTATCATTTCTGAAGTTGTTTTTTGCGGTTCGGAAAGTGTTTGTAAAAGTGTTATTTCCATCTTTTTAGAAGTATTTACGGAAAAGTAATTATTTATACATATAGTTATATTATTAATAAAAGTTAATACGAAGTTTTTATTTCAGGAAATGAAGTGTTTTGTGAGAAATTGCTTCTCATACGAAAAAATGAGGAAGCCGCGAATTTCTTTCTTTCGGTAAGTTGCCATCTTTATTTTTACTAAACAAAATAAGAAAAACTTTATTTGTGATGTGCCTAAATGCCTTTTAGTGATTTATTTTATCCAAAAAGTGCTCAAAAAGTGAAAAGTTCGACATTGAATAAATGTAAACAAATCCGATGTTGACAGTTCAATGTTTACTATAGGCGTTTTCCTTTGGACCAATTTTGCTACTACGCGGTAGTTGTAGCTGTCATCATATACTCTACCTCGAACAAACGAGCACATCGAACGGGGAATTACACATATAATTTACGTTAAGTGGATTCTAGTTGCTAAAGTGAAAATAGATACTTTTGCGGGTTCGTTGGTTATGTTGAAAAGTCATATTTTTGTCAGTATTGTTTATGTGTTTGAGGAACAAGGGATCTTGGATTGAGGAACAAGGGATCAGTAATTATAATATATGCTCATTCTGTTAATGATACATATAGCTCGTTTATTAATGTATAATTCTTATAGTTATACAGAGACATGTGAAAGGCATGGTGGAGCCTACGTGACTAACTTATCTATTGCTGTGTGGCATTGACGTGTATGAAACATTACGCCACTCGGTTTATACTCATGGCTGGGTGTACTATATATAGATATACTACATAAACTCAGTTTTTATTGTTTATGTGTGAGTAAACTCAGTATTGTTTCTGATTGTTTTGAGGTTATGTTTCTACTAGAGTTTGGAATTTGGCTTTCCTTTGGTCATCTACCGCGTAGTATGACCAAAGGTAAGCCTAATTCTAAACACTAGTAGAAACATAACCTCAAATTAGTCAGCAACAATACTAAGTTTACTCACACATAAACAATAAAAACTTAGTTTATTGACACATAAACAATACTGACAAAAATATTACTCTTCAACATAACCAACGAACCCGCAAAACTATATATTTTCACTTTAGCAACTAGAATCCACCTAACGTAAATTGTATGCGTAACTCCCATTTCAATGTGCTCGTTTGTTCGAGGTAGAGTAGATGATGACAGCCACAACTACCGACTAGTAGCAAAATTGGTCCAAATGAAAACGCCTAACAATACTGAGTTTACTCACACATAAACAATAAAAACTTTGTTTATTCATATATAAACAATACTGAAAAAATAGACTTTTCAACATAACCAACGAACCCGGTAAGCCATCTATTTCCAGCTCGGGAACTAAAATACCCTAACGTAAATTATATGGCGTAACTATAGGGTTATCCAATAAGAGTTATTGCAATGTACTGACTTATTGCAATGTACTGATTTGTGCGAGGTAGAGTATATGATGACAGTTATAATTACTGCTCATTAGCAAAATTGGTCCAATGGAAGACAGCTATAATCTTCGAATTTTTATTACAGGCATAAATCTTGCTTTACCTTAGCACTTGCATTTCGAGTACTGCTACAATTTCCTTGTTTCTTATGTTACAGGAATGTTGTTTGACAGTTTAAATTAAAATACAAATATGGTTAATGAACACATTATTTGCAGTATTAATAAAAAATTAAATGATATATTAGTTGTATTCCATTGGACCAATTTTGCTACTACACTAGTTGTGTATCTGTCATCATCTACTTTACCTCGAACAGAGCAGTAATTTTCATTTGGAGTTACACATACAATGTACGGTAGGTGGATTGTAGTTGCTACAGTGAAAATAGATATATTTGCGGGTTCGTTGGTTATGTTGAAATGTCATATTTTTGTTTTTATTGTTTATGTGTGAATAAACTCAGTATTGTTGGTGACTATTGTGTGATTGTATTTTACTGCTGTAGTGATATGTTCATTTTATTGAGAGTCTACAGCGCTGTAGCAAAATTGGTCCAATGGAATACAGCCATTATTATAAATTAAATTTTATTGTATTTAATTGGTTTATTTGGACGAAACTCGTTTATTTTTGACACAATTTGGTATACAGTTATCAGTTGTCATCTTAATTGTGTTCCCCCAGCAGGATAAAAATTTTGGCAGCGCGTTTTTAAATTATTTGAGTAATTGGGTCTCAAGTCTATTAAATTATAAATTCCCGGCAGTCCTGTGATTTGTGTTTCTTCCATCTAAAATTGTTGCTGAAGGTAGTAGTACATACAGCTTGCGGCTCTATTTCATATTCAGCTTATTTTCAGGTAACATCTTGATAAACTTTTTTTTTTATTTAATTAATTTGCAATAGAAATCAAATAATTGAGTTTAAAATCTTTAACGTTTTGCCCGTTCACATAAAATTGTTTTATATATTTTTATGAATTGTTATGCATTTTATGTGCTATGAATTAATATATTATGTTTAAACTAAGCGCAGCAATAATATCTAAGAAGCAAAATATCAGAATTGTATTGTTGCGGTTTAGTCATTCGTCATGAATTTGGTGTTAATTATTAGCTTATTTTTCTGTAAAATGGGCACATGGCTAAAACAAATTAGAAGCTAACAGGGGTTTTGTAAATATATATATAATAATAATTGCAAGCAGATTCAATTAAAAATGAATAAAATAGAGTTATTTTATTATTTATATTAGATTGCATCTTATCTAAAAATAGTAAGGAAGCAACAGTTAAAGAAGGAAAATAATATTAAAGTTGCATTTAGAACAATTTCTACGTGAAATTGTAGAAATCATTCGAAGAAAACAATATAAGCGGAAAATCCAAGGTTGTTTATTGGGAGAGAATTATTAACTTATGAAAATTATTTAAAAAAATCAAACAGCTTTAGAAATTGCAGAAAAACTACAGAAAATTGCAAAAATAACAATCCAAAATATTCTGTTCATAGCTGGTTAAAAACACAATACCTAGAAGAAAAACATTTTTTTGTAAAATAAATCGTAAAAAATCGAATAAAATAAATTAAAGTTGATTTTGAAGGCTTAAAATAAAATAATCTTTTTGAACGATAGCAAATTTGCTATTTTTTAATAGGATATTAGAATCCGATTATGGCGGTATATTAAAATCTGGTTTCTATAGTAAAAATCAAAGATGACGGTTATTGTATGAGTTTGTATGGCTGCAAATGGAATGGGGAAATTATTTTTTGGAAATAAAAATTATGTTATCCTAGAAGAATAACGCTGAAAATTTTTTTGTGAAACGGTCTAGAATGTTTTTTTTCTCGACGTGATAATGACTTTAAGCAATGGGCACATCGTAAAGCTGTGGTTTTTATGCATCACTCAATAAATACTTAAATCATCTCCATAATCTCTTGATATCAATGCTATTGAACATTTATGAAATATATTGCCGAAAGCAATACGAAAACATCATGCGGGGATGCGCCACAGCACAAATTCTAACTCGCCACAGCGTTAGTACTGCCACAACACAAACTGAAAGGCACAATAAATGTGGCATGGATTTTATCTTAGATTAAAGAAGTACTGGATAGGCCTCTACACAAAAATTCTGTCCAACTTTTGTTGGCAATACATTCATAGAACGCACACACATGCAATACAACAGAAATGGCGTAAATCATTGGGGGCCAAATTAAAAGTTCAGTATGCGATTGAAGCGGTTCGTTCAAAATCATTTTCATATGTGATGTCATTTATGCGTAAAGAAGCAGATTTTTTAATATTGCGGGTCTTGTTGTTTGATGAAATTAGTTTTGTAAATATGCAATAAAACGCAGTATTCTATTTTAATACATTATTTTTTTATTTCATTATATATTATTAATTAAAACATAATAATTTAATGAATCAATAGAAAACAATGCTTTCAATGTGCATAGGAGAAAATATTATAATACATGTATACAATTACTTACTTTCTTTGTTGACGAGTCCTCACATTCAGTGCTGCTATTAGGGACCTAGAAAATAAAAGTAATTAAGGCAAAATTATACATCAATCATTTTTTTTATATTACATGTTCATTATCCTCCTCAACATATAAATATTCGATCGTTACATTTACTTTTTCAATTAAGAAATAACATAAATTGAAGTATTATTCGCACTATTAAAAAAATTCGGTCCCTTAAACTTTCTTACACACACTTTATATACACCGGCACTGTACTATTTCATGGTAAACATTGAACTGTCAACATCGGATTTGTTTACATTTATTCAATACCGAACTTTTCACTTTTTAACCACTTTTTACACAAAAGATATCACTAAAAGCCATTTAGGCACATCACAAATAAACTTTTTCTTAATTTGTTTTGTAAAAATAAATATGTCAACTTACCGAAAGAAAGAAATTCCCGGCTTCCTCATTTTTTCGTATGAGAAGCAATTTCTCACAAAACACTTCATTTTCTGTAATAAAAACTTCTTATTAAATGTTATCAATAATAAAACTATTTATAAAAATACTTACTTTTTTTTAAATACTTTAAAATACATAAAAACAACACTTTAAATTGCACTTTCAACACTTGATTATTTTTATCAATAATAAATTCTAAAATGACACCGCTAGTTATAATAGTTCGAGTTGTAATCACTTTCATAGAGAATGGCAGATTGTAAAACTCTCCGAAAGTCCACAAAATTGAGGCGCTTTATATTTGATTCATATTTACGGAATAAATAATAAACCTAAAATAGAATTCCATTTCATATCAAAAGATTGTACAAAAAATAAAAATTGCCTATTGTTGTGTTTAAATAGTATTTTTGTTTCCAATAAGTGAATTAAAATGAATATAAATTATGCTGTTCCAATTCAATAAATTTTTATTACAAAAACTAAATGGCAGTGGGTGTCATGTCTACATAAAAAATCCACACAAAAATATATCATAATTGCCATTTCTCGCTGCTTCTGCAATAATTGTGCCACATATACGGTACGGGTCTATCCAGGTATTCTTTAATCTAAGGTGTTACATATCCACATTAGGCACGCATTGACCGTTAACTTTCGTAAAGTATTTTTCTTACTAAAAGGCGCTTTTCTTAATTATTTTTGCATACGGTGAGCTATAATTGAAAAATATAAAATAAAATATCAACAAAGATATTTAGTAATAATACTATAAAACTCAATATGCCTACATGTTAAAAGTTGTTAATCTGTCAGAACCAGTAGCTTTAGGGCGTGGTACTGATGTTGATGTGTCATTTTCTCTTTGGCTGATTCAAGTGCATTTGGTGGTTGTTTTCTATCGGCTGATTTTAATGAGTTGAGAGCTCTCGCTATCGTCGATGAAGGCTGCTTTCAGTCTGTCGTTTGAGAAGTTTTTTTGATTTGTCAGGGCGTTTTATCACTCTGGATGGACCATCGTACGGTTGTTATAATGGTGTTCTCACAGTGTCGTTTCGGATGAAAGCTTGTAAGCACTGTTCGTGGACTTTCAATGTAATCGGTTTTTCTTTTACATGATGCGCCGTTTTATTTTAAAAATTCAGCTGACAAACGAAGATTTTTTCCGTACACTAATTCAGTTTCTGATGAGCTTCTTTGAATGTTGATTTCAGTTCCAACATATGTTAATTAGAGAGGGTGGACCATATAAAAGTTGCATTTTAAAAAGTAAATAAAAAAAACGTATATTTTTTCAAATATCTGATTTTATTAGAAAGATTGAACCTTGGAATTTAAAAATAAAACACAATATCATTCCCAAAAAACTGGGAAACATTGAGAACTTTCGAAAACCGAATAATCAGCTGAAATTCTGATGTCAATTGGCCGCCTCGGAACTGTGATTTGAGCCCGTTGGATTATTTTCTGTGGAGAGCCGTTAAGGATAAATGTCACGCAAGCCATGCAGAGACAATTGAGGCTTTGAAACACGAAATCAAAGTTGCCATTGAAGAGATACGGGCCCGGACAATCGAAAATGTACTGAATAATTGGGTCGTGCGAATGGGGTACTGTAAGGTCAGCCGTGGAAGTCATTTAAATGATGTTGTATTTCATTCTTAAATTTCAAGGTTCAATCTTTTTAATAAAACCGGAAATATGATAAAATATGCACTAGTTTTTTTATTTACTTTTTAAAATGCAACTTTTAAAAAAGCAATTCAGTTGGTGTTGCTTGAATATTTTTGAATTTTGACTGAAGTGTTAGGGGCTTACAAAATATAAAATTACAACTAACAATAGATGTCAAACGAACTACTTAGCTTCTAAGTCTTTAGAACCTAAGTATAGCTCGTTTAAGGTCTCTGGTCAGTTGTGATTTTTGCTGGTACGCCGAATCAAGATATCCAAGCGTTGATGATATATAATGTTATTGTGTCAGCAGTGATTAATTTAACTGCTTAAGATTAGCAAGTGCAGAAAGAAAGCGATATTCATTTGACGGAGGCAATGGTTATATTATGACGACATTGATGTGCTGAAAACTTGATGCGGTATTCCCATAATGTATGAACTGATAAGTTTTTGTCTCCATACATTGCTTGGTCCAAATGAATTTTTCGCAAATAAGTCAACTTGTGTTTTGGTTGTTTTGGACCGGCTTGATGGCTAGTTAGTCGGTCGGTTGGCCCCGCAAATTCATCAAGTATTCGTCTAATATATTCACTATTTTTAAAAGTACTACAAAAAAATTTTAAGTTTTTCAAAAAACAAAATACTTTATGTCGAGAAGTCGGGTAGTAACAACTACCCGACTTCTCGACATAAAAAACATGTGGGTTTCGTCATTTTCCTCCACAATCAATTTTCAGATCTGGTGGTTGCCCTAAAATACACGGATTTCTACATAAAGCAGACTTTTCCAATTTACCTTGTCTCAAGATGACTTTACAACATCTATGGTGATGGAGTGGTACGACTTATCGTCTTGATAATACGAGAGTTGGTTCTTGCCAGCTGCTCGTCTCGATCTATGAGCGCATATGGCTCTACTATGGTTGTTTTCCCATAAAATATCATAATTCTCAATCCTGGGCAATTCCTATCTACATCCTAGTCCTATCGACTCAATTTTAACATTGAGAGAGCGACATGCAAGGACGACTTGTTTACCTTATGTACGGTGAGGCGCTCAGGACTTGTGATATGGAAAGTGAAAGAATTCTTTATATGGTAATTATTTACTAATTCAAAGTTTGATTATAAATTTCTTTTAAAAATTCTAATGAAGCCCAAATCAATATATATTTTTATATTGTAACTAGTTAATATAACAAACTTTAAGTTCTCATGTGTAAATCTACCACTGGACTTGAATAGAAAATCCAAAATTAAAAGAGAGAAAACGGAAGCTAAATAAATTTAAATCGAATCGGTTATTATTTAAAATCAATTTATTTATCATATTAATACATATTTTTCTTCACCTATACATCTCTGATAAGAATTTACGACCAGAAGTGTCAAAAGTTATTTCTTTCCAATTTACCTTGTATATACAGCAGACATACCCTTGATATATTGAGTATCGATCGGTGCATAATTTTTTATCGGGTTCCATTTCCTCATCATTTGAGTAAAGGATAATGATGAGGGAATGGAACCCAGAGAATATATTTGTTTTGAGTAAAGGGTAATATTCCCTCATTATTTTTTTTGGTAATAGTCGGTCTCATTCCCTGTAGTAAATAACTTGGCATCAATTTTTTGACTAGCTATAACATCAGGTTTTATTTCTTTTAACAGAATTTCTATATCATACAATATTTATTTTTTATTTGGCTTGTTTCCCTTATCTAAAACTTTTCCCCATTTTACTCTCTTTATACCGGGATTTTAGTTCTTTCTTTGAAACATGTTCGTTTATTTAAATTTTATTGTTCAATCGAAAATTGGTTAAGCGAGTAGTCATATTTCGTTCTTCATTGGAGAAATCGTCATTGCCTGCTTCCTGAAGAGATCGTTGCGTGGTATGTCAGGGAGACGGCTGAAGAATTAACATAGAGCCATATCTTACACCATGTCAGTATCGGCTGCATAAGGTGTACCTGGTTAAATGGTTATAGGAAAACACTACCTGTACATTATGTCGTACAGAGCAATGCTTTCCTTACTTGGGTACTAAACCAAAAATATAATACCACATAAAGGACTCAACAAACCTACGAAACTGCTACACCGGTTTCTTCATCATATTCACTTGGAGCAGGAATTGGAACAAACGACCGCCAAAGGCATAATCCTTTCGACGTGGAACTGGTAGAGGCAGAGATTCCTTTCTTCCAAACCTTTCGATTAATCAATTCAATCGGCGTCATCTGACCATTACCCAAATTCCTATCAAGGATCATTCTCAGTTAAAGAGATAATATCTAATTCGCATCCTTACAATATACATCCAATGGAATCCAGATGATCGGAATCACTTCCGGACCAACATAGTTAGCAATTGGTACGGCAAGTTCCTACGAACGAATCCTAAGAAATTAAATCCGAGTTGAACACAACTTAAAGCTGCTTTTTGGATAGATTGGAGTTGTCAGAATTTGGAAGTTGACATTGGACGGGAGATTTATACAAAACAACAAAAACCGAACGAAAAGTTCCTAGACTATCTTCGCAACCGATTGACTTCTATTCCGGAATAGAAATTTGTACAAATTGTATGGACAGGTTTATCACCAGTTAGGACTACATAGAACGCAGACCATGCAGCAATTGCGCTATTATGTGGTCCAGATTGAAGTCGACAATACTCGGAATAAATTTAACTGATACAATCTTCACCGACCGACAATGAGCACCAACCAGAAACCGAACCGGAAGATGATGAGTTGGAAACGCTGGCTGCGGTAGAAGCAACTGGCACAATCTCGGACACCACATCCAGGATCCCGAACAATACCAAACAGACTATTTTTGTTATGATTGTGGTGCCAAAAATTTAGTAAAACCGCGGTGTCCCAGAATCGCGGCGGAAAACCAAAAAGGGATTGAGAACCAGGTTCCGATCCAATCACATGCATGGTCGAACAAACAACAAAGCTACGAACCTTCCACATCATCTAATCTCGACGCCAAACCCCACGACTCAACAGAGGAGTCGTCTTATCCGAATTAAAGTTTCCTTTCTTTTCGAAACCTCCCTTACAATTGGGTGTAAGGGAAAGTTCTGTCGTTTTTGAACATTTGCACTTGTATGCGTTGTCGATTCTTAGCGAGAATTCTGATTCGACTGAAATTGATTTAAACCGTTAGATTACTGTATGATTGACGTTTTATACAAATTTTTTCGTATTTTTGTCATTTTTTTTTTAAATGTGTAAAACAGTCAACATGTGTAAAGAAAAGGTTCACTTAAAACATTGTATGTTGTATGAGTACCAAAAAGGGGACCAATGTGACGTAGGCAAAAAAAACTTGTGTGGCGTGTTTGGAGAAGACGTAGTACAGCTCGAACATGCCAGAAATGGTTTGCGAAATTTCCTTTGGTTAATTTTTCTTTGAAAGATGAACCCAGATCAGGAAGGCCATCAGATGTCAATGATGAAGTACTACGCAGTATGATCAGAACAAATCCCATGTTAAATTCTACAAAAGTGGCCTTCAAGCTTGGAATTCATCAGACTACTGCTTTAGAGCACATTAAAAGTCTTGGTTTTGTGTCCAAACTCTCTGTTTGGGTGCGACACGAATTAAGCAACAAAAATTTAATGGATCGAATTTCAAATCTTGCTCGACACAACATGTGGTAAGAAAAAGGGCATATATTTACAAAGGGGAGACACCACTGACCACATCCAAAACTGGCATGCATCAAAAGAAAATTATGCTATATTGTTGGTGGGATCGGAGGGGTATTGGCCACTATGAGTTGCTGAAAGAAAATTATACGGTCGATGCTGATCGTTACTGTTCGCAACTTGATGTTTTGAATAAAGAAATTCAACGTAAGCGTCCATATTTGGCCAATAGGAAGGGTGTAATTCTTTACCATGACAACGCTAGACCGCACGTGGCAAGAAAAACCGTACAAAAAATTGCTGAGTTGGGTTTGGAAACTCTACCTCAACCGGCATATTCTTCAGATATTGCACCATCTGAGTATCATCTGTTCAGGTCGCTGCAAAACTTTCTTGATGGAAACAAATATATAAATTATGAGGATGTCCAAAAGGCAGTAGAAGAATACTTTGCGTCCAAAAACGAGGACTTCTTTTCCAGGAGGTTGGATAAGCTTCCAGAACGCTGGCAGACAGTTGTAACTAATAAAGGAAATTATATTTTGGATTAATTTTTGTATAAAAAGTGAAAAAAACGACAGAACTTTTCCTTACACCCAATAAATAAATTTTCAGTCAAAATAGTTCTCGACGCATATAGACGTTAATCATAAATTCGTCCGATCTAGACCCAGTATCATCCCATTTTACAAACCCCTCTATTTTACGTTTAATCCATAGTGACAGAGACCAAATTTTCATCCTCCAAATTTTAATATTTGTCTCTATTTTAGCCTCTTCAAAGCTAATAGTATTCTGGAAAAACACCTTTCAAACTAGACGATTGATAGCAGCGACCATTATATGCCTGGAAGGCGATCTACGTGCATATGCCTGTGCGAAATTATTGGGGCGCGAAGTAAACTGTTTGCTGGATAGCGGAGCTAGTTCAACAGGACTGAACGGCTGCTGGCGGGACGATAATATAGTAAAGTAATATTCTGTCATTAGCCACTTCACAACCGTTGAAGTGGCTAATGACAGAATATTACTTTACACAGTCCCGAGCTGAACTCAGGAACTATATTTGGGAATCGGTTTTTGGAAGGCGTTTGGATTAGCAACCTGGCTAACAAATCCCCTAGCATCAGGTACAAACAATAGATTAGAAAACATCGATTTAATCGTATTTTCCCGGTGATTCAGGGTTTGATGGACGCAGCACTCAAGCGAATGTTGTCACTTGACTCAAGCGAATGTTGTCCAGGTAATGGACGAGAGTCAGAGTCCATAGACTTCTCTTGTGGTGCTAGTTAGAAAATCTGGGAGGGTCAGACTATGTTTCGACGCGAGGATGATGAACGCAATCACTAAAAAGGACGCTTATTCACTTCCTCAGATAGATGGACTGCTTAGCTGTATTCGTCCCACCGACTTCAAAACTAGCCTTTACCTCAAGGACGCCGTGTGGCAAATATTCCTGGAATCAGTAAATAGTTTTGATCATTTGCCAAAAGAATCAAAAATTCCGCCTGCTCATTCATACCCCAAGCTATTTCATAATGAATATCCCGTTGTCATCTTAAAAGACAACGCCAATTGGTTCGCGGATCGCTTTGCAGCGATTGTGTCATACCTTCGCCTGTATTGGAGCGCGTTGAATTTTCTATGGGGCAAATTCATTATTGCACTTCTACTGCTGGGAAAATCAGAGATCTTGATATACTTAAATCCGCTGGTCCAGATAGAATAATACCCATAGTTCTGAAGAGGTGTTCTTCTGCATTGGCAAAACAACTGCGTAAGCTTTTCCACCTACCGTTTTCTTCTGGAATTTGCCCGAATAGATGGAAAACAGCATTCGTTCAACCAATTCGCAAGAAAGGGGAGTCCGCTTGAAATAGATCTTGGAAATACTGATAAACTATCAGGTAATGAAATATCTTGAATCAAGGAAAATAGATTTACTGGTGATTTTGATGGCATTTATAGCCGGAAAATGGAACCGCACGCTTTCTCTGCGGAGTGGAGGATTATTGTACTTCATATTTCAAAGGCATTTGACAAATTTTGGTATCAGGCTCTTCCGTCAAAAATGCGTGCATATGGTATCAATGATTGCCTCATCAAATAGGTTGGAGGCTACCTTTCGAACGGTTCATTAAATAGATGCTGGTGTTCCCCAGGATTTGGTTCTATTCTCGACCCTTTTATAATTTGCATAAAAGATCTCGTATCTGTTACTTCTAATCCAATCCACTGTTTCGTTGATGATAGTACTCCCAATTCGTCAGCCTTATTTCGGGATTTACGATATTGCTTTTCGGCCATAGATATGAAACGACAACGTACCAGGTGTATACACTTAAATCCGCTGTTTGGGTATAGATGGCGTGAGTGAGCGTGTTAAGCTTCCATGGACACGTCATACTTTTTTTATGAGTTTGGCATCTGTCAACATAAATCAGTGCACATTGTCAACAATGACAATGTACAACAACATACATTTTTCCTTTGGTAATCATATCTAGTTTTGTGTCAGAAAAAGAGCATATGCGGGAAGTTCTGCTTTTCTGCTTCAATTTGAAGAAATCGGCTTATGGAGGCCTATGGTGACAGTGTTTTATCGGAAACAACGTGCCGAGATTGATTTCGTTGGTTCAAAGACGGCAATTTTGACTTGTGGGACAAGAAGCGTGAAAATCGGCCTAGGATGGTTGAGGACCACCAATTGCAAGCTCTTTTGTACGAAGACGATACCCAATCGCAAAAAATACTCGCCGCGCAATTGGGTGTTACTTAACCAGCCATTTCCATGCGTCTGCGTGCCATGGAGAAGATTGAAAAGATCGGAAAATGGGTTCCGCATGAATTGAACGATTGGCAGATGGAGCGACGCCAGAACACATGCGAAATCTTGCTCGCCAGACAAAAAAGAAAGTCGTTCCTACATCGGATTGTGACCGGCGATGAAAAGTGGATATATTTCAAGAATCCTAAACGCAAGAAATCGTGGCTTGATCCCGGCCAACCATTGACATCTTCCCCAAGACCAAATCGCGGACGGAAGAAGATGCTGTGAGTTTGGTGGGATCAGCATGGTATTGTCTACTATGAGATGTTGCACCATCGCACACGTCAAAAATGGTCCGAAACCACTTGGAGACACTCAACTGGGAGGTACTACCACACCCCGCTTATTCACCAGACCTGGCCCCTTCCGACTACCACCTGTTTTCGTCGATGGGTTACGCGCTTGCTGAGCAGCACTTCGATTCTCACGAAGACGTCCAAAAATGGCTTGATGAGTGTTTTGCCTCGAAAGAGAAGGAATTTTTTTGGCGTGTTATCCACAATTTACCCGAGAGATAGGAAAAATGTGTAGCTTACGAGGGCAAGTACTTTGAATAAATTTGTTTTTGCTTTCTATGAGAAAAACATGTGTTTTTTTACTAAAAACAGCGCATTTAAGCTTATACACCTTATATATTAAATACAATAAATTCCGATATAGACAGCATATTACTATGGGGCCCGAAAAACAGAAAGGATTTTGATACTTCCAATACACAGATCTGTTTCTAAACCGAAACCGAAATGTACAGTCATTATCCATGAATAAAAAACTTTCCATTCTTCGTATGTGTGTTAATTAATGACAATCTCCGTTGGAATGACCATACTGTTTGCTCCACTTCAGAAGTCCGGAAGAGCATACTGCTTGCTTTACTTCAGAAGTCCTGAAGGGCAGGTAGCAATTACAAGAGTACGATTTTGCTACAGAATATCGTAGAGGCAAATCACATGGTAATGCGGATGCATTGTCGAAGAGACTTTGTATAAATGACTAAATATTGTACTCGACAAGAGACTTTAGAAACCGGGGTTGTAAGAAGCATAAGAATGCGTACTCTTACCGAGGAATGGAGTGACGATATCATACGATGTGCATAAGAGGAGGATGGAGATTTGAAACCGATCTTGGAATGTTTTACAAATTAAACAGAAACCTCGATGGCATGAAGCTGCAGTTATGAGTGCACCTACTCACAGTGGGAGAGTTTAATGATGCACAATGGCAAATGACTATCACTTGCAAATTTTAGTACCAAATGTAATGGTACTTGACGTGTTGCGGCTGTTCTACGATGCCATTTCTGAACGACATCTTCGAGTGAAGAACACTTTTAAAAATTCGTCGGAGGTTTTATTATATTAACTGTCGTGGTGATGCACTTGTTCAGCAAGTGCAAGAGCTGCGCTTGTGTGAGAGGACCACAGACAAGAAACGGATGGGATGAAACTATACAATATCGGTACGCCATGGGAAATGATAGCGCTGGACGTAGCGGGACCTTTCCCTACTAGATAAAGCGGAAACCGGTATATACTCGTAATGATAGACTACTTTACAAAACGGCCAGGGGTATATGCAATACCGAATCCGGTGGCAATTACACCAATGAAGAGGCTAGCAAAAGAAGTGTTTTGACAATTTGGAACCGCATTTGGCTAAATTGGTTGATCTGGAACTACATATACTACTGTATGAAACGGCGGTACAAGAGAGTACCTCAGTAACACCGGTATGTGGTAACTTTGGAAGAGAACTACGGCTGCCAGTAGACTTATTAACTGGAACACCACCAGCAACACCAAGTGGTATGCACTCGATTTTAGAGAGAAGATGAATGCCATTCATTCTCTGGTACGAGATGCCGGACTACGGCTTAATGACAATATGAAGACTAGTTAGGATGGCAGTGGCAAAACTGGAGGTGTCTTCGGTTTGTCAGTACAACGCCACGCAGCGTAAAGGGAAGTCACCGAAATTACAGGCTAGTTGCGATGGTCCATTCCGATTTGTTGCAAGTTCGAATGGAAATACAAACCCAATCCAGAATAGTCAGCGAGGACTTCTGACGATTGTGCACAGTGACCTACAGGCCCGTTATTATGGCTCAAATGATGCTCGAGACGACGTAATATGGCTCTGCCTTGATCTAACACATCTAACAAAGAAGTTTTATAGAGTTCTGTAGTAGCACTCCGGGCAATATAAATACGAGCGCTGCTCGCCAGGGAGTAATTGTACTCTTATAGTCGGGAAGTGTAAACGATAAACGCTATTTAAGTGATCGGTGGATTAAGTTAGATTGTAGAAATACAGTGTGAAGTGGAAATACAGCGAAAATATTCAATTAGGATTCGAGCGTCCTAAACAAACAAACACTTGCAATATATAAATAACTAAAACATATTTTTACTCCATCCATTATGACTTTTATTGAAAAATTTTAAATTTAAAGACAGCTATAAAGTAAGTAATTTATGAGTCAGCGAAAGTAAGTCAAATATATGGTATTTTCCAATAATTAGAATTCTTGAAAAGCTCCATCTGGTGTCGTTGTCTATGTAGCGAACATAACATGTTCAGTATTCTTACAATAAATTTTATTGTCCTTGCTCACTACCTTGCGAAATGCTCATAAGTCTTACTGAAAAAAAGTAATTGTAGTAGGCAAGAGAAAGTCTATAAGCTGCTGTACACATACAGTTTAATTTAAAATAACGGTGATTTTTAAGCATTTGGTTTCAAAATTTCCAATAAAAAACAATTTTTCGAAAAAATTGTAAAATGTATGAAATTTTTATTTGAATTGATAGATCAATGCTTGCTATTTACTTTTTAAAGATTATTTCATGTAAATGTTAACGAGAGGTCCAATTTTGAACCACTTTTTCGAGCATCTCGGATGGTATATCAACATGTAATGTTGTCTTCCAAGGCTGGAAGTGAAGCTGATTTGTCCGCATAGACGTCTAGAAGCGTCAAATCGTATTATCTAGGCGGGCAATTCATCGCTCCGAAACGTGAGATAAATTGCTCACCGAACTCATCTCTCAATATGTTCATTGTTTCATGTGCTGTGTTGGCGTGTAGCGCCGTTTTGTTGAAACCACGTGTTACCAGATACAGTTCTTGCATTTGCGACAAAAAAAAAGTTCGAAATCATCGAGCGATAGCGGGTGTCATTGACGATAACTTTGCGGCTAGCGTCATCTTTAAAGAAATACGGACCGATGATTCCACCGGCGCATAAACCGCACCAAACAGTGCAATGGAAGTTCTTGTTCCTCTTGTGATTGTTCATGAGACCAAATGCGACAATTTTGCTTATTCACATACCCTATCAACCAGAAGTGAACTTCGTCCCTGAACGCAATTTTTTGGTAAAAGTCCAGGGGCGTGAAATTGCAACACGGGATGCTGGTTTAATGTTCAGGAGCGTAAAATTGTTGCGAAATTGGTTTGAATTGCTTGCTCAGTATGTCAATTATGATGACAATAAAATTGTCAATGTGTGCGAAATATATTTAAAAAAAATAATTTTACTTTTTAAAATGTATTTCGCGCACACATTTAATAAATAAAGTATTGTAAAGATTGATTAATTAATTGCCTTTTTGATTAGTAAAAGTTAAATAGTCACCAACCAGAGACATATACTGAAAATTAGGCGACTGTATTAGTACGGAGTAGACAGTGGTCCTTTCAAAAGCATATCCAGCAGCAAACTATACGCTACAACAACCAAAATCAAAATCAACAAGGAATTCATATCACTAATCAATCCCCTTTTATAACAATATTTCAAATGTAATAAAAGAGAAAATTTTTAGTATATTCCAAAATTATCATTACTTGAAAATTCTCAAAATATTTTATCTGAAGAAAAAGAAAATAACGAAATAATTTTGTGTAAAATAAACGAGAAATAATTATTGTGCTTTATATTAACAGAGAAAGTAATAATTTAAAAAGGAAAAAAATCGGACAAACGGAAGCAAAATTACAAATAACAAAAAAGTTAATCAATAATTCAAACAGAGTAAAAGAATAAAATAATAATTTATTATTTTATAAATTTAATTAATAAATTTTTTCCAATAAAATAAATTGTCTTCCTAATTGAGAGGGGGAGAACAAATTTAAAAAAAGTGATAAAAATATATCGTATTTATATCGTAGAGGCAAATCACATGGTAATACGGATGCATTGTCGAAGAGACTTTGTATAAATGACTAAATATTGTACTCGACAAGAGTCTTTAGAAACCGGGGTTGTAAGAAGCATAAGAATGCGTAAAAATATTGAGGAACTGTGATATTTGTAATCAAGGAGCACTCCAAGGCCAGGGTGAGAACGATCATCTAAGTCTCTCACACCAACGTCGACGGTCGTCTTTACTCCTTTTTTTACTTTTCTTTGTTTTTTTAGGGCTCTTTTTTTTAAAACTCATTTCAAATAACATTTGTACTGAAATGTATATTCTAAGCGCCAGGACACTAAAGCCCATTTGGCGACATAATATTGGGATAAGGAAATTAAAGTAGAAATGGAATGGAAAACTGGTATTTTGAGAATTAGCGTAGGACTATGCCTCAGTGGGATTCGAACCCACGACCCCTTGGTAGTCCAGTACGCTAACTGCGTATATATCTCTAACAAAATTTTAATTTTAGTTTTATTTTGTAATTCTGTTAGTTTTCACAAATTTTTTTCTTTCTTCCTCTTTTCCTCTCATGGACAGCTTAACACCTTCGGGTGTCTCCATTATCCTCTATATGTTCCGGCATGATTTTCTTCTAGTTATAGTGGGTGTGGGAGCACATCTCTGCTAAAAAATTTCATTTTATACTAAAAGAATAAGCTTTGTGTACGAAAGTTTGCGCGTCTTCATACTAAATAATGTATGGAAAATCCGAAATAGCTAGTTTTCCATAGCCAATTTATTTCAATTATTATTACGGTCCAAATCTTGTTTTTAAAATAAATTGCATTGAGTTACAACCGTTGCTTTATATTAAGGTAGAGTTACGTATAAGTATGGATGCATTCTCACTTTTATTATTTAGAGATATTTTTACAGTTGTGTGATCTATAATATAAGCTTATCGTAGTGGAAAAATTTTCTGCTATCTTAAAATATTCGTTATAATCTCTCACTATGTTTGTCCCTATATAATTAAAAAAATATGCAATATTTTATTTTCCATTAACATATCAATTATTCTTCTATAAAATTTTGGTGAAAATTGACTTGAAATTACGTTGGTATTATGTACTTATGAAGTAATATACGCAAATGACTATAATTTATTTATAGATTTAATATTTTATTAAAATATATAAAATAAATGTTTTTTTTTTAAGCGAAATATGACGAAATATTATGAATTAACAACAGAGTTCAGTTTTAATTGGCATCAAGTTGTGCAAGCATTTTGGAGGCGATACCCTAATCCATCTAGGTAATTAAATACGAGCATTATTTTTGAAACAATGGATTTTCAGTAGATAATAGACAGTAGGTTTTTTTTCAAATAGAAAATAATATTCTTAAATCACTGAATAAGTATAGCGCTATGTACTGGATGGATATAAAAGTCTTCGGAACAGAGACTTCTCGATACGCTAGAAATATCGTACAATTATATTTATAGATGTTGCGGAGCCTTGTTATACGTGTGTTAGCTTTACTACATAATCGGTTTTTAGTTCGGCAGATTGGTGATCATTATTTTATGCAAAAAAAACTTAACAATATTGTATTGAAAATAAAAAGTACTAGTCTTTCGTAAGTGAAAGAATTGCAGGCTGGTTGAATAAATATTAAGAACAAAACTATTCTAAAGATTCGCTAATGCTTTAATTACATTTGACAACATCTGCGGAAAGGTGTAGTCGAGCAATGTGTACAACAGTTAAAAAACTGACATAAATATGCGGTAACTATTTATTTCTCTTTGTGAAAGTAATCGTACCTTAACTATATAAACAACTATAGTTAGGTACGATTGCGCTCACAAAAATAAATCAATATGGTTAAATTATGTTTAGAATATTAATATAGAATCAAACTCAATATTGTTATATGTAAGCAAATAATTTATTTCAATTGAGTGTAAAATATGATTACAAAAAAAAATTGGACGTTATTAAATTTGGATACCATTAATACACGTATTGCGACAATGCAATGCTGTTACAATTGCCTGTTTCAGGATATGTGACATTAATTCAGAAGTATTTATGTCTATAATTGGTTTATTTTTTTAGTGAATTTACCCCAAATTTGAAAAGAAAACGGTTGAATTGAAAAAATCAAAAACTTAAAATAAAATAAAAAAAGCTATTGAAGTTTTTATTTAAAATCTCTAAATAAGCATAATATTGAATGAAGAATATAATTTATAATTAACTTTTCGATGCGATGTGTGCACGTGCAACGGTGTTATTTAAATTTTAGGCAGTCAACAAAACTACAGATAATGTGCCCAGAGCAACTAATAAGGTGTATATAAGTAATAAATAAAAATTTCTGTTGAGAGTGATACGTAAGAAAGTTTCAAAGATTATGTCGTCAACGTTCAACATCAGGCCAATTACCAAAGACTACTATGACGTATGATGGATATGGAGGCTGTCGCCATAATAAATGGCGCCTTGAAATATGTAATCGAGAAAACGGCCTTTGAAATCGGGTGACGTAGAAGCGCATTCGAGGAATGACTGACAGTAGTGGGATGAAAATGATTTCAAAGAAAGAACAAATCTACTTTAGCAATCGATCCTAGTTTGTTGCGATTACTGAAAAGATTGGAGACCGCATCACACGTTTGAAGAGGTTGAAGTCATAAGTTGCGTCGACAGGGACTCTGAAAAAGACAAGATTTCGGAAGTCTATTTCAATGAGGCAATCAAACAGTTTAATGAATAAAATGAGGTTCGTAATAGTTTACCTGTAAGTAAACTAGAAAATATCAGTGAAGACGAAAGGGAAACTGTTACATTCTCTGTGACAGGCATGAATAAATACCGTCCGAACCTAATGAATACGTTGATGAACCAGAGGAGGGAAATTCCGATATGAAAGATAACTTCATCACAGACATTGCGCATGAACAAGTCCAAGAAATTGACATTGCTTCCCTCGCTGAGCATTTGATGTAAATGATTAGGTCTTGCGAACTTGGTGTAGAAATTAAACAAAAAGGTGGTGAGATTTCATTTAAATGGGAAATATGGCGTGAACACTAGTCAGCAATGAAACGAGTATTGCGATATTTACAAGGTACGGAAGATCAGGCACACGTATATAACAATTTTTTTGAAATAGTGGTCTATTCTTTCGCCGATCATGCGGCTGATATTTGAGAAAGAATATGTTTTTATGGTGAGAGTTAATGCAATATCGACAGAAGCAGAACAAATAGTGTTATTGGAAATGTCGGGAGACGCCATCTACTTGCGAAACTTGATGCGGGAGATGAGGATATCGGAATTATCATGAGTGATAATTGTGACTGACCCGCCAAGCTTTTCAGATTGGTTTGAGCCGCCAAGCTTTTCAGAACAAGATACTTCAGATCATGCTAAAATATTTTAAATATAGGCAGATAATCGGTTTAAGAAATTATGAATACATAAATATAAAACAAAGAAACTTTAAATATAGGTTTGGTCAAATTTGTTTGTGAGTGATGCGGAATCGTAGTGTGCCGTGCTTATACAATGTGTGTACATACAACGGTAAAACTAAACGTTCAGTCAGTCAAAACGCGGCTGTTAGCATTTGCCGGCTTTTGAATAAATGCTTAAGCACAAATTGGTCAAGAATAAGGTGGTGTCATAAGTTTGCTTATGGTTTTATTACTACTATGTTTTTCATATGCATACTACAATTAGTTAGATGAATTGATGTTGAGGATAAAATATGTAACAATTTTTCTCCTCTTTCCTTCAAATTTCCTTAGAATATAATATATGTATGTTACAAAAGTATTAATGTCTGATATAATTTTATATCAATTTCTGTTCACTAAGCTACTCTAGAATTTTTTACTGAAGTACAATTAATTCGTTCAAATGCATTTGTTTCCTTAGATTTATAATTAATAAAGTAAATAGGCTTCATATGACGATTTTTTTAAAAATTGTTTATACAATATAATTTTTTTTACACATTTATACATCACTTCAAAATTTAGAAAATCACGAGCAATTAATAAATAAAATAAATACATTAAATAAAGAAATTGATAATATATAAAAAAGTATGGTATTACATTGTAGTAATGAGGCGATTATATAAAACTTCTGTTCTAGCAACTTAAAGAAAATCAGTTTATTTAAAGGAATTTGCAAAAAAATGTCATTAAACAAATTCTTCCATAAATTACTAAAACTAATCAAAGATTAATTAATTTTAGTAACCATTTTTTTTAATAATCGCGACAACGGCTTTATAAGTTATTGTATAATAATTCGGGTCGTTTTAATATTCAAAAATATTCTGGACGTTTCATTATTTTCTCGTTTGGTCGATGTAGCGACCTGCTAAAATCAAATATTTTCATGTTAAAAATGCACCGCCTAGTTCATTTTACTAAGTTCCCTATATCGCCACACTTATGCAGATAACCAAACAATTTTTGCCAATTTATTTTTGGAATAAGTGGATATTATCATATTGAATGGCTTAATCTAAGCCCTTTAACAAAATGTACGGAAAAATTAAATTTTTTTTTAATGCATTTGTATTGCTCAAAATATTGTTGAGCTATAATGTATTTGCATTGCTCAAAATATTGTTGAAGGCACTAAAAATAGAGCACTATTCGAAAATAAAGCTTACTTCATGTATACGGAAAAATGTGTACAGCCTATGACACCTGCACGTAACTAAGTTAATACGTAATAGGCTTCTTACATCAGATATTTTTACTCCGTATAGATATTTTTACTCCGTATTTTATAATAAAAAATAGTACATAATACAAAACATAAAGATAAATCCAACAAATTTGAAAAAAAAATGTGTGTATCTCGTCTCACGCAAATATTGAGTCATAAAATTGCGGCATAAATAACTAGGTCTAATATGTAACATATCCGTATCTAGTTTAATCATTCAAGTCAGATTTACGGCAAAAGTATTTTAAAAATTAAATAAATTATCTCATTTGATAAATGGAACAACTTAATTTAATTAGGTAAAGTTTTGCATTTGTTAAATGAAAAATTATGAATTTTTAATTAAATTGAAAACATTTGTCGTTCAAATGAAACAGTAGAATGGACTCATCAAGTACATATATTCTTTAAAAGGTCTAATTCTGGCAAAAGAATTAAACTAGAAACATAAATTAGATTGAAAAATTCGGGATTTTATAAATCATAGCATCCTTTAAAATCCGTAACTTCAAAGTCTCTCATCCTATAAACACTTAACCATTTAAGCCCTTCGGCTAGCTACTGCGACGCCCAAGTAATGTCTGGGATCGTTCCTCTATAGCTAGGAGAACGGAAGGTAGGTGTATTTCCGTTGTTGATAACGTCTAGATTCAATCTTGAGGTACTCTCTAGTACACGTCTTACTCTGGAGTTTGTTGTTAGTATGGCCCATTCAAGGGCTGTGGAGTGAAAATCACCAGAGACAAGGCACATGCTTTCTACCCTCCGCATTTCGCCTTCCAACCCAGTCAGTCCTTGGAACACCTTAATGGTGACGTTAGGACTGAAATAGCAACTTACAAACGTAACCTGTACGCTGTATACCCAGACGTATAATTTTAATAAAATTACATATTGACTTGAACTCAACTATTCAAATTAATTATTAAAAATTTATTATTATCAAGTAAACTTATAATTCGAATCTAAATCTACTTGATTGTAGTGTGCTAATGTACTACAGTATACACTGTAGGTATTGACCCACTATCAAAATTTTGTATTTGCTTGTTGAATCTTTCAATGTTGAATTGCTAATTGCAAAGCGTAATGTGCTTATTAGTTGCTGGTTGCGGCTTCTTGTTGTTGCAAATTCGTTTGTCAGGGTCACCAATTGTAAAAGTTCGAAAATAATTTTAATAAAATTGCATAATGTGTTTAAATCAACTATTCAACTAAATTATTTAAAATTTATTATCAAGTAACCTAATAATTGAAATCTAAATCTGTGTTTATACACTGCAGTGTACATTGTAGGCACTAACACATTACATAGATCCATAATAAGTTTGGAAAGCAGATCATCCGCCGTTCTGCTTCTATGGATGTCTGCTTGTAAGATCTTCATTATTTTGAGGAGACAGCAAAGTAAAGCTTTCTTTGATTTGGCTAGTTCTTGTCTAAATACTATGCATCCTCCTGACCGAGGAGCATGACCTGACGTAGCTTTTATTTCCGTGAGAATGTGTACTCAAATATAAACGTACACTCTTTCCTTTTATAATCTGACCTTCCGCATTGAAAACATAGTACCTTTCTGCCTCGTTCTTTACATACCCCTTGCTGGTAGCCAAGCTCGAAACATGTCTAGCAGCGTGTTACTTCGGTTTTGATCCTTATCCTGCAGTTTAGCACGTCAAATTTGATATGGTTAGATTTTAAGATCTCCCTTGTTTTCCGCTCGTACATAAAACACTAACTATAATAATAACAATAAACGAGCTAAACTTGAGAAATTCGAATGCACAAATGGGCATTCAGAATTTATGAAATACAAAGACGTATTTCATATGGAAGGCACACGACTGTCTATAAAAACCTTTTATACCTAACACATATAGTGTACCGATAAAAACATCGTATACATTAAAAACTATAAATTGAGAGCATTTATTGATTCATGACGACATAGTGGAGCCATCCTTGAGTCTATATAATTCTCCTCTCCTTGTGGTTTCACAGGTAAACACAGGACAAGAGAAAAGGTGGAGACTGGTTGTCGATTATAGACAACTAAATAAAAAAATAATTAATGGTAAATTCCTATTAACTCGCCTTGCAGATGTCCTAGATAAAATAGATGAGGCAAAATACTTCTCAACTCTCGACATGACAAGTTCTGCCCACGAACTTAAACTTCGACGAAATGTCGAGATCACTAACTGCATTCTGGAGCAACTAACTGCATTCTGGAACATTTCTACCAACAGCTTCTAACGTATGCTGTCAATAGTATTGGATGGCTTAGACTCGAGTACATTAATTTATGTCGATGATATCATAGTCTTTGGGGTTCAGACCTACGTAACCATAACGAAAATCTAGATAGGGTATTTGAAAGATTGAGAGAATATAATCTCAAATTAAACCCCGCAAAATGTAGTTTCTTAAAAACACTTAATAACAGCAGGATAAAGACAAATCCAAATAAGAACATCATAATTAAAAATTACCTACCAAAAAATAATATATTGTTTATGTAGACGCCTGAATTAAGAAAATTATTAATAAGCTCACCCTCACTTCATGTTGTCACAGGAAGAAATTAGCGAAGACAAGCCAATAGCATACGCTCGCAGAACATTAAATAAATATGAGCTAAACAATCCAATTATTGGAAAATAACTGCTAGATATTCAATGGGGTATAAACTATTTCAGGCCATACCTATATAGCAAAGATTTCAAAATAATAACCGACCACCGTCCACTAGTAAGGTTATTTAGCTACAAAAATCTTTCATTAGAACAAGCTAAAATTAACACAAATGCCGACACTCTTTTGCGAAAAAAATATACCAAAAGCTCATTCGCAAAAATATTAATATAGGTACCCGTGGAATGAAACCTAACAAAAATTATGGAGGTTCAATAATAAAATTATTAAGATGTCCAAGAACTCTAAAAATAGAACAGAGGTAACATACACTAAGAATGAACCTCAATATCGATAACAAGGTACGTTAAACGAATCCAATTTAAAAATTTTAATTACCTATACTTTATATATTAATTACCTATAAAAGTATAGGTAAAATGAAGGTAAAATAAATAAGAATAAAAAGGTGCTACATTTTTTAATTAAGGATGGCAAGAATTTTATTATAGAATTGAATAAATATCCAGCAGATCATATGGAAATGATCCTGCATAAGGCAATACTACCAAACAAACAAAATTAAAGAATTAATTCTTACATATGATAACCAAATATTTAAATGCTACTAAATTCAAAAAGATGTTTAATAATATGCAAAAAAGTAAAATTTATTCAAAGTACGTGCCCTCGCTAGCTACACATTTTTCCCATCTTTGGCAATTTGTGGATGCCACGCCAAAAAAATTCCTTCTCTTTCGAGGCAAACCCCTCATCAAGCCATTTTCGGACATCTTCGTAAAAATCTAAGTGCAGCTGAGCGGGCGCGTGGTCCATCGACGAAAACAGGTGGTAGTCGAAAGGGGCCAGGTCTGGTGAATAAGCGGGGTGTGGTACCACCTCCCATTTGAGTGTCTCTAAGTAGTTTCGGACCATTTTTGACGTGTGCGATGGTGCAACATCTCATAGTAGACGATACCACGCTGATCCCACCAAACGCACAGCATCTTCTTCCGTCCGCGATTTGGTCTTGGGGAAGATGTCGATGGTTGGCCGGGATCAAGTCACGATTTTTTGCGTTTAGGATTCTTGAAATATATCCACTTTTCATTGCCTGTCACAATCCGATGTAGGAACGACTTTCTTTTTTGTCTGGCGAGCAAGATTTCGCATGTGTTTTGGCGTCGCTCCATCTGACAATCGTTCAATTCATGCGGAACCCATTTTCCGATCTTTTCAATCTTCTCCATGGCACGCAGACGCATGGAAATGGCTGGTTAAGTAACACCCAATTGCTCCGCGAGTATTTTTTGCGATTGGGTATCGTCTTCATACAAAAGAGCTTGCAATTGATGGTCCTCAACCATCCTAGGCCGATTTTCACGCTTCTTGTCCCATAAGTCAAAATTGCCGTCTTTGAACCAACGAAACCAATCTCGGCACATTGTTTCCGATAAAACACTCGCCATATGCCTCACTAAGCATTCGATGCAATTCGGCAGCCGATTTCTTTAAATTGAAACAGAAAAGCAGAGCTTCCCGCATATGCTCTTTTTCTGGCACAAAACTTCTAGTTTCTAGATATGATTACCAAAGGAAAAATGTATGTTGTTTTACGAAATTGCTGACAATGTGTATGTTGTTTTACGAAATTGCTGACAAATTGTTTGCATATTTGTCGACCGATTGTATACTATTTTCGTCACCCTTGCGCATGGTTAAGAAAAGTAACAATGTGGATTGGATAACGTATGGGTGATACCGTCAACTTGAAGCGGTAACCATACGGGACCGGTATCCTGCACCACACATCTACAACTTTGCGATGAATTTGCAAGGACGCACGATCTTTTCAAAATTGATTTGGTAAGGTCATATAATCTTATACCAGTAGCGTTAGAGAGCGTTCACATAACTGTGATAATCATCACTTTTGTATTATTTGAGATCCTACGGGCCCCTTTTGAGCTCAGAAACGCAGCACAAAGTTTTCAGCATTTCATCGACGATGATGTCGCGGTTTAGAATTTGTTTACGTTTACATCGACGACATATTGGTCGCGCGTAAGAATCAAATAACACATAAACTTAATTTGAGTGAGATATTTGAAAGATTGGCGCAATATAACGTCAACATAAATACTTCAAAGCACTTATTCAGCGTCAAAACTTTGGACTTTCTTAGCCATTAGTTATTTTTAATTTCCCAACGCCTTGTTCAATAAAACAAATCAAAATCTTCATTGGAATGGTAAATTTTTATAGTTGTTTTATCCCAAAATCAGCCGAGTTGTTGGTGCCGATTCATGCTCATTCGGCTTCTCTATAAAAAAAAAACCAAAAACAGGAAACATTTTCGTAGGCTAAACATTTAAATTATTTATTTCACTCTGAAAGATAATGAACAATTCGGCATCACTACAGACGCTTGGAACTCATCTGTCGGTGCTATTCTTGAACAGCAAAATAATAACGTAAGAACCGCTTGAAAAGCAAAGTATTTAGTTTCCGCATGTAAAAAGAAATTGTTACATGCGGAAACTAAATACTTCGCTTTTGATCGCGAACTAATGTCTGTTTATTTGAGCATAACATATTTTAGATTCTTCATTAAAATTATTGTGTTCTTGTTTATATTAAAAAAATTCAAATAAGTTAGTTGAATAGTTCGTTCAACTCATTAAGTTGTTTGAGTTCCATTATTCAACTTGATAATTTAACCAATGTAAATGTTGGAGAGGTTGAATTTAATTAATTGTATTAATAAAATATAACAAAACAAAATAATAAAAATGATTTTTATAAATATAATATCAAAAACTAGGGGACTCCTAAAAATCATTTAATTTAATATGTTGAAATATCTCAGCATATGTGAGTACCAATTCATTAATATTCTGTCTGCAACTTAGTATTATTAGCTTTTGCAGAATCATACCAATATGATCTTGAGATCTTTTTCATTTTTTACATTTGAAAAAATCTTTTTTGATTTCTGGTCACTTTGAATTATTGCTATTCATTTTCAATATGGGCGATTTTTTTAAGTTGTAAACGTTTTACTTTTCTTATATCTGAATTAGATATACATTCCCATGTGTATAACTGGACTGTTGTATCACTGGGTTTCCTAAGTATCGTTTCAGTAGTACTTCGGGTTACATAGTGTAAGGACATTTCTATTTTTTGGGATGAGTTTTTCGAGTTCCTGTATATCTATATTTATTATTGATAGCTCGGGAGCATTAATATTTAACTAGGGTAGCCAGTTGGCGAAATTCGACCATACATTTCATCAGCGATTGTTAATAATGAACTAACAATAATTTATTTATTTTTTTATTTTATTTATTAATTTAATTTTTTTTTCTGTAATTCAAATGTGATTAGTAATTTATTGTAGCACATTTAACGTGAATTAGGTGATTCAAATGTGATTAGTAATTTATTGTAGCACATTTAACATGAAATAGAGTTAATTTTTTTCCCGTAAATATTTTTAAATTATTCTCGTTCTTCCCAATCTTTGCCAATCATGTTCCCTGATCTGCCTTGCGCAATGATTCTTCCATCAGCGAACAGATTTATTATGTCTACGCATTTAGCGTGTTCACCGTACTTGGCAGTGTATGCACTTGTAATACATTATAAATGTTTTATATTATTTTTTCTAAGAATTGATATTTTTTGAAAAAATTACCAATGAATTCGCGTAAATTCGAACCCTTTCCTTTAAATCTGTACAATACGCTGAGTATCTTTTGGTCACTTTCATGCTGTTCGCCCTCTGCTCGAACTGGGTAATTGTCAGCGTATTCATAAGCAGCGACGTTTACTTGAAGTTCATTTACTGTTTTGCGCAAATTTTCTCGCTCAGTTTTCAATGAGCTGACAATTTTAATAATACGTTCTCGCAATAAGTTTTCCTCCCGACGCAATGAATCAAACATTTCCTCATACTCAGCCATTACCACTTTGAATCGCTATTTGGTTTGAATATAAGGAAAAGAAACTTGAACGTATTTTCGAACTAAGCTTACAATTACTTTAAACTTTAATTTAATTCAACAATGATCATTAATGTATTGTAATTAATTCAATTGTTTGTCATAACATTTAAAATTTCTGTGTAAACGATATTTTTTGTAAATATTCTTTCATCATTAACCAAATGACCTTGACCACCCCCATCAGATATATAGAATTTGAGTCCGTCAAAAAATCTAACTCTACTCGCGGCAACATATAGTTGCCCATGCGTAAAAACAGGTCTTCTCAACAATATACCTACTCTCTGAAAATGAAAAGTCTGTCCCTGAGACTTATTAATTGTCATAGCAAATGCACTTATCACTGGAAATTGAGTTCTCTGAAAATCAAATGGAAACAGTGTTCCAGTATATGTTAAATTGATGCGAGGAATCAAAATTCTCTTACCGCATGCGATTCCAGTCAAAACTTTGCAATCAATTGCATTATTATGCATTACCTTTATGCGCATTCTTGTACCATTAACTAATGCTTCTTTCATATTAAAATTTCGAATCAATAAAACAATCGCATTAACTTTCAATTGTAATTTATGCGGTGGCAAACCACTAACTGTAAGTGAATTTAAAAACTCAACTGGATAATTATTTGCCTTAGATTCATTCTCACAAATCACTTTGTCGAAACTGAAATAAATTCTACTTTCACCATAAATGCGATTCAATACATCGTTATTTATCAAAGCACAATCATCGTTAGTAGGTGTTAACACAACGGATTCCAACATCCGGTTAGATAAAATAGTTCCATATGTCACCGAAAATGTCATTTAATATATTTGCTTCATTACCCACTAAATGTTGTGGTATTTCTATAACATCTTCACCGTACAGTGGGTAAGTATTGAGTTCACCATTGCCGAGTTTTTTCAAAAATTCAACAAAATCAATTTCTTCTGGGAGAGCTCTCATATTTTGTGTCAAAGTCACATGATGAAAAGAATTAAATTCTGTCCCACTTGTAGCACAATTTTCAATTAATATTGCACGTGATCCATGAGGTACCACGGGTAGGATTTGACGAAAATCACCACACATGAAAATACTTTTTCCCGCAAAAACCTTTCCTTTATTTGCTTGATTGATGCATATATCTTTCAAAAAATTATCAATACATTTCAATACTTGAATTGGACACATAGATATTTCATCAATAATAATCAAGGACGCCGTGTTTATATAATTTGCGTTATTACTGTAAGCTTTGATATTTGGCACAGTTGTCTCTGTCATTTTTATTGGTAACTTAAAGGCGTTATGAAGTGTTCTTCCACCATTTAACAATGTTGCAGCAATTCCACTAAATGCAGTGGCAATGCATGTAAGATTTAATGAATGTATCTTATGAATGATAGCTGTTTGGGTAAATGTTTTGCCGCACCCTGCATGGGCTGTCAAACAAAAAACATTTGAACCTGTATCGTGGTATTGTACTTCACGAATAACTCTATCAATAACATTGCGCTGTTCATCATTTGCTCTTTCATATATTTCATTAAATAAAAACTCTTCCTGCTGTACATCGAAATGATCATCAATGTCATCATGTTCTGGCATTGTTCTAGGTACTGGCAGCCCAATTGATGAACATGTTACATTATGAGTAATTAAAATATCTTCAATTTCAAGAAGAGCTCGATTAAATGAATTGTCTTCATTAAGACCATCTCTAACAAAATCTTCACATAGACTTTCTTTAAATTCATTCCAAAGCGCTAATGCATTTGCAGGAATATTCGAAGCACAAATGATCACAAATAAAATTCGCATCTGTTTTGGCATATTAAATCCCTTTGCTTCGTTGAGACATAATCTCCATTCATTATCATTTGATGCTATGCCACGCGCATGACATGCTTCTATAAATGTGTTATATACAATGCCATTATATTTTCGAACATCTTCATATGATTTTGGTCCTTCCACATGCAACAAAAGCAATTTCAAATAAAATAGTTCTATTTCTTTCGGAGAAACCATATACATTCTGGTTATTATTTTATCTCCTCCTCGCATTCTTCTCACCCATTTTTTGGTGGAGTCTTTCCATATATTATGCATTGGAATCTCCGTATACTTAGACATATATTTATTAGCTAATGAATCACTTTCATTTAATCTAAAAAATGCCAATAATTTCGGTATTTTTTTATTTTGAACTGCTTGTCGTTCTTGTCCCGCGCGAAATATAATATTTTTGTCGTTTTGGTAAATGAATGTCAAGTCGAATTATTGTGTGTGATTGAAAATGCATTGGAAATTCATAAATGCGCCACATTGCTTCTGTGGATCCAACAAAACGACCATTCAAAAAATTACTCACTTCGTCTATGTCTAATTGTTCATTTCCAACATTAACTGTATTCTCAGTGCGAATTCTAATAGTGGCACTGTCGTACCCCTTATACACATACTTGTGTATGTATTTAATACTTTTTAGTGAAGTACAAACCTCAACATTTAAATGGCAAGCAGAAATGGATTATAAGGAACGACAAAACGATTGTCAAGAGATTTTCCTCTGACATCAACAGAAACTCCATTATCGCGTCGCCTATACAACGGATAACCATTAACTGATTCTTTTGCATTTTTTGAACACTTCCCATCCCTCATACAAACGAAATTTGGTTTCAAAATTCCACACGGGCCATGCATCATATGTTTTATAACATATTCATGCATTTTTGGATTCACGTTAATATGTGGAATTTCTGCACAAACTGATTTGTCTATGTCCACTGTCCCCACAATTTTATCATTTTCGCACAAATTAACTAAAATATGCGCGTGAGGTAATCCCCGCTTTTGAAACTCTATCGTATAAATTATAACCTCTACTCTACCAAAAATATATTCATATGTAAAGCAAAAATTAATTCTTTTAATTTTGACTTGAACACTCTAATAACTATTTCTGGTCTAAAATTTGATTTTTCTATTAAATCAATATTTTTTACAATTTCTAGCCAATTAGGATTACAGGTCATTGTAATAAAAAGAGATGGCTTACCAAATTTCTGAATAATAGACATTGCATCCAGATAATTTTGGTACATATTTCTGGGTGATCCAGTAAAAGAAGATGGCAATATAATTTTGCGACCAATACTAACTCCACCAGCTATATGTGTTTGTAAATAATCCGTAATATTATGGTAAACATCATACCGCAAATTGTCTTGATTTTGTCTTATGTAATTTAATCGAGTACATGCAAACAACAATGGATAGGCTAATGGGTCTAATGCCGAATTCAAAACAGATACATTTTTAATAATACCATTTGTTTTAGAAAAGGCTATCATGATTCTTTCGAAAGGTGGCTCCCCATCAACAGTCGTGTTGTATCGTTATACCTACGAAAATGTTTCTCGATTCACTGTAATGACCATACATATTTCTTTATCCGCATTATCTATACTTTCACAGTGATTTTTCATTGTGCGAAAAGAACGAATAAATTTATTAACTCTTTCTAATTCAAGATAAAGTTCTCTCATCAAAATTATAGCGCATGAGTTATTTGATTTTTGTCGCATTCTAAAATTCACTGCAGTATCTACATCATAAAAGTATAATTGTGCATACAAAGGCATGCAACCGTATGGATTTGTCAATGGTCCAGATCTATGATAAAATGTATAGTGAATTTTAAAGTGATATACACCACCGTCCCAGAAAATCGTCTCAGAAATATTCGCTTCAGAACTAACCATCGCAAATGCTGAATTGATCAATTGAATCAATAACACCATGGTCATCATTCTGAATTAAATTTCCAACACTTGTATTTGTTACATTAGTAGTTCTACGAAAAACTTGACCCTCCCTGTTTCTTTGCCTTTCTACCCGCCCCGAAAGCGTTCGAAGCCGGGGCATGAAAATGGTTTGTATTTGTTTCTTCGAAACTATTGTATATATATCAAAAAAATACAAAGCATTAACATTGATGGAATAAAAATATTCGAACGGCTTTTTACTTTTTTTCGTTCAAAAAATGAAATCAAAGGAAATTCACCGAATTTCAATACGTAACGAAACGTTTGTCGTCAGTACTCTCTCGATGTCAATCTGCGTTGTTCGAAACTATGATGTTTTCTACATTTAATAAAAAAAATAAAATGCATCAACATTGATTTGCAACAAACAAACAAAATCGTATTGTTTTTTTGAAAAACAAAATAAAAAAAACACTCACATTGAACACAAACGAATCCACTCAACGTAATTACTGTATTCTCAGCTATCCCAAAGAATGAAATCGAATAACGTTTCAAAAATGTCTCTTTGTTAAATCGATAGTATGTACTCTCGATGACACTCTTTGTTAAATCGATCGTATGTACTCTCGATGTCAATCTGCGTTGTTCGAAACTATGATGTTTTCCACATTTAATAAAAAAATAAAATGCATCAACATTGATTTGCAACAAACAAACAAAATCGTATTGCTTTTTTTGAAAAAAAAAATAAGAAAACACAATCACATTGAACACAAACGAATCCACCTAACAGAATAACTGTTTCTTAATCTGCTCCAATCTTTCTGTTTTTTACCTAAAACGCATGGTTTTAAATTCACTATAGTATATCATGCGATTGTTTCTTTTTCGTTAATTTTACTTACAATGTATGCAAATTTTTTGTAAATATATCCGAAAGAAAGTCACAATGTATTCACTCTGTGTAAATTTTTTTCAGCTTTATTGGATGCTTTTTTTATAAATGCACATTCTGTATATATGTTCACTCTGTGTATATATTTTGTTTTTCTTTTTTTAATAAAAACGAATCATGTTTTTTCTCTCTATTAGATATTTTAAGTTGTTATAAAAACAAAATATTTGGAATTCACAACTGATGATTACTTCTACTTGAATGCTAATGAGGTTTGAAAAAATTTCACAGTGTCATTTGACACGCATACAAAAAAAAATGACGCACTTGATGTTGTATATTTTGTTCACTCTGTTAGCTTCCATTGTATTCGAAAAAATTCCACTCGCATACAATGCAAAAAAATTCACTCAGTTCATCTACTAAGCTGTATGCGCTGATCACTCTATCTATTTTGAATGATGCACGCTGCCGTGACATACACACATAGACAAAACCAATGACAAATTTCTCCAACCAATGAGATATCTTCTCTGCGCTTGGGTTTTTTTCCTCACACTGTGTGGTTCGCTTTCCCAAAAATATCCCAAGCGCAACGACGTACGCTCATTGGTATCTACACTAAGCCAAAGGCATGCTCATAATCAGCTGTTCTTTGAGAACATAATCAGACGTTTAGGAAAAAGTTATATGCATTTCGTTTTCTTAGAATAATGTCGACTGTAAGTATTCGTGTTTTCATGTACAATTGTGTTGTTTTTTGTTACAGTTGTGTTGTTTTATTGCATTTCACAGTCATCCGATTTATTGGTTGATACGTATGCTCGTGCATACCGAATAAGTTTGGATTAGGCCCTTGTATTAGTTGAATTGGAAATACGGGATGAACGTGAAGGAAGTATTTCAGAAAATCAAAAAGAGACAAACCGACAAATTCGCATACGAATATGGAAAGAAATCGAAACTATCATGAACGTGAGCGTTCGTTATTTTTTTGAGAATCTAATTCTTACTTTCGCTTAGATTTTCTTAAAAAAAAAGAAAAAAAATGCTTCTAAGCTGCGACAACAAATAAATATATGTTGACTTCTCAGTGAAAATTACTTAAAAACTGCATTTTTTCGTTTGTTTGAATAAACAAAAATTATTTTGAAGCGATTCCATGGAATAGATTTGAAAAAAAAATCGATGTGCATTCTCGAGATGATTTTACCGTATTTCAATGGAGAACAGCTATTTGGCGAGCGAGCACTTATCCATAAGTATAAAATATATAGCAAGAAGAGACGCTCCCATTCAAAATACAAAGTAAGCAGAGAGGAATAAAATGAAGAGAAACAGAAACGTAGTGTATTTTGTTGTTGTAGCGCTTTGCATCTTTCAAAATAAAATTTACCTGCTTTATTGTTCACGTATAAAAAAAATTATATTGTGCACTTCTCCAAACGGTTGCCCATACAATGATATTTTTTTTCCCAATACGTGAACAACAACACACTCAAAAAGGTAGTCAGTTACTATGTTAAGATATATGACTTAAAGAAATTTA
Organism: Atherix ibis; assembly: GCA_958298945.1. Classification (NCBI taxonomy): domain Eukaryota; kingdom Metazoa; phylum Arthropoda; class Insecta; order Diptera; family Athericidae; genus Atherix; species Atherix ibis. Next base: position 80,150,132 of record OY282605.1, on the reverse strand, counting down.
TACCCCAGTATAAAGTAGTCCCTTCTCAAATACTGGTTTGTTTTATTCATAATTTTTTAGTGTTCTACTTGCGTAGGCTATTGGACTATATTTCCCAATTTCTTCTTGTGACATAACTACACCCAGGGCATAATGTGAGGTATCTGCAGTAATTATAAATAGTTCGTCAAAATTGGGATATTGCAGTATCTTTTTAATGTATACTGCAATACTCCAATTATGACATTTTAAAAAGATTTATTAATATTTTTTTAATGTGTTGTGAATGCCTTTGAGCATTCAGTAGTCAAATTTAATAGTACTTCCTTCTTTGTTAGGGCATTTAGAGGTTTGGCAATCTCAGCACATCGTACGATGAAACGTCTATAATAGTTACAGCATGCCACAATTTTTTAATTTCGCCAGCGCTTTTTGGTGTTGGATAATTTTTGTCTTGTTGAAATTAGTTTTTATTGCATTTGCGATTATCAAGTGTCTAAGAAATATTGCTTGTGATTTCGAAGGTTTTAATTTGAGATTGTATTCTCTTGCAAAGATGGTTGATTTTCTTTTTCAATTTTATTCAGTCTAAAAGAAATTTGACTGTTATTAACAACTCCCCTAGTTGTGGTAAAGATGTAATCGCCGCTCAACCCAGATTCAGGTTGAGCATTAAGGAATTTGGTGTCTATGCCGTTTATTGTGCAATCTAAATATGTACTCTAAAAGAAAAGCCAATTTTTAATACATACCAAAGTATTTGAATCGTTACAAACATCTTTATTTTTTTAAATAGTTTCGACTTGTCGATTTGAAATCTTTACTGTCCAGTCTACAAAAACTGAAGTATTTATACTAATTCTAAATGCTTAAGTTATTCATAGTACATAGTATTTATACATAGTGATGCACTTCTCGGAGAAGATAAACCATGGCAAGTGTTTCTGAGGAATTCACATTTGTGGAAACATAAATTGTCTCACGAATGATTAGTGCTTAGATTGCACTTATCATAGGTTGTACAGAGATTTGTCATTTTTCAAAAATTTGCAATATAGACCTCTTCTATGCGATAAGTGTAAACAGTTCTTAATTCACTAAGAAATTCACTCGTTATCAACTTTCCCATAGCACGCGTGCACTCGTTCAATGCGAGAACGGATAGAAAGTATGTCTTCTTGAAGGTAAATTCATATTTCAAGTGTGGGTATAGTAATAATTTATTCATAATCGTCAACATGTGTGCTGACGGTCATAATAGTAAATTTAATAGCTTGGCATCAGACAGTCATTACTAGTAATGATAAAAATTGTGTATTAATCTAGAATATTCATTAATAAAAAAAGATTGTGTTCTTATTTAATATTAATAAGTAAATTCTTACACTAATTAAATGATTTAAAATAATTTAATAAATTAATCAAGGATAAAAAAATTAATGTAATTAAAATTTATGTAAATAAAAGAATTATTTTTAAAATAAAATAAATAAATAATATACTACGAGTCAAAATATATATTGTTATATCAAAATATATATCAAAAAATATAGTGATTTTATTTATATAAGTTGTCATAATTTAAGGTGGCTTTATTATCTTCTAACTTCTTCTTATCCCTTTTTACTTTTGTAAATTTTTATATTGGTAGGCCATGGAAATATTACAAATCCCAGTAAAACATTAACAGGCCAATGGTTTATTAAGTCTGGAGCGCCTTCAAAATCTAACCACTTTCAGCCAAGAGTCAGGCGCGTAACTCGCCAACGAGAATAAATGAAAGTGGACTATCGTAATTGGAATAACAATTTTAGTCCGAAATTATTACAATATTTTTAGCCTATTTATACAAAATCAATTTTTGTCCATCAATGCATTATGCAGTGATGGCAGAAATATAATAATTGTTCCATCAGCAAAAATGTATGGGAACGAAAAAAGAACAAAGTTGATTTTTGCCAATTTCAGTTCAATACGTATTTGCTTATGATAACTATATATGTACACTTATCATATTTATTTCAATATGTATTTGCTTATTTTATTCTTTATGATAATTATTCGCATCATATTTTTCATTTGGAGCACAGTACCTCAGGTGACTTGATTTGATTATACCATATACACTACGCATGGTATAATTATGGAGCAAGTCATTAACCAATGCATTGAAATCATAATTGCTGATTTCGCTTTTCAATTAAGCGAAGGACAGTTATGCACACAAGTGCATTGTTAATTCAATACTTCTGAGTTACTATGCTACAATAATTTAAAAGAAAATGAAATAGTAATAAAAGATAATTTCAGTAATAAAGTGTTTATTAAATTAAATGGGAATATTCATCTTCTCTAGGGTTTTCGAATAATGATATGATTTCTTTTTAAAAAATACACTAATTGTTAAGGAAATTCAAATGTATTCTATTAGTTTTATTCATTGATTTCAAATATATTATAATATTGAAATATTGTTCCAACTTCACCATTGCTTAAAAGTCGATCAGTCGCAAATTCATAATTCTCAGAACATTTGATTGATAATTGCAATATTCAACAAAAACATTCACTATAAAGTGCTATAGATACTGAAGATTCACTTGTAAAATTTATGAATAAGTGTAGCAACTGCAAATATCTTCATAATTTCTCAGTTATTCCTCATTACTTGCGTTGTAATGCTGAATTTCATAGTATAATAACGGCTTTATAACGATGATCAGCTGAGCGTATATAAACGGTTTTCGAATAAGAGTGATATGATTTCTTTAAAAAGAAACACACTAATTGTTAAGGAAATTCAAATGTTTTTTATTTAATGTGAAGTACAATCGATACAATTAAGTTCTGAATAAAACGTCATTCAACGAATTCGATGAACCCAATTTCCGTGCACTTTTTCCACTAAATCAAATTGTATGTGCTGAATAGCACGTTCAATATTGACTTCTATTGGAGAGAGTCTGGTTTATTGCTAAAGACCAATGACTTCAAATAACCCTACAAGAAATAGTCTAATGGTGTTAAATCACAACTTCTTGGAGGCCATTCAATGTCACAATTTCTTGAAATAATCAAAGCTTCAAACTTTTCTCGCAATAATTTGGTTGTTGGACGTACTGTGTGGCACGTAGCTCCGTCTTGTTGGAACCAGATGTTGTCAAGATCAACTTCTTCCAATTTCGGCCATAAAAAGTTGCTTATCATCGATCTATACCGCTCTCCATTGACAGTAACGGTGTTACCAGCTTCATTTCGAAAGAAGTACGGACCGATGAATCCACCAGACCAAAAACCACACCAAACTGTCAGTTTAGGTGAATGTAATGGGTGTTCATGAATAATTTGTGGATTTTTTTCGCACCAGAATCGACAGTTTTGTTTATTTACCGCACCACTCAGATGAAAGTGAGCCTCATCGGAGAAGAAGATTTTCTTAAAAAAATCGTTATCGTTTTCAAGTTGTTCCAAGACAAAATCAGCAAATTCACGACGTTTACGATGGACTAATGGCTTCAGTTTTTGAGTGATAACAATTTTATACGGATGCAAGCCCAAATTCTTTCTCAAAATCCGCCAGGTTGTGGTTTGAGACAGTTCCAATTCTTGAGAACTTCTTGGAATCGACAAATTGTGGTCTTCAGCAACACTTGCCTGAACAGCAGCAATATTTTCATTACTTCGAGCGGTTCTTTGTCTTATTGGCACTTGAACATTATGTAAAGAAAATGTACGCTCGAAATTTTTAACAATTCGACGAATAGCGACCACAGTTGGATGATTATTACGACCATAAAATGGCAAAAGCGCACGAAAAGTTGCAATTGGAGAACGATTATTTTGATAAGAAAATTGAATAATTTGTAAACGTTGTTCTTGCGTATATCTCTCCATGATGAAATTCTGAACATTACTGAATACAATGAAAAAATATGACAGATCATGACATATTACAAATGGCCTAAACTTCACATAGAAATCATATCACTCTTATTGGAAAACCCTATACATTTAAATAATTGAAAGTTATTTTCTTAAATAGTTTGAATATATATTAAAAAAGTTTTCCTTCTGAGTTATCCGCTTAACTCTATATCAAAAATATTTTTCAAATTGTCCTCTGCGATAGATTAACTAAAGAACTATCCCAAAATAGTAAACTTCAGTCGAATTTTACTATTTAGGTGATTTAAGATTTATTCGTCTAAAATTACCTTTAAAAATTTGTTCCAAACGGAATCATTGTTTAATATAAAGATTATAAGTTTTATTTTTATTCTTGTGATTATTCCAGTGATCTTTAGGCCCAAAAAGATCACTGGACTAATCATAAGAATGGAAATTAAACTAACTGCAGTGAGTCAGCACAAGTATCTGTAATTTTATATTTCATCGCATTGTTTTCTTTGTTACTCGAATAAAGTATTGAATTATTATAGTTATTGTAGTTTAACAAATTAATAACAAAATCCTTTAATTGGCTTTAAAAAATAAAGCGGTATTAACACATTAAAAAACTTGTTAATCTGTGTCTGAATGCTTTTGTGACTCACTGTATGTACATGTACCATACTTATTTTCTATCAAATCCGAAAAATTACTTTTATTCCACAATATTTGTCTATCAATATTATGGGTATGAATTGCTTTATTATTGTCTCTGCTATCGAAAAAACATTTAATCATAAGAATGGAAATTAAACTAACTACAGTGAGTCAGCACAAGTATCTGTAATTTTATATTTCATCGCATTGTTTTCTTTGTTACTCGAATAAAGTATTGAATTATTATAGTTATTGTAGTTTAACAAATTAATAACAAAACCCTTTAATTGGCTTTAAAAAATAAAGCGGTATTAACACATTAAAAAACTTGTTAATCTGTGTCTGAATGCTTTTGTGACTCACTGTATGTACATACATGTACCATACTTATTTTCTGTCAAATCCGAAAAATTATTTTTATTCCACAATATTTGTCTATCAATATTATGGGTATGAATTGCTTTATTATTGTCTCTGCTATCGAAAAAACATTTGATAGTTTTTATTTTGCAAAAAACAACACAAATTAATCGAATAATGACGAATCGCTGTTGACGTTTCCAATGTTGTTGTTTTGCTGAAGTTTCGCCTTTTTTATATGGGTCAATAATTTTTTGTCTTTTGTTTGAAAAATTTTTCCATAAAACTTATATTTTTGTTAAACTTTCATAAATTAAAACTAATCATTTCAAAACTGTGGCAAAAATCCTGGCCCTAATTATACTTTTAACATTTTTCATCATTAAGTAATTTCAATAATTCTATTTATGTGTGTTTTGTACAGTGAGCAATGCCAAGAAAACGCAAAGGGGCTGATTTGAGCCGTAATACAAGTAAGTCTCGAAACTTGCGAAATAGAAGATCCGAAAGAAACGAAGAAGAAATCCAGCAACAAAATACTGATGCACGTGTCAGAATGGCGCAATTGCATCAAGAAGAGCCAGACGATACACGAGCTGAACGCAATGAAGTCAGAAGATTAGAACAACGACAATCACGCCGTTTCACAGTCAATAGACGCAGAACAAATGACCAACAACGACAACAGGTACATCGAGCATTTATATCTGATTCGTTCCTGCGTCTAGCATTCCAGTATGAGCCCGATATTGAATATTATGCTCATTCAAAAGTGGTAATTGGTGCTATGGACAAGGAATGTCCGCATTGTCATGCTCTAAAATTCAAAAATGAGCCAGCTGGGATGTGTTGCGCGTCAGGAAAAGTGCAACTACCTGAAATTGAAACACCACCTGAACCATTGAACGGCTTACTTATCGGCACGGATCCAGATTCTAACGTGCTCCTGAAGTCAATTCGAAGATTCAATTCATGCTTTCAAATGACATCGTTCGGTGCAACAGAAATAGTTCGAAATACTAATGCAAATGCTCAACAATTCAATTCTACATTCAAAATCAGAGGCCAAGTTTATCATAAAATGGGCTCACTGCTGCCAATGCCAAACGAACCACATAAATTTTTACAAATCTACTTTATGGGCGGCGAGGATTCCGGAAACGCACTTGCCAATCGCGTGAATGCACGTTGTGATTATAATAACCTTGATTCACTTTATGCCAGGCGCATCGTCAGTGAGCTAGATGCTCTTTTGAACGAGCACAACGAGTTGTTGAAAATATTCAAATCACATATGCACCAATTACAAAGCGATAATCACGCTATCGTCATTAATCCTGATAAAACACCAGCTGGAGAGCATATTCGTAGATTCAATGCACCCGTTGTTGATGATGTTGCTGGAATCATGGTTGGCGATTGTACAGCTGCACGAGAAATTGTGATTCGTAGAAGAAATAATAATCTTCAGTTCATTGCTGACACACATCGTTCATATGACGCTCTCCAATATCCGCTAATATTTTGGAAGGGACAAGACGGATATTGCATAAACATAAAACAACGAGATCCCGTATCAGGTACTTCATTGATTATTAATTTGATCATTAATCATTTAACAAAACAATTAAATTATTGAACGTAATAAATTTAAATTAATTTTTATGAATAAATTACAGGAGCTGAAACAAACAAGAACGTTAGCTCAAAGGATTATTATGCGTACCGATTAATGATTAGACGTGGCCTGGACAACGCCATTTTACGATGTCGTGAGCTTTGTCAACAATTCATGGTCGACATGTACGCGAAGATTGAGAGCGAACGACTACGATACTTACGATATAATCAACAAAAGCTGCGCGCGGAAGAGTACATTCATTTGCGAGACGCTATCAACAACAACGCCGACGTCGCCGAAATTGGTAACCATGTCATTTTACCATCATCGTACGTAGGCAGTCCACGTCATATGCAAGAATATATACAGGATGCTCTGACTTTCGTGCGCGAATATGGACGACCATGTTTATTTATCACGTTCACATGTAATCCAAAATGGCCAGAGATTACATCTTTGCTACTGCCTGGCCAAAATGCAATACATCGCCATGACATTACAGCACGTGTGTTCAGACAAAAGTTGAAGTCTTTAATAAGTTTCATTACTAAATCACATGTATTCGGTCCCACACGTTGCTGGATGTATTCGGTTGAGTGGCAAAAGCGAGGATTACCTCATGCACACATTTTGGTTTGGTTCATCGACAAAATCCGTCCTGAAGAAATCGATAGTATCATTTCTGCTGAAATTCCAGATCCATCCACTGACCAACTGCTGTTTGATATTGTTACAACAAACATGATTCATGGTCCATGTGGTACTCTTAATAGTTCATCGCCTTGCATGGCTGATGGAAAATGTACTAAAAATTTCCCTAAAGATTTTACCAATGATACGGTCACAAATGTCGACGGATACCCAATATATCGTCGAAGAAATCCTGAAAATGGCGGACAATCATTTATTAAAAATATCATCAACACAGACATTGATATTGACAATCGTTGGGTGGTGCCATATTCGCCTCTGCTGAGCAAGACATATAATGCTCATATTAATGTTGAGTTCTGCAGTTCTGTGAAGAGCATCAAATACATTTGCAAGTATGTCCATAAAGGCAGTGATATGGCTGTGTTTAGAGTGGAAAATACTATTGTGAATGCTCCTCCAATGAATAAAAACGATGAAATAACGCTCTACCAAATTGGTCGGTACATCAGCTCCAATGAAGCTGCTTGGCGTATCTTTGGTTTTCCAATTCATGAACGGGATCCAGCAGTTGTTCAGTTAGCCATCCATCTTGAAAACGGTCAGCGTGTATTTTTTACGAACGAGACAGCGATTGATCGTGCAATAAATCCACCTAAAACTACACTCACTGCATTTTTTGAATTGTGTAATCGTGCGGATGATTTTGGTGCCTTTGCACGAACATTACTCTATTCACAAGTACCACGCTATTTCACATGGACTCAAACAAAAACATGGATGCCCCGCAAGCAAGGCTCACCAGTTGCTGCATGTCTCAATTTATTTAAATCAAACGCCTTGGGGCGATTATTTACAGTCAATCCAAGACACACTGAGTGCTTTTATCTTCGACTGTTGTTGGTTAATGTTACTGGCCCATTATCATTTCAAGATATACGTAAAGTGAATGGGCAACAATATCCAACGTATAAAGATGCATGCCTTGCACTCGGCTTGCTGGAAGACGACAACCAGTGGGAATGCATGCTTGCTGAAGCTGCATTGAACTGTACAGCAATACAAATTCGTCTACTATTCGCTATAGTGTTAACTACATGTTTCCCAGCCCGAGCACAGATATTATGGGAAAATCACAAAGATTCAATGACTGATGATATATTGCATCAACATCGTATACGGTGCCACGATCTAACCATAACATTCAGCGACGAAATGTACAATGAAGCATTGATTGCTATTGAGGATCTTTGCATTGTCATTGCCAACTTACCACTTAGTAATTTCGGTATGAATTCGCCAAATCGAACTGCATCTGATTTAATGAATACTGAAATGAATCGTGAACTGCAGTACAGTACTGTAGAAATGGCAGCGATTGTTGCCCGCAATGTCCCACTAATGAATGAGGAACAAAGAACCATTTATGATCGCATTATGCTCGCAGTTTCAGCTGGACAAGGTGGGTTCTTCTTTTTGGATGCACCGGGTGGAACTGGCAAAACATTCGTTATTTCGCTAATTCTTGCTGAAATACGATCAAATAATGGCATCGCATTGGCCGTTGCATCATCGGGCATTGCAGCAACTTTATTGGATGGAGGTAGAACAGCTCATTCAGTATTTAAGCTGCCACTAAATATTCAGAATAACCCTGACGCAGTATGCAACATTAAGAAACAATCGTCCATGGCCACTGTGCTGAAACGGTGTAAAATTATTATTTGGGATGAATGTACTATGGCACACAAACATTCACTTGAGGCGTTGAACAGGACATTGAAAGATATTAAAAACAGTGACAAACTATTTGGCGGAACTCTGTTGGTCCTTTCAGGTGATTTCAGACAAACACTTCCAGTCATTCCACGTTCAACATACGCTGATGAGATCAACGCTTGCTTAAAATCATCTCCATTGTGGCGTAATGTTGAAAAATTACAGCTAAAAATAAATATGCGCGTTCAAATGCTTCAAGATCCATCCGCTGAAACATTTTCAAAACAACTCTTAGATATCGGTGATGGAAAAGTTGCTATAGATGAAACTGGATACGTAAAATTACCGACCGATTTCTGCACAATCGCTGATTCGCAAGATACTCTCATTGAACAAATATTTCCCGATGTACACACACAGTACATAAATCATGAGTGGCTTGCAGAAAGAGCGATTTTAGCGGCAAAAAATGTAGACGTTGACAATTTAAATCTGAAGATACAAATGTTGTTGCCAGGGAACTTGGTATCATATAAATCTATTGATACAGTTTGCGACGACAGCGAAGCAGTAAATTTTCCCACAGAGTTTTTGAACTCACTGGATTTGCCAGGCATGCCACCGCATAATTTACAATTAAAGGTTGGATCTCCAATTATCTTGCTTCGTAATTTGAACCCGCCCCGGCTGTGCAACGGTACGCGATTAGTCATTCAAAAATTAATGAAAAACGATCGAAGCCAGAATTTTAAATGGCAAGTTCAGAGGTGAAAATATACTCATACCACGGATTCCTATTATACCTACAGATGTGCCAATTCAATTCAAACGTATTCAGTTTCCGATTAGATTGGCATTTGCAATGACTATCAACAAATCCCAAGGTCAAACGATGTCTGTTTGTGGATTAGATTTGAGAACACCATGTTTTTCACACGGACAATTATACGTGGCATGCTCTCGAGTGGGTAAACCATCCAGTTTGTTTGTGTTAGCTAGAGATGGACTAACAAAAAATATTGTTCACGCTATAGCATTAAGAGATTGATATTGTTTAATAGTGTTACTGTCGTAATTGTTTAATTAATGATATATAATTTTAAGGAATAAATTATAATAACTTAAAAATAATGTTTGCCTTTTGTTATTTTTATATTCCCTCATCGTTCACAGCGCTCCATGCTTATTTCACGCATATACCACATTCTTACATACATACAATATACATATTCTAACATACATACATACTTACAATAAGTAAGCTATTTTGTGTCTACACTAGAAATGACTAGGAAATTATTTATATGGCAAAACAACGTTTACCGGGTCAGCTAGTTTCAATAAATTATTTGAATCTGTATTGAAAATTGGAAGATAGGAATTTTTAATTGGAATAAATTTTGAAGATACCATCGCCGATCCCATAACTTAATTTTTAATTTTTGGATCAAGAATTCAAGTTGTAATATCACATTGTTTTTACAGCGAGCACACTGCGTCATTTCTTGTATTAGAAGGCAATGGGCATTCTACTCCAACATAATAATTATAATTGATATCTTTAGAAATTGATAAATTTAATCATAAAACGAAGTTACAAAAAAATAATATTAGAATAAAATAAATTCAGACATGTATATATGTATATAACTAATAAAATATAAGAAGTTCTCGTGAAGTTCACAAAAATAAGTAATAGCAGTATAAATAAACTGTAAAAAAGCAAATATAAGCGGCAAACAATTATCTGATACGATAGAATTACAAAATACTCTGAGCAAACGTATGTATAATTTACACTTGCAAAATAACATACATAGAAACTATTGCTCGTAAAATTCGAAAAGGTACGGCGCAAATAAAAAAAATATTCGAGAAGATGTATGCAGAATATACGTTTGCAAAATAACGTATTTAATAAAGAATATTTATAATAATATAAAAACACAAATATCAAATTCTATAAAATTAAATTAGCCTTTGTATTCTAAAGTGTATTTTATTTTTCAATCCAAGTAAATGTTTTAAAATCTAACCCTAATTAAATTTCAGTGAAAAATATTACTGACGATATCTTATATGTATTTCAGCACTCACGTGTTAACGGAAGATACTATTGCTCGTGAAATTTGGAATGGCAAATTACATAGCAAAAGATTGCTTTCAAAAACCAATCCTATACCAAAGTGGGGTGAAAAGTATTATAATGCAAGATCTGTAAAAATAATAGAAGAATCAATAGTCGATCCAATAAAAAGGACGTTTACGACATATACTCGAAACATTGCCTTTACAAAAGTTATGGTATGTACAATTCGATAATATTGTGACTAAAGTTGAATTATAATATAATTTCAATTTAATATACAGAGTGTAGTTGAAAAAGTGGTGTACAAAGAATGTGAAGAGTATCCGGAAAAAACGATTGCTATCCGGTCAGCTTGGATAGATTCCAAAATTTATGGATTTTCTAGACCTATCAAAGCATTTGGTGTTGAACGATTCAAAAAAAACTGTTTAAAAATGGTAATTTCTAATAGCTATATAAAAAATATAAATAAGGAAATTCTTTAATTCAATAATAGAATATATAATAAATGTAGTTACGTGTATTTTTTAAGCTCATTTAATGTTAGAACTTTTCGAATTAATACTTCGGAGTGCAAACATATAATTTCACTTTCAAGTTTCTTATATAATAAGTATCAACACTAAATTTTCAACTGCTTATTATTATATATTTATATGTAAATTAATTTACACGTTTATTTTGGTAGTTTCAATTTGACCATAGTACAGTACGGACGTATTTATTGTTATTCTCAGCGATAGACGATCGTAATTTAGTGAATTCGCTTATTAAGATGGAAATATTTTTATTGTGCAATAAATTAACCAACTCAGAATTAAGTATTAGTAAAGTGCTTTATTGTGTAACATGTCACGTACGCTATCGATAAGTGATGTTAATACAGAGCCAGATGCTGAGAAATATTTCGGAAACTGGTGGAAAAACCGAAGAAAGGTCAGGAGAAAAGATCCAGTCTGGTAATTTTATCTCCCTTTTCACCCCAAGGAAAAAGAAAACTAAGGTCATTGACCGTCAAACAACAATCGATTTGATTCATTATCCGGGAGTGATGGTAATAATCACCGAGAACAAAATTGAATTAATGCATTATCCGTGAGTGATAATATTGATAACGAAGAATCAGAAATAAAACCAGCGAATTCACTTGAAAGGCTCGAAATAAGGGTCTTGCAATCGATAATAACTCTTGCCAATCGTATAGGAGCGTCATCCATTTGCTGGATGAAGAGACTCTTGGATACCACACATCAGATTAAGGAAGACGAGCTATATAGAGTGGTGATTCGTCACCTACACACCGGTACAATAACCGATATTAAAGACGAACTAGAGACAATATGGCTTAAAGTCCGTGATGTCTCTATTCTTAGTCAAAGCGTCATCTCCAAACCGTTCCCACATTTCTTTGTAGCTCTGGAGCTGACTGCCAAAAATAAAGGAATCTTCGCGGTCGATATTTTTGTCTATTGCAAGATAAAAGTTGAGGAGCCTCACCCAAAACAGGACATAATGCATTGTCATCGCTGCCCAAAATACGGCTAATACCAAGACCTATTGCCGGCATGCACCAAAGTATGTGAAATGCGCGTGGCACGCACTTAACAGCTAAGAGCAAAACAATTCCTGCAAATTGCGTACACTAGGGAGGGTAACCACTCTGCAAACTAAAAGTTTTGAAATTTACAAAAATCCAACAAAAAATGTAACCCAAGGAAGTGAAGACCAACTTACTGTACTCACACCAGTAAACCTAGCAATATACTGTGACGCGGTGGCTACTAGCTCTACCGCATTAACAATCCAGTCAGCATTTACATCATTAACACCATCATAAACATTGCCATCAACATCTACATCACCATCAACATCAAATTCAACACAATCATTATCATCGACATTAACAAGACCGTCAACATTTTTATCACCCCAATATTTATATTCCACATCTTCCATTCTCGTCTCAAGGCCTATGCGCCATGTTCTCAATACTTACTAACACGTTAATGCAAGAACTAAACAAATTACTAATTCAATACTGTCGGCCCTTATGTCTGTTGTATCCAACTTAAGATCTCTTATTCCAAAATAAATATCCGCCTACACTGAAAAATCTCTATTCATCCTTAGTCCTATCAACAGTAACTAGACATACTTCTTCACACTAAACGTATTGACATAGCACTCATAACAGTGACGCCCTTACGTTAAGTTTACCATAGGAGACTACAACACGTTTAGAACAGACCATCCTGGCAATAGTGCATATGGTGGTACTACCATTCTCATAAGAAAATCATTATCCTGTTTTTTTCATTCCATTTCAGGAAGTTTTCTCCAATCCACTACTGCATCAATCAACTGTACTGATTTCCCTTTTATTATTGCTTCCATGTATTGCCCGCCGAATAAATCCATTACCTCCCATGAATTTTAATTTTCTTTTCAAGCTCTCGGAAATTCCTTCATCGCTGGCGGTGATTCCTTCATCGCTGGTCAAACATCCAAAATTTGGTTGTCGCGATGCCAACCCCCGCGAAACGATGCTGCTCGAGGTACTTTCATCTTCCCCTTACCAAGTCATTACACCTCCGATTCTCACATACTGATCGACTTCTCCATCAAAGCTTCCTGGTCCCATAAATTCCACTAGCATTTATATAAATTCCTTTTTAGATGTGAATTCCGATCATAATCCTGTTCTAGTCCTAGATTTCCAACCTATTCCTAAAGCCAACTCTCCAGGACTTATAAATGGACCAATGGACTGGAATATATTCAAGCAATATATTTATAAAAATTTAGACTTCGATAAAGTTAAAAACAGCATAGAAACTACATAATTTTACATGTATATGATAAAACGCTATAGCTTATTCACATAAAGTTAAAAATACGAAATTTCCCCAAAACCAGAAATCAGTCATTACCAATTAAGCGACTAATTACAGAAAACTCAAAGCAAGAGCTCATTGGCAACAGACAAGAATGTCCAGCGACAAAACAAAACTGAACAAACGTGACGGTATCTCAAAATACCATACAGAACGCTTTCAAAACTATAGTTCATCACTCACGAAAAATATAGCTTTGTGGACTGCTACTAGACAAATATCTTCTTATAAAAAAACAACTCACCCTTTACAAAAAACTGACGGCACCTGGAACATTACTAGACAAATATCTTCTTATAAAAAAACAACTCACCCTTTACAAAAAAACTGACGGCACAAACATAACGCGGACGCATTTGCTGAACACTTTGCACAAACATTTACTTCAATAATACTCCAACAAGTTCCTAAAAGAGCAATAGTATTACCTGCTACGCTATATAACGCCATTCTTCGAACAACACATTTCCCAATCCTCTAGAAATGTGCCTTATAAAAATGATCTCTAAACGCAATAAACCAATAAACCGCCCCAATTCTTTCAATCCTCTTGAAAATCTTTGAAAAAATATTCCTCCGCCGCTTACATCCCCTACTAGAATCTTCAAACTTAATTCTCAACTACCAATTTGGTTTGAACTCCGAACACTCCACTACCCAACAGTTTCATCGGATTGTCTATATCATTGCATCCTCTTTAAAAAGAAAAGAGTACTGTCCCGGTGTGTTTCCTGATATAAGTCAAGCTTTTGATTTTTGGTTTGAGACCCGGGCTTACTCTGGAGTCTCAAGATGGTAGCTCCTTCCACCTATTTCATAGTACTAAGATTATTCCTTGCCAACCGACACTTCCAAGTAAATGAATCCAACGAACTGTCCAATATCTCTCCTATATTGACAGGTGTTCCACAGAGAAGTATACTTGGACCCATCGTCTACAACATTTATACATTTGATATTCCAATATGTCCCAATACCTTCTTTGCTATGATACGGCCTGCCATGCATCTAGCGAAAATCCCCAACATGCTTCGGAAATTATTCCAACCCTGATTTACCAGGTGGAGAACAAAAGTCAATGAACGTGAATCTACCCACGTAACTTTTACTCTCTGCTGTCAACAATGTCATTCCATATACCTTAATAGCAGCGAAATACCTAAGCACACCAAAGTTCGGTATCTAAGACTGAACTTAAACAAACTTTTGACATGGAATCCACATACAAGATTTAAAAGACAAGAACTAAAAAGACTATACCTGCAACGATTTCGACTTCTAGACAAACTTCCTAAACTCCCTATAGATAGCAAAGCGATTTTATACAATGTCCTACTGAAACCAACATGGATTCCAATTTCTGTCGAATCCAATCCCTTCAAGGTTTTTTATTTTATGCTTGTTTTTAGTTGCAATGATGATATCATCGACATATATTGCCAAAAGTATTTTTTCTCCCCCCTCAAAACAAGTATAAATACAGGGGTCAGCAGAAGAGGCTTGAAAACCCAGGTCCCTCATTTTAGCATCTAATTTTTCGTACCACTGTTTTCCAGCCTGTTTAAGTCCGTGTATGGCCCTATTTAGGCGGCATACTTTTTCTTCATTTCCTTCTCTTAAGTCTTTTAGCATTTGCTGAGCTTTATTGAAGACAAGTTGATTGCTGTCGCATTCTTCTTGCATTATTTCATTTAAGAGTTCGTGTAGGTCTTTTGGCAAAGAAGTTCTTCTTTAATTTGGCCATTTAAAAATGCGGTAGATACATCAAGTTGGTTAATATGAATTCTTCTTCAACGGACAATGCCAAAAGTAGTCTAATTGAGCTCAATTTTGTGACTGGAGCATATGTCTCACCAAAATCTATCCCAGGGCGCTGAGCAAATCTGTGTGCCACTAGTCGGGCTTTTCGTCTTTCAATTTCTCCCGTTGGTTTTATTTAAAATAGAATTTTGGAGGCAATGACATTGCTGTTATTATTTTTGTTAACTACTTTCCATGTTTGGTTTTTAAGATGAGCTTTGATTTCTTCTTTGAATGCTTTTCGCCATGAAAGTGCATCAGGACCATTTAGAGCTTCTTCTGCCGAAAATGATGAACTTTCACATTCATAGTCCAACGTCCATTTTGGTGGCTCTATTTTGTTTCGATCTCTTAGTGTCGTAGTCCGTGAGTGATCTGATTCATGATCTAGTTCCAAATTAGTGTCTGGATCAGTTTCAATTTCAATTGCCTCATCGAATAAGTGTTCTTCTTGAGTTATGTTGTTGAAGTCTTGCTGGAGAGTAATTGTAGAATTTTCTTGTTGTATGTTGATTTCAATTGCTCTTTCTAATTTTGGTTTAGTAATTTTTACATCTAGAAATAGATCTTTAATAGAGTTTTCTTGTATAACATCTTGATATGGTTTATTTATGATTTTTACATCGTTTGTTATTACAACTTTTCATTTTTCAGGATCCCATATGCGGTAGGCTTTTGATATCTCAATATCCAACGAAAATTTCCTCTTTTGCTCTTGAATCAAATTATTTAAGAAAAAGGCTTTAGATCCAAAAATTTGAAAATATTTTACAGATGGTTTTCTTTTGAACCATATCTGAAATGGGGTATTGTTATTAATTGATCGATGTATGATATAATTGGAACAAAATACAGCCTCAGCCCAAAAAGAGTGAGTTAGGTTTCCCTCCAACATTAGGCACCTGGCTTTGTCCAAAATAGTCCGATTCTTCCTCTCAGCCAATCCGTTCTGTTGAGGAGTGTATGGAGCTGACAGTCTCCTTTGAATTCCATTTTCAATTAAATATTTTGTAAATTCTTTACTTGTATATTCTCCGATTCCATTATCCCTTTGGAGATATTTAATATTTTTCCCAGTTAGGTTTTCAGTTTCTTCTTTAAATTGTTTAAAGAAGTTTAGGACTTCATTTTTCTTTTTTAGAAAATATATCTTAGTATATCGGCTTTTTTCGTCAATGAAAGTTACAAAGTAGCGGCACCCTGCATTTGATGAAGTTCGCATGGGTCCGACTACGTCTGAATGGACACTTTCTAGTAATTCCAGATTTTTAACTTCTTGGCTGGATTTAAATGTTGATTTAGACATTTTGCCTTTTATGCATATTTCACAATCTGAAAAAGATTCATTGGGATTACAGTTTAGGCCCACCATTGATTTTGTTTGATGCGCATATTTTAAAGTCTGCATGTTGATGTGGCCTAATTTTCTATGCCATAATTTCATTTTAGATTGTTTTTCAGAATTTGACTCAAAATTTGTTAAATTTAAAGGCTCAGGGTTATCATTTTCAATAACATAATATAGCCCATTAATTTTATTTGCCATGAGGATAGTGTCACCCTCATAATTTTTAATGAATGCTTTGCTTTTAGTAAAAGTCACATCAAATCCCTTTTCGGTAATTTTTCCAAATGAGAGTAAATTTGCCGTCAATTCTGGAACATAAAGAGTATTGGTAAGATGTTTTTGTTTTGAACACATGTGGGAGGTGCTTCCGGAATCCAAGCACCAGAAATTTGATATTTTTTCTTTCAGTCATTGTAGCGTGTGACTCCTCACTTAAGAATGTGTTTTCTCCCTTTCGATATTTACGATTCTCTGAATTTCGTCATTGATCCGTTCTGTGATTTTCACGACCGCAATTTTGGTATTTTAACTTTGAATCAGTCTTGTGTGATTTTTTATTGTTTTTGTACTTAGTTTTATTAAAGCATGAATTTTTATTAAATTTTGAATCATGTCCATAAAATGCATCCTCTTGACTTCGAAAATTTTAATCTTTTGTTCTTGCCATATGCTCTTCCAAGATTTTAAATTTAGGTCTGTTGGTTTGGGCAAATTGTCACGGCTCTCTATCGCTACTCGAAAGTTTTCAAACGTAGGTGGAAGACTATATAACAATATTATTGTCAATAAATCATCATTTATTTCAACTCCTAGGCCCTCCAGTTTATCCACAGTATCCATCAAATTTTTTAAATGATCTCTTACGTCCGCGTCCGTTGTCATTTTGTACAAAACAAGACGTTTGAGAAGTGTGGTCTTTCGAGCAGGTATCCCAGACTTCCTTTGAAGTTTTACAGTTTCTTACTTGACGTATTTCACTAGAAGATATTAGTAAAACTAAATCCGACCTTGCATATGAATCGTCGGTTTCCCATTTTTTTATGTTTGCTTGATCTTCAGGTTTTTCTATTTCTCCACTGACATATCCCCAGAGTCCATTCTTGATTAACACGGCCTGAGCGTGGATACACCAAAGGTCGTAGTTTTCCTTGTTTAAAGATTCAATACGAAAATTATTATGAGCCATTTTTTCGGATAATTTATGAGCTACACAGTATATTAGTTTACTCCTGGGCCCATAACTTTTTGTGTTTAAATGAAAGCAACTCAACAATTTAAAGTAAATTAATATATTTAAAGATTGAGACGACATTAATACAAGTAAGATGGCGAGATCTTTTTTTACTATAACATATTATAAAAGTAGAGCAGTGTTACCAGGAAAAGTGTCGACTGTCAGTATTGCCAGCATTTTATTTTTCGTTGGTCCCCTGTTCTGGGTTGCTTGTTTTCTCTTTTATTTTGAAGCGTTGATAATTTTCTTTAGTTTTTGTCCGAATTTTTACCCTTGCTCAATTTGTTATACCGTTATCATTCATTATTCCTTTTCCTTTCGGTTTATTTGTTTTGAACTCTGATTTATATAAAGAATTCAAAACAATTAAGGCAAAAAGAAGATGAATAATGGAGAAATCAACCATTCTCTATTATTCCTCTTCATTTCCTTTGGAGAAATCAACATCTTTGGTGTCTCCAATATAAATCTGTGTTTTATGGTATAATCTTTTTTGCTATGTTTGTGTGAGGACCCTACACTGCCAACCTTCGAACCTCTGCCCCTCACCTTCAACGCAATGTCAGCTACGAGCGTGCCACCAGTGTTTTCTGGGCACGGTCATAACTTACCGTACCTCTGCTTCACGTTTATAAATTTGCTTTCTTATTTTTTTGCCTTCCTCCTCCATTATCCACCACCCTGGAATATTTTTTCGATATTCCAATTTTTTTTACGTTTATGCATTTTTATGAAAATATATTACATAATAAACTTACTTATATTTTTTAAATAAGTAATTGATGATATGGTTCGGTAATTAAATTATTAACTATGTTTATTTCATTTAAACTTTTAAAGGTTGGAGGCTTTAACTATGTTCTTCGTTCAATGTTTCCTGGCCATCCGTCTACATTAGAACATCAGCAGTTTTCGGATAATAGCCATATTTCCAAGTCCAATAAGTTCAAAGATGCAGCGAAAGTTGCTTCAGAGAAAGTAAGAGGACAAGCAGATAAATTATATTCGCCGTATTGGATAAAAAATTGAAAAAGTAAGGAAAATGTAAAATTATAGTATATTATATTTTGCCTTAATAAATAATTTATTGTACTGGTTGGTTTTTTATATATACGCCCAAATTTATTCTTTCCATAATTGAATAAAACTTTGTTCTAAATTCCAAAACCCACAAATACCAAGTCTACCAATCAGATATGTACAGAAATAATGCTCCAGGCTGCTATAACATCGTGCCATGCTTTCGTAGTCTCACTCTTTATAATGTGCCATAAGTTCTCTTTTAAATTAAGATCAAGGTTTTGTGGAGACTTCTTAAGGTTCTATAAAAACTGTTCATAGCAATGTGGACATTTCTATTATTCTGTTCCAGGATAAAATTTTGCCCAATTAATTTGTCACGTACCATGAACATCTTCAAGTAATCCCCAAAGATTTTTAAATACTGTTAAAGATTATCAAAGATTTCCGCCAATTCATTTTATTGGATCATTTTGCATATGGGCCAAAACTTCTACAGGGTAGGCACTGAAAAACTAGAGGGTTTGAAAAAGTCATAACTTATTTATTTTCACTCTTAGTTTCTTATTTTCTAGGTTATAGAGTATTCCCTTGATATTAAACTTACGATGTCCAGCAACAAGTAAAACTCATTGAGTTTTCCTATTCCAGTGAAACATCAATTATTCAAGCTCAAAGAAAATACGCGTAGTTTGAAAGAACTGTATCAGTCAGCGATCTTCCGGAAAGAGTTTCTAGTCGCACTGTGTGCATTGTCGTAGCGGTGAAAGCTACACGGTAGAGTGTCCTTGAAGATCCATCTGCCAATACTCGTCGTCGCTCACCTCTCAACTTTCCTTTATTATTTCGTTTTTCATTTGTACTATTTGATATTGAGTATCTGTTTTAATTCATTATGGCTATCATTGTCTGTTAACCTAAGGCACAACACCGTCAGTTGTAATTTTTTTGCTGGCTCTCGTGCTACGATTCCGACCGTTTTGTTGTGGAGGCGAGATGTAATCGTTTTGTTCGGTCTTTCATAATTTGTTCGATCTGTGCAAAATTTATTCGATCTGTGCATAATTTGTTCGATCAGTGAATTTATTCGGCATCTCAAAATCTCGACAATTATGAACGATAGGCAATATAATTGAAACACAACGATAGGCGGTGAAGCCGACGTTGGTGTGAGAGAATTTTTTGACCCTCTCTCCGTTCCCTATCCCCAAAACCGCCCTATAGCATTCCGCGACCAAATAATATATCCCTTGTGTAATCGACGATGATCTCTTCCAGCCCATTTTATGGCAGGGCTATTGTTGAACCGGGTACCTGTGCGGAGGATGAATCTTTAATAAAAATATCTATTTAGTTAAAATTCATTATACTGTTTAATTTCTTTTAAAAATATATAAATGTTTTTGGTTTGCATACTAATTGTTGAATTTTTGTTTTTAATTTTATAATTATAATTTTTGTTAACCATACAAATATATTATTACTTCATTTATATATGCGTATTATAAAAAAATTATGAAATGACAATAGCGTATTATATATAACCATGATATGACAATAGTGTAGTATGAAAAAATATGAAATGACAATTGCGTAGTATAAAAAATATATGATAATAGCGTATTATATGAAAAAAAGACATCATGCAGATAGCTGTAGCAAAAGGAAGAAGAAGAAGAAGAAGAAAACAGAGAAAAAAATCGATATAATTATAATAATAAAACAGATATAATTAATAATAATAAAAATATGCAAACTAAAATTAAAGTTAATCAATCATAAGTAATTATAAATATTTAGTATCATTGTATCATCAACATCATCATCATAATCAACAATACTATTATCTTTACAGTTTCTATGGTCAAGCAATTTTAAATATTAGTACTTTATAATGTTATTATTTTTATTATTAATAAAAATAATCACAGTTGTAGGTGACAATAGTCACTTCACTGAACCACTATTTATCAATTAAAATTATTTCAAAATAATTTTTTTCTTTTTAATTGGATTTGAACAAGAAAAAAAACTTTTCTATAAAGACAACTGTACATTTTTATTTTTATTTTTGAAATTTTCAAAACCAAAAGTTTTGAGTGTTTTTTCATCAACTTTTAGCATTTAACGATATTTTTGTACATTCTGGTACTTTTTTTCTAATCCATTTCATATGTTATTGGGTGTTTTTAGCCAAAGTTTTATAAATATATATTAATTATAAAAATAATGTTGTCATATTTATTATATTTTAATATTTCTACTTTTTTCACTATTTCGCCATATAACATTTCCGTTTTGTTTGGATCTTCACAAGTCTTAGCCAGGTATCCAAATCCAAGGTACTTGAAACACCTCATAATGTTTACCTTGACATCAATGAAAAGTCGAGATTTCCGCGTATGTCGATGCGTACTATGTTGCCTTTATTGTCGAAGGTTACTTTAAAACTCACTGCTTTCGTAGTATTAATAGACGTTGCTTCTTCATTTGAGAGTTCAATTTTAATGCATACTTTTAATAGTGTGGAGACTACAGCCAGCTGTTCTTGTCTACTTCCTCGATTTATCTCGCCCATGAGAATTCTTCAACCTTGGAAATGTCTGTATGGCAGATTCCTGCTGTTAATTTTTTATCGTAATGTTGCTTTCCGTAAGTCCTAAGTAACTTCTTGAAGCAATCCTTCATAGGACTTGCCAGTCCTTTGATTTCGCTATGGATGTTATGGCGGCGCCAACGAATTATAGGGGTTCTGTAATTCTCTCCTAGTCTGCTTCTTCGACTTGTCATTATTGGTTTACCTTTCGGGGTTTCTTCCTCTGTTCTACCTTTTCCATACATTTTGCCACTAAAATCTCTTCTACCTCTTCCATAAATTTTGCCACTACGACCTTAGCAACATCATTAGCAAATGCAATGATTCTCGCCTGAGAATACCATAATACATTACCGTCCGTTGGATCCTCCTCCTGATCTTGTATGATCTCTCCTCACTGATCACTCTGTACAAAACAATTCTACAACTCAGGTCAACTTTGGCGCATAGTTTTCTCCAGCATCGGCGTTTGATATCCTTGATCGTGCGCCTCAACTCTTTTTTTACTGAGATAGCGAAAGGTATTGAGGCTTGTAGCTTAAATGTTTGCGTGGTCTTCTCGCTTATTTACACCTTTTGGTAAGCTCACCTACCTCATCATTTAATTTCTGCTCTATGCGGAGAGCTCTGCGTCTTGTATAATATGTTTTTGGTTTAGTTGCCAAGTACGGAAAGCAATTCTCCATAGCTATTGTTTTCCGTAATATTGGACAGGTGGTATTTTCTTGCAACCATTGAACCAGACACATATTATGCAGCATTGCTGACATGGCGTAAGATTTGGCTCGGTTTTAATTCCCTAGTTGTCTCCCTAGCGCAACGCTCTCTCTTAGAAGCAGGCAATAACAACTTTTCTGGTGAAAAATAAAACATGATAAATCCTCTAACTGATTTCAAATAAAAACAAAGTTATATATAAAAAAAACTCAGCGGAGGGAATAAAACCCGATAGAAAATAGAAATAATGTTCCGAAATTTGGTTAAAAAAATTTCAGCATGAAATTATAATTAGTGAATGGGAAAATAAATTATGTCAATTTATTCATGGGACGGAATGAACTATTAACAAAAAAAAATTATGGGGAATATTACCCGATAATACTCAAAACAATCTATCAATGATGAGGGAATGGAACCCGATAAAATTATGTACGGAACCATATTTAACATATCAGGGAAGCTAGATATACCCGGTAAAGTAACAAACCACAACCTATATTTGGATATGACACCTTCTGGTCTTTAATCCTTTTCAGAGATGTATAGGTGAAGAAAAATATGTATTAATAAGATAAATAAATTGATTTTAAATAATTACCGACTCAATTTAAGTTTATTTAGCTTCCGTTTTCTCTCTTAATTTTAGATTTCCTATCCAAGTCCAATGATATATTTACACAAGAGACCTAAAATTTTGTTGTATTAATTAGTTACAATAAAACAATATATTCTAACTTCCTCTTCGTTAGATTTTTTTAAAGACATATTACAATCAAGCAGGAAATAATAACCATATAAAGAATTCACCCAACCTCCGTATTCCGAGTTCTGACCGCCTCATCGTACACGAGCTCAGCAGGAAGTCGGCGTCCATGTCTCTCTCTCTCTCTCTCAATGTAAACGTTGAGCGCCATTTGTTATGTTTAGTTGGTCCATCTTTAAAACATCAAACGTATAGGTTTATTATAAATTATTTTTGAAAATGCGGATGTGAGGTTGTGAAAGGATGGATCTGATAATGCCCACGATTCTCTAGGAGATGAGAGAGTAACTAGGCATGCTGGTAGACCAGCATTGCGGGATTATAGGGTGGTTCTTTAACGTGTCAATAATCACTTTTTTATGTCGAGGCTTATTTATTTGCTTTTGCACACCCTCGAGAATCTACCCAAACTGATTTTCAATCGACCCACGCCCCTTTTACCGCCTGTCGCGTACACGTTCTCGCCGATTCTCCCGGTAGCTTGCTACTCTCCTCCGGCAAATGAGTCAACTGTGTGAAATTGGAACAATCAAAGTTCAACCTAACTGTGTTTCTGCTGGTGAATTAAAATGTCAATTAATGTCTTTTCTACTAATAGAGTTCGTTCTGCTGGTACCATTGCTTGTTTGTTTGCTAATTCGTACCACAATCTCAATAAATATTATTTATTTTCACATAGTGTTGGTGCACATATGCTTATGTGATATGAATTACTAATGGATAACTCTAGGCTAAGTGTACTTAAATTAAGGTATTCCACTTCCAACAATATTTATTGGCAGCTAATAATAATATAATGCGATGGTGTATGTGTTTCAAATTACTTGTTGAAATTTATTGATTTCCTTGTACAACGATGCATAAGTGGATCGATGGTAAATTTGTTGTGTATAATGCATTCCCCTTAAATTTGTATAAAAGTAGGAAGATTTTTGTACTAATCAAAATTAAAAACGAACTCAATCGTTCTATTATTAATTTCTCAAAACAGAAAAAGGGCAACTTAACGGTGTTCTACTGAAAGAAAAACAGCTAAACTAACGGTGCTCTACCAATATTTAACATTACATTCATTGGCAAAGATAAATTGCCTTAAAATTCAACCTGATACTCGGTATAGTGGTGAATTGTAAAATAATAATCAACCTCCAAAAATTCAATCTCTCTATATGGCGACACTCCCAATCATGAGCGCAGGAACATCTGAGGAACAGACTAAGAAGAAAATCAGCCTAGCAGAATGTCGGGCTAGAAAAATACAGACCACCTCGAGAGGCACAGATAATTTCTAGAGGTCATGAAGGACGCTAAAGCAGGACCCAAATGGAAGATTTATAGGAACAAACAACAAAAAAGAAGCAACAATAGTAACTACAACACCTATAACCTCCAAAATGGAGAAGAAGGCCGAAAAGGCAAGGAATCTTAGAAGAGAAATAGCAAACCTCTATAGACTTATTAGCATCGGGGACACGAGGGAGCTTAGAAAGACTTCGTAGAGCAGCTAATAAATTTCAAAAGAGACCAGTCAGAAAAATACACTAAGAATAAATAATAAAAATAAAAAGAATTTATAAAATAAAAATGATTAAAAAAATGTTAAATTAAGTAATTATAAATAAGGTACAAAAAATTAACAGAAATTGTGATACAAAAAAAAGGTGGTACATGTAAGTGGAACTAATAATTAGCCAGGCTGGTGGTAGAAACAACACTAATGCAAAAGTGGAGCAATCTTTTCATATGAATACTGGCCTGATTATAAGTACTATTTTCATATTAGGTATCGTCAGTTACTGGCCTGTCATCTCTTACATTGAGGAACAAAATTAATATTTTTCTTTAACGCCTCATTTTTCACACCTATCCCCATAGGGGACCGTTCAAGTTTTTTAGGATATCTTTTTCTTTACAAGATGGATAAAGTACTCTTGCTATGTGTTTTACTGGTCTATCTGCTTTGTTCTCATAAGAGTAACATAGAACTTTATTCTTGTTAAATTTCTCAGTAGTTGATCGATATGTGCCACTATCGGGACCATTACTTCTCCAGATGTTTTTGATGTAAGATGTATAATAACATTATTTTTCGTTATTTGTTATTTTCGTATCATATTTTTCAGATATGGAAAATCTCTATACTAGAAGCAATAATAGGTAGCTGAGCATTATGAATTTCCTTTGTTGTTTTAACTTCTTTTTTGTTAATTTGTTCATCTATTGTTGTTATCGTTTTATTGTTAGCTAAGCTCGCTATTGTATTTCCGTAGCTTTTCGTATTTTGGCTGCTTTTTTATTATATATTTTTTAAGGATCCAGTCTATATCTGTAGAGAGATCTTCGTTATCCGTAAGGAAGTTGACAGCGCTAACCTGCAGGCTTGCATTGGTTAACATCGCTGTTACTTGAATATTTATTTTCCCCTCTAGCTCTTGAAACAGTAATAGCAGAAATCTGACCTTATATTCTAGATTTTTTCTGGCTTTAATTTCATTTTGCCATTCTTTAACAAAGTCTGCTGGTTGTGTTTATTCAGGAATATTTGTAGTTCTTACTACTTTGTTGCTAGGCGTACTCCTTATATGTGGTGTATTACTAGGTATTCTTGATGTCTTCGAGCTCCTCATAAAATTTTGGCTGTTAAACAGTAATTGCCTCCCCTCCAAATCCGTGAAACCAACATCAGTTGAGGGTTAATTCTCTATTGAGCCTTTACCGTTCAAGTTTTTTAGGATATCTTTTTCTTTACAAGATGGATAAAGTACTCTTGCTATGAGTTTTACTGGCCTATCTGCTTTGTTCTCATAAGAGTTACATAGAACTTTATTCTAATTTGAAAACTTAAAGTTTTCTTAATCTATTAGTTTGCTCAGTGGGTTCTACATTATCGTAATATTTAATTTAAGAAATTAATATTGTAGATATTTTTTCCGTTGTTTTCTTTTTTTTTCTTGTTAAAGTTATTTACTCCTAAAATTTGATTTATTTCGAACTATAGAATGATTAACAAATAATTGATATTAGCTTATTAAAAAAAAAACGAAAAGAACACAAAAGCAAATCTAAAGCGGTTTATTTCAATGTCAGCGTATTATTAATTTTTTTGGAGTAAATGTTCGTTTAGTATTAATAAGTTTAAGTGGAAACCATTTTATTAGGAGAAAATAATTTATTTGGTTACAATTTAAGTGGAAACCATTTTCACTCAAGTCCATTTTTGTCTTAAACGGCCATCGTTTCCCATATTCGCACAACTATTTGAACTTTCTTTGTGTAATCGGAAAAACATCTTCTTTCGGCAATAAGTCGTCTTGGTATCATTCTTGGACACAAAATCTTATTATACAAGTTTCTTCAGATGTTTGGTCATCTACTTCCATTGCGCTTAACTTCATCTCCACACTAACTATTTATATATGCACTTCCTTCTGCCGTCGAAACTAATCGATTTCAATTTATAATTTCATACAGTTTCCGATCAGAACAACAAATAAATTATCTTTACTTTACTGAACTGATATTACACAACTCTCCTTCTAAACAATTCACCCCTAGTAATCAAATCACACCCTTTTTTACTTGAGTTATCTCTGAAACTTAGAATAGGTGTAAACTTTGCAGTTTTCGAAATGATTAGTTTTTCTACAACAAGCTTTCATCAATGTATGTCATCACTGCGGCTGTATCTGACGTTTTTTCTTCTAAGAAGAAAAATGCTTTCGGCAACCATTCTGGACTATTCAACCACATGGAGGTGCTTATTAGTTACTTGCATTAATAACTCTCAAACCTATATCACCAGAATTATCCTTAATCTTCTGGTTTTATAAGATCCTAAATGTCAGCAACTCGATCTTTACATATATCGTTAGCATTACATTCTATCCAATTTAACACTATAGTTGAACCTGTCAAAGAAGTTATTGTTATAGATTTGAATTGTATACGTGTATAATAATGCAATTAATTAGTTTGGCCAGTAGTACAATGCCGTTCACTTCTAACCTCGGTAGTGTTATCGGTTTAATTGGAGCAGCATTTGTTTTCGCTGACTTCTACTCAAACTTATTTTCAATTTAACACAACCTTCATTTAGGATAATACAGCAAATATATATAAACTTTGTTGTATAATGTTTTTTTTGCATTCATCCACCATTTTTCATATCACCACATATAAGTTGTTTGTGCCCATAAGTTCTTTTGTATAACTAACATTTTTTCAATACTTGCAAAACTTGCTTTACTGTATAACTAACATTTTTTCTCTTCCTTCTTTTGTCGTGTTACCTGTTGCTTTGGTCTTGCTCACTCCCGTAACTTCCATTGAAAATTGTAATAATAGGTGTTTTATACTTACCGCCAGGTATACCTACGCCGAACAAACAGCCGCGCCCTATGGGTCAGACGCTACTGGATTTTACTTGGCTAGTTTGTTTTAGTCTGATCCGGGCACACTGTCCCTCTATAGAAGTATAGAAACATTGCTTTGTTTTTTCTTTTATTTTAGTAAGTTTGATATCTTCGTAAGACAAAATGTGGGACTTTAACCCACTGAAACCACCTTTCTTGGTAACATTTTTTTTAAAACTAATGTCGTGCAGACATCAACAATCTCCCAAATGTGCGTGTTTTTTTCAGTTTTATTAGAGAAGTAAAGGTATTAAAATAACTCACGTTAAAGCCTTCAATCATTGAGGGACAAGATGGGCATTCCACAGCTTCATCCAGTTGGATGGACTTCATCCATTTTTGGTGCATCTTCCTCCCTATATTCGACGAGTTCTAATAAAGCTTTCATCTTTTCATGGTTTCGTGCATATCCTTCTTGGCGATGATTGGTTGGGAGTTTTCTGTCCCTTCTTCATTCTGTTTCCGGCGTAAAATTCGTTTTCTTAATCAACCATAAGGCAGATCGAAACTTGGGTACATTTTTGCTAGTGCTGCTCAGTGTTCTACATCTGAAGTAATTAGCAGTTATGTTTGAAATATATCCAGGTACCTTCAACCTTCGCAACGAATCCAAGATTTGAATCCACCGTGCTGAGTTAAAAGCGTTTTTAACATCCAATGTTGCGATTGCGCAATACTATTTGCTACTCCTCCATCGTTTGGCCGAACTAATCAGTCAGGCAGTATTTACCACCTCTACAAGAGCATCTACCGTTGACCTTTTTTCCGGAACCCATATTGTTTGTCCGATAATCGTTGTGGTTCTTCCGTAACCAGTTCAATTCTATTCGAAAAAGTCCTTTTCTATACCTTCCCTGCTGTATCCAGTTGGCAAATCGATTATCTCTGATGCTCTATTGTGTCGGTTACTGGTGGCACCTCCTCTACATTAGTGCGGACTTTGGGGTTGTAGAATATGTCCTCTTGTCAAGGAAATTTGAGCCGGTCAGTGATGACGTGGAACAAATTTTAATTCTAACCATTACCACACTGTAAGGCCTACCCCCAAAAACCATTACCACACTGTCTACCTCATTATATCACTAAGCCCATCTACGACGTTTGCTAGTCTTAATAGCATTCTTAAGAGCATCACGACATTCGAAATATTGTTTTTGGCGAGCTTCAAAGTTGTGCCTTTTCCTTATACGATGGTACTGCTTCCGAGAGTAATGACTTATTTTCTTGATATCAATTGATCTGCCTTTTCTTCTGCTGTGCCGATAAGTTGAATCTTATTATCTGTCATGGCCGGAAACGCATCTAGGTCGAAAAAGTCCACATCTCTTAACATCTAATGATTGCACCAATACTTGGAGGTCTTTTAAGAACGTCAGAAAATTATAGACTAATGATCACTACGTATAAAGATGACACTCTCCATGACTAAACACTGTTTGCAAGGCAGTCACTGACTAAAATTAGCTCAATAATAGAACTATTGCCGTTCTTTGTAGATATGGCCTTGTCTCCTCCATTTACTAAAAAACGTCTAATGGAGCATCTAGAAGTATTCGGCCGCGTTGGTTCGTTATACTATCACCCCTACTTGATCGACCACACATTAAAATCGCCTGGGTATTCTAGGTTTATGCCTAATTCGGAAGATATCGTTAATTGAGTGATTTGGTAGTGCATATACGCTATATATGTTTATACCGCCCATCCTAGCCGACAAAAATTCTGACACCTATATCCTAGAAACTTCTTGCCCATATCACATAGCCGTGCAGCTATATTCAAAAGTTCCTAAGATACCTAATTTTCTGTTTGGAGGCTTTTGAATATTTCAAATATTCAAAAGCCTCCAAACGTTTGTTAACGGTAGACGGACAACCCCACGTATGTAGGTTGATCTAATCAATCCATCCGCCCAAATTTGTGCAGCATACAGTAGGATTGACCCACCCGCGGTAGCCGACAGGGTTCTCTTACTCTGCCTAGGCCCCCAAGTTTACACATTAGGCGTACCAGTGCTATAATTGTCGTCGCAAACTTTACACTAACGTATAATAGGTATTCTTGAAACTGCAGTCTCGCGCCATTCATCACTTTATAGATTGTCCCGAGATCACTCCATATCCGCCAATCCTTATGGTGATGCTTTCTCTACTCTTTCTGCCCGTGATAAGGATCACTTCTATCTTATGGTTCGGTTAAGACGAGCTGCTTGGAATTTCGAACCGAAGTAATTAAAGAGGTAGAACAGATCATTACACATCTGTTCTGCCTCTTTCATACATTTTGTCACTATGACCACAGCAACATCATTAGCGAATGCGATGATTCTCGCCTCCACTAGAATGTGGAGCCTGAGAAAACCATCATAGATGCATTCCGACCCCTGTGTAATTGCTCGCGCAAAATCGAGCCCTGTCCTTCTGATCCTATATGATCTGCCCTCACTGTTTGTCCTATACAATATAATTCTACTACTTGTCATATACTCCGGAACATATTACAAGTAGTAGAATTATTTTGTATAGGACAAAACATTGAGCCCAAGGCATCAAGGATACAATACCATATCGCCGAGTTGAATGCGTTCAACTTTATTGACTCTCTTCTCAACCTTTTGCCAATGATAGCTTTACGCGGTGCCAACGATCAAATCCAAAGTGGAGCGTGTCTTCCTAAACCGAAATTGGGCTTCAAATAAGCCACTCTGCCCCGCGGTGAATTTTTCCAATCGATTGAGAAAGTTTCTTCACTCAGACGGGTATTAAACAAAAATAAATTTGGACGCGCCGCGGCAGCTGGTTTTAGTACAACAGAGGGTATGGTATATCTGTACTTCCACTTTTCGAATTATCTGTTGCTTTAACCATATGTTTCACTAATGCAATACTGAGGTCATCGAATATCGTCGACTTGGGGCGCGCTTGCACACATGCTAAAGCTGTCCGTAGAGATATTTCCTTTCTTATTATACATTCTTAAGGATATTTAATTAAATAAAAATACAGATTGCATTTAATATATGTGTACATAATTTAAACTTATCCCGACGCAAAACAAGGAATGATGTAAAACGTATTTAAATATATTATTAAATTTTAAAATAAATTCATGTGTAAATAAATAAATAATAAATAAATAAACATTTAACGTCAGGACAGAAGCAGTTTCTTTGTTTCAACCCGAAATTTTAAAAAAGAAATGACTGCCTATGCACAATTACAATCATAATCACAACCAATAAGAAGACCCCACGATCACCGCACTACTTCTTTTTGTTCTATCACTGAAAATAAAACCCAATATCGTCACTATTTTGATTCCAGTTTTATTTTTATTTAATATTACTAGAGGGCTTCGCCCCCTGCTCGCTTCGCTCACCAACCCCCACCCCTCCTACGATCCTTGGTGAAAATTCATACATACATCATTGTAGTACAATCTTTCCTTGGTGGCAACACGAATTTTTTGATCGCGAGATTTCATTCTCGAAAGTAAGAGCGTGACAATGTTCGCATTCTTTTTTCATATCCCCTATGTCCAAATATTTTACTTTTTCCCCCGCTCCATACAATCCTAACATCAATTTTTGCTTTTTTTCATCTTTAGTCGCATGATAATATTCGCGAGCAGCTTTTCTCTTTTCAGATTTGTTTTCGTTATAATTTTTCATTACATTTTCAATCTCCCTTTCTCGATTTTTTGCATAAACACGCTTCCTCGCAGTATTCTTTTGAATACGCTTACGCTCTTTTATCTCCTCTTCACTCAAATTTAACTTTTTTCTACCCATGTCTATAACATCCTTACATATATAAATGACTACAAAAAAAATGACTTAAAAAAAAAGACTTAAAAAAAACACATTGAAACAACAAAAATTCATACATACATCATAATAAAAGACTACAAAAAAAATAGAGGGATTTATTAAGAATGGACTGTATTTCATATTATTGAATGTTGGATTACAATTAACATATATAATTTTAACTTATCCCAAAGCAAAATCTGGAATGATGTAATTTTTAAAAAATAAATCAGGAAATTTGAACGAAAATGAATAAGTTAATAAATAGCATAAATGAATAAATAATTAAATAGAAATTAAGTATTTGCAAATGAATTTGTCTGTAGTGTAAGGTCAGTACAGAAACAGTTTCTTTTTTTCAACCGGAAATTTAAATAAAGAAATGACTGCTTATACATAATCACAAACACAAGCACTACCGGGTAGAAGTTCGCCCGTTCACCGCACTATTTCTCTTTGTTCTATCACTGACAATTAAACACAATATCGGTTCCACTTTGATTTTACTTTTATTATTATTTCATATTATTCATTAATGATGGAATTGTATTTCTTTTTATTGAATATTGTTATTGCCATTATGATCCTAATTAACACTGCTCATAAAATAATTTTAACTACTAAATAATAAATGCTATCGCACGGAATTAAACATGTCCAAACATTTCGCCGGGTGGACCATATATGTGGTGCAAATTTAAAAGTTGCATTTTAAAAAGTAAATATAAAAAAAACTAGTGTATTTTATAAATTTCCGGTTTTATTAGAAAGATTCTTGAAATTTAGGAATGAAACACATTCTTACAGTACCACATTCGCTCGACCCAGTTTTTCAGTACATTTTCGATTGTCTGGGCCTGTATCTCTTCAATGGCAACTTTGATTTCGTGTTTTAAGCCCTCAATTGTCTCTGGATGGCTTGCGTAACATTTATCCTTAACGGCTCCCCACAGAATATAATCCAACGGGCTCAAATCACAGATCCGAGGCGGAGAATTGACATCAGAATTTCGGCTGATTATTCGGTTTTCGAAAGTTCTCAATATTTCCCAGTTTTCTGGGAATGATGTTGTGTTTCATTATTAAATTTCAAGGTTCAATTTTTCTAATACAACCGGAAATTTAAAAAATATACACTAGTTTTTAAATGGTCCACCATTTTAAAATGCAACTTTTATATGGTCCACCCTATATAAAGGTACGCTATTTTATATTTACCATCAATTTTAATTTTTATTTCATTCCCAGTCTTCATTCCACGAGTGAGTACATTTATATTTTTTGGAAACCTGTTTTCTAGATACGACTTATCGATCTTTATTCGTGATAAAGTGTCAAAGTTTATGGTCGTTTTCCCGTGCTTATATCTTATCTCGCACTCATAGTCCATAAGATCTAATCTAGTTTGAGATAATTAGGCTGAATAAGCTGTTAAAGGACGATGATCGGTTACTATCTTGAACCGCTTGCCGTATAATAATAGCCTGAAATGATTTATACCCCAATGTATCATAATAAAGTTATTATGATGAACATTTAGTTAAAAGTCGGGATATTGATTAATTGTGTAATCATTTGTCCATTCAAACAATATGTTTTTCTCTGTTAAATGGTTCAGTGGTTCGGTTATATCTAGTATAGGATAATATTTAATTACATTGTTCTTACTTGGGTCTGTTTTTACCCCATTCGCAGCTATTAAGGGTACTAGATAAATTACTTCCGTTTTTAGAAAGCTGTTTTTTCGGGATTCAATTTGAGATTGTACTCTTTTAGCCTTCTGAAGACCCTTTCTATGTTTTCATTGTAGTTTCATAAGTCTGAATATAAGACTATGACGTCATCCAAGTATATGAATGCACATGAGTCTGGACCTGCTATTGCTATGAATAGCCTGCGCTAAAAACTATTGGTAGATATCTTCAGACCAAATGGCCCCTTATAGGTCGACAAAACGTTAATGGCCTCGTTTCCCTTTCAAGTTCTATTTGATTGAACGAACTCGTCATGTCAAGGGTAGAGAAGTAGTTTACGTCTCCTAGCTTATCTAGGACGTCATCTCGGCGTGTTAACGGGAATATTATGGTGGAAATCATCGGAATACAACGTGTGGAATTTTAACTAACTAAAACCACCTTACTTGGTCACATTTCTATATGTTTCTACGGAACCGCCGTCAGACATTACTTCATGAGGCAGAGATTGATCTCAATCACTACTCTGGTAAATTATTACTATCGTATTTTTTTTATGCTCATCCAGACGTAGTTTTTCTAGGACTATTGTCGTTAGAACTTGGACAGCCTCCCAAGTCGTCCTCGAGTACAATATCGGGGTCACCACATTTTCCGGTGTCAGAGGTCCGCCAACGCACTTCTTTTCCTCTTCTCTTGCCAGTTGAGAACACTGATGTTTCTTGAAAAGGAAAAAGGCTTTGAATTAGAAGAGGTGGATATTTTTTTCAGAATTGGTTCTGATAGCCACTGCAAAGTCGCCAGCCGGAAGTTCTAGATGCTACATAAATAGGCCTGGCTCGTTCATATTGTATTTAGAACCGAATGACCGTTGGTAATGGTTCTGTGTGCACAAACTTTCTTTTTGATATTTGTAGTAGATTAACAAGTAAACAAAAGTGTTTGAGTAAGTTGGCCCCAGTTTATTCGCATTCACGCGTCTGCTATTATAAATTGCCATGAAAATCTAAATGAATATTTAAGTTAGGAGAAAAAATTTTAGTTCCATATGCGCTTATGCATGCTGAATTAGCAGCATTTGAGATTGACCATCTTGGAATTTCGAAGCAATAAGAATAGAAACAGCGGCACCGTAATTAATCAGATATTTCTGGTTGATTACTCTATCTATTTACTACAACATCAATTGAGGCAAGGCTCAATTGTTGTAGTAAATGTTTCGGTATCACACACAGTCGGTATTATTGACAGCAATCGGAGTATTCTTCATTGGATTTTGCGCGGTATAGTGCATAGTTGAACACAATTACCAAATTTCTTGTAATTTTGAAATTTAAGAGCTCTAAGCTCTAGCAAGCGATTCCTCAGCACTTTTTCAAGAGTCACCATTCTCGATGTCAAGGTTGACCATTCAGACGACTAAGAATAATTACTTTGGTAATTTTGAATGAAATTTAACAGTTGACCATTAATTCGCCAGCGAAAGCTGAGGATGTAGTGCCTCCGGTAGATGATTCTGGAACTGATGTGTTGCAAAAATGGACTCTGCTTCCCAAAAATTGGAAATAAAATCTACTCCCAAAAGAGCCGCATCAAATATATTTGAATATAGCACATCTAAAGCCGGAACAAATGATACCGACTCTCTTTATGGTGAGACTAGCGAGTATGATATGATCACCATTATCTCTGCTCGGTAGCTGCCGATCTTCCAGCACGAGGTAATAAAACAGAGGAAGGGCTTGTAAGTTTCCCGGCACGTCGCATTTAGATGAACGGTACCGCAAAAAAAGGTTCAACTTACTTCGAAGTAGTGGAGGCCTGGGAGCTCTGCCAGTAGGACAGTAAAGAGTAAAAGAAAAGAGCTCAGTCAGAAAAAGAACAAGAACCCGATTCTTGCTTCGGCTCCCACCAAGAAAGTACGTGCGCGGAAAGTGAGAAAAATTATCATGAACCGGACACTGCAATAAAATATAAAGAAGCTGTGGATATCGTCAGAGTAGGAGTCCTCCACAAAAACTTTCTGGAGCGATGAAACCCAAATTCTTGGGCTTGAATTTGGCTGGTGTTGACATGCAACAACAAAATTAGACGGATTGACTATTCGCATACATCGATCATGTCAAACCGTGGGAAGGAGTTAAACTTAGCTCCCTTAAAGATGATGAGCTCAAGTTGTTAGAAGCTACTTCCACACTAGTTGGCGGGTTCTGAGTAGGGAGCAGTTCAAAACTAATACTTACCTGATACTCTCAGATGATCTAGTATCAACCAAACCGCTGAAGGAGATCAATTATAGACTGAGCTATAGGTGAAGTTTGCAGCTGCAGCTAAAAAGTGGGGCAGCCAAAGAGAAGACAAATTCTATTCAATATAAGGGCTCTCTGATCCCTTCTGATCTTCATGATAAGAAAATGGATTTTTCGGATCCTCAGAACTCCTTTTTCAACTACTGAGAGAACCGTAGCATCGTAGGAAACTCCGTCGCAATGGATCCGGAGATTTCTATTGCGGCTACTAGATCTGCTGATACAGAAGTAGCCAGCACTGCCGTGGGTAGCAATCTGGTTTCTCTGGAGGATTATTTATTTCTGCCACGCCTCCAGCGTGTTTAGCAGAGGATTTATCTGGGATAGAATCATCATAAGGATAATTCAGAAGCTCTAGACATCATTAAGGCTTTATGAGAGAACTTCCTAAATACTCGTATAAGTTGGTTTAGTGCAACGAAAACGATAACCCTGGAGCTGAACTTCTGCTAATGAATAAACTATATAAATTTCCTCCGCTTTCCGAATTCATCACCAGATATCTGGTAGCAGCCAAAGTTGATGTGCCAAGGAGAAGGATAGATAAAAGGTAGTATGTGCCTTAGCCCATTTACATTAAGAAGTTAACCAGGCCCCACGAGAGGACGTAGAGAAACTCGTCGACTACTGTAGCAAAATAAGCATCCAGCCCATCATTGCCTGCAATGCCAATGCGCACCACACCCTATGGAAAAGAAGTTAGGTGAACGTGGTAAGTATCTGCTCGATTTTCTATATCAAAAAACTTTGATATAGTCAGTAGGGGAATTGAACCCACCTCAATTAATGGTATATATGTCCGATCTGGCCTAACTATCGGATCGTATACATATAAGATTCTATATTATGGTAAAAGCTGTGCAGGAAGAGGTGACTAGGGGCATTAAAATTTCTAATTGAAAATTCATAAACCATGACCTCGACGATGTCAAGGTTTTTCGTTCTTGATAAGATGTGGAATTTTATCTATTTTTACCATTCACTACTCAACCCGGACTCGCGTTGAGTTTTAAGGCTATTATTTTTAGGTAGTGAAAATTTTAATTTGAGTGGAGAGGGGATAGAACATTGTTAAGTGCTCCATCTTCTATCATATAATACACTGTGAAGTGCACCTTTCGATTCGAAAAATCAAAAGTCCTGAACGCTTGAGTTCGATTTTAATTCTGAATTTTTATTGAATAATACTTCCTATGTATACATAATTTGAAGTAAAGTAGCTAATGTATTGTAGATAAAGAAATTGCCATTAATGCACTTATATTATACATCAATGTGTAAGGAAAGCAATAATTTTCAACAAGTGAATTCGAAACGCACTATTAATAAGCATTATAATTATTTGGTGGCAAAAATAAAAATTTTTGATTTTGGTATCCCGTAAGTCATCAGGCATTCATATCACATAGCATGTGTGCACCAACATTATTATATTATACATCGTAATCTTAATTGGAATCTTAAATCTAATATTATACTTCTGTAATGCGGCATCCTTTCATTTCAGTTGGCTATACATTCGTAGAACGCACACACATGCAATACAACAGAAACGGCGTAAATCATTGGGGGCCAATTTAAAAGTTCAATATGCGACTGAAGCGGTTCGTTTAAAACCATTTTTCATATGTGATGTCATTTATGCGTAAAGAAGCAGATTTTTTAATATTGCGGGTCTTCTTGTTTGATGGAATTAGTTTTGTAAATATGCAATAAAACACAGTATTGTATTTTAAAATATTATTTATTTTTTTATTTCACTATATATTATTTATTAAAACATAATTATAAAGTGGGGAAGAGTATATAAAAATATAAATTGTAAGTTATTTGATTATATTAAAACAATTATGTGCACTAATTTAATCAATTTCAAAAATCCAAAATGAATTAAATCAGAGAATATGATATTATGTTTATGTTGAAATAAAACCACACCGCCACTTAGTAAATGTAAATTTTAATGTTAAACAAGCATAAGTAGATACAAAAACCTTAATTATAATATAAATGTGTGCTTGTGAATGGAAATGGCAATTTAAATAGGCATTGTGCATTCAAATTAAATCAAAAAATAAAGCATAATTCCATAGAACATTACATAAAATTCTTAATAATATAGAAATTAAGTTGTATACAAAATTAAAACAAAAATAGAAAATGAAAAATTTAATGTACTTAAATAATTAATAACTAATATTCTAAAAAAATGAAAACAATTTATTAAATGCAGTAGAAAGTGGTCTAATAAAGGAAGCAAAAGCACAAATGCAAAAAATTTATTTAAATAATAAGCCGAATATACTTTTTATTTG
This sequence comes from Atherix ibis, assembly GCA_958298945.1. Lineage (NCBI taxonomy): Eukaryota > Metazoa > Arthropoda > Insecta > Diptera > Athericidae > Atherix > Atherix ibis. The sequence continues at coordinate 80,112,255 of OY282605.1, read as the reverse complement.
AACGCAATCAAAGCAGCAATGGAAAACAGACTGAAAAATTTTAGCAGGGGGGGGGGGGTAGGGGGATTTGGGTTGTTAGAATTTAAAATAAATGATTGCGTTAATATGAATTAAATAATTTCTCAGTTGCTAGTACATTTGTATTCCGTACATACGCAAGGGATAAGAAAATGAATCGGTAACAATAACAAATAAGATGTATGGGCACTCATACAATATTTAAAGAAGTATTTAGGTTTGCATTTAGAAGAAAAAATGAAAGTGAAATGAGACGAAGAAATATATAATATGAATGCAATAAGTCGGGAGAAGCTACCGCAGAATATTACTGATAAGAAAAGAAGATACCAAAATTGAGCATGAATATTTTACGCGTGTTTAAATAAAACTAATCTATTATAGAAACTACGATCAGAAGGTTTGTCGACACATGAACGTGAAATATAGCACCACCGGATGCGTAAGTACTGTTGAATTATCGAATTAATTAAATGATTAAAGTGGCCACTATTGATAAATTGAGAAATAGTATTCTCGAATAAGGAAGCTTCTATAAATTGCTCTCTAACTTTGACAGCGATTTTATTGTAAGTTAGTTTATTTAAAATCGAACTATTCTGACCACATTCCGCCACCTGCTCTCGAATTTGTTTTTCAGCACTTCGGCAAATTTTCACAACACTTGTAGAAGGGTACTTTAAGAAGCCTAAGGACTTGTACGCTATCAAACTGCGTGATGTGAATTCCACTTCTAAAGCTAAAAAACAGTCTCCGCAATGCAAAGACTTGCCTAGCTTAAAAACAATAAAGCCTGATATGTATTCGACCACTTTTTCACTATATTCATTAAGTGCAGATGGGTTAAATATATAATCATGGTCACTTAAAATATTTTCGCTCAATAATTCGGATCCACGTTCGTTATCAGCAATATTCGAAGTATTTTCTAACATTGCCAATCTGCTCGAGGTACCATTAATTGCTTTCACAAAATTGCTTGAGTAATTTAAAATACTAATATGTTTGAGAGAAATGCAGTTCCCGAAAGCACCATCCCGTATTTGGCAATGCATTAGAATTTGAGAATATGCGGATTTAAATTGTCTTACGCTAGGATTATTGTTATAACCAAGGCGAGACCGAGTGGTGGAGAAGAACAATTCTAAATAGTCTTGAGTGAACTTATATAAGGGAACGTATTTTAAGAAATTGCCATTTAGGACTCTAGGATATATAAGGCACAATTTTTTGTTTAAAAAAAATTCAAATTAAGGGAAAAAACTTTAAGTTCCGGATGAAAATACTTCAGGTACGCCGCCCCTTGCAAATTTCGTTTGCGCAAAAACCCAAATGAACCAGCAACTGTTTCAGAAATAGATTCAGCATGACAAGCAGAAATGTTCAATTTCTTCTGGTCAACCAGCTTTTCGCCTTTTTATAAATTTCTTAAGCGCGGTGATCATGGTTTTCTTTTTAAATGAACCCTTGCTATTTGAAGTTTTTCGGCAATGTTTTGCCGAGTATCTGAAGAAGAATCCATTACATATTTTAAGGAAGTATAATTCTACAAATTCAAATTGAACAGAAATTTAATGAATCAATAGAAAACAATGCTTTCAATGTGCATAAGAAAAAAAATATTATAATACATGTATACAATTACTTACTTTCTTTGTTGACGAGTCCTCGCATTCAGTGCTGCTATTAGGGACCTAGATAATAAAAGTAAGTAAGGCAAAATTGCTTAAAATATGGGTTAGTTTACTTACATTCGGTAGATTAAATGGTTCTCCAGCTGAATGCATGTCCTCGCATTCAGTGCTGCTGCTAGGGAACTACAAATAAAAGTAATTAAGGCAAAATTATATATCAATAATATTGTTTATATTACACGTTCATTATCCACCTCAACATTATTGAAGGGAACTTCAATCTTCAATGCGACGGCATCCTGCATGAACTCCTTTTTAAAATGAAACAAAATAAAATACAATAGAAATATATTCATACAACTTACTGTTTCATTTTCAACCTTTTCCTGCTTTGATGGCGGTTGCCCGATTTCCTACAAAAATGATTTCAATGTGTTATAATTTTGCAATTATTAATTGTGTAGTTTTAAAACTTACTGTGTGGCTATTCCATATACCAAATACGGAAGGAATAGCATTTCTTTGCAATCTGCTCCTGCTCGATCCTACTTTAATGTCTGCTCTATGAAAGTGGAGCGAGCACACAACATCCCGATTCTTGGGAATACCAGATTCTGCTGCCACAATCCACTTTTACCGTAACCATTTATTTTGTGGGAACATGTAAAGTTAACAGATAAATATACGATCGTTCCATTTACTTTTTCAATTAAGAATTAACATAAATTTGAAGTATTTTTTGCACTATTAAAAAACTTCGTTCCCTTAAATTTTCTTACACACACTTTACATGCACCGGCACTGAACTATTTTCTGGTAATCATTGAACTGTCAATATCCGATTTGTTTACATTTATTCAATGCCGAACTTTTCACTTTTTGACCAATTTTTGTACAAAATAAATCATTGAAAGCCAATTGAACACATTATAAACTAAATTTCTATTAATTTCTTAGTAAAAAAGAACATGTCAACTTACCGAAAGAAAGAAATTCCCGGCTTCCTCATTTCTTCAGTTGAGCAGCAATTCATAAAACACTTCATTTTCTGAAATAAAAACTTCGTATTAAGTTTTATCAAAAATATAACCATTTATAAAAATACTTACTTTTCCGTAAATACTTGTAAATATGTAAAAAAAACACTTTTAATCGCACTTTACAAAAGCTCTTTTAATTGCAAAATAAAACTTGACAAATGACAACAATAGCTCTTAAGTTTCCATTTTCATAGAGAATTAAAGTTTTAAAACTCTCCGAAAGTCTACAAAATTGAGGCGCTTTATATTTGATTAATATTTACGGAATAAATAATAAACCTAAAATAGAATTCCATTTCGTATCAAAAGATTTTACAAAAACTAAAAATTGCTTATCGTTATAGTTAAATTGTATTTTTGTTTCCAATAAGTGATTTAAAATGAATATAAATTATTATTTTGCAATTCAATAAATTTCTATTACGACAACTAGATGGCAGTGGGTGTCATGTCTACATAAAAAAATTTGACAACAATATTCTTTATAATAATTTGGACACAAAAATGTGTATACATATACGGTAGGGGCCTATCCAGGTATTCTTTAATCTAAGGACAGAAGGTATTTGTTACGCCAAGTGTTTCGATCTTTTAACCATCGTTATAAGGTCAATCATTTAACCATCGTCCGTTATTTTCGACGGTGGTTTATATAGTAGTTTTCGGAATGGAGATATCTTAGATTTCAATCGTATTTTGGTTTGCGTATCGTTGAATATCTTTTTAAATCTCGTTGCGCTGAGTACTCAAAGATTTCATCACTGTATGCGAGACTACATTCATTTATCAGTTTCTGCAGAATTATTACCATGTGAGCTGCCTGATTCCCGCTAAAATATATTAAAATAACGTTTACATCTTTTATTTTCTTTCATTTTAAAGTGTCTTGGCATTCTTTTCAGTTTTATTTGTATTCATATTCTTGGGCTTATTTATCTTCTTAAATTGGATATGTTTCATATTTCTTTCCCATATATAAGAGTACCCTAATTTCATGTTTAGTATCAATATTAATTTCATTCTGCTTACCAGTCTTCATTATGCGGGTGAGTACATTTATATTTTTTTTCCGTTTTCTTCTCCTTTTCTCTTCTCTTTTGGGTGTAATCTCATTCGTTACTACCAAAAAAAAATTTAAAAAAGGGAGAAAACTATTACTTAAATAATCTAAAAATAAAATGTTACTGCTAGCCTAAATATTAAAATAATGCAAATTATCAAAATGAAATAATCTAAAAGTAAAATTTTACTGTTAGATTAAAGATTGAAATAACAAAAAAAAAATTTAATTTTTATTAAAAGTTACATACAAATTATATGAAAAGAAACTTAAATAATAAATTTCTATCGTTTTATCAAAACAATTTAATTAATCATTAATAGTATAAATAATTTATACATTTAATAAATCAGTAATAGTCGAGAAATATAAATTCCGTATCTTAAGCACATTTTATTTAAGAAATGTTTTTGTTACAATATATTATATATATTTATCAACATTATAATGAATTCTAACTAACCGTATTTTTATTCAAGGTTCCTCCTCTCCACAGGTATATGGTTGCGCTCTAAAGGTCTAAATTGATAAGTGGCACTCCAACTATATTTTGGCCGTGGAGTGCCATAAGGCAGTTGGGACGGGCCAGGAAGACTATTTTCATCTCAGGCTCTCCTGACTCGCTCGATGGCCGGCTTAAGTCATTTTTGTTTCTCTTCTAATCTTTCTTTTATATCTTTTTGTAGTTTCCTTTGGCACTCGTTATTTTTTTCTATAGGATTACTATAGAAACTGCAACAGGCTTCCACCTAAAAACTTCACTAATTATTATTGCAATTTTATCCTTAACCATACTTGCTATTGTTCTACTCAAGAAATACTTCTTCAAAATTGTTTAAATGGGGGACGAATTAAAAAAGATTCTCTACGATCGAGAAGAGACATTTACAAAGAACCCAAAGACGGGTATTTGCAGAATTCTGAAGAATAAATTTAGAATAAAATTCTATTATAGAAGGTCATAGTTAGATAAACTATGAGAAACAAGAAAACCTAGAAGATACCAACGTTAATGAAATCGTCATCGAACATCCACAAAAACTTGGTCTTGCATCTGTCATTAAAATCATTCCAGAATTTTCAGGTGATAATAATGACATCAAAAATTTCTTGGAATTGGCAGAAATGTGTAATGGTTCTTGAAAAATTGATGAATGCCCCAAATTGATAAAATTTATTTGGTGTGTTAGATTATCAAAGAGGGCAAAAACAAAAACAGCCACAAAGACGGCATCGGAAAACTTTAATGACGTGCAAGAAATTTTTAAATCAAAATTCCAAATACAAAACATAGCAAATAAAAAAGTACCAGTTGAACAAGGAAATTCTCGTGTAAAGAATTTCGAAAATAATATCGGACTAATAATGACCGACTTAAGTTAAATAGAGATAGCAGACTTTGGAGAAGCTGCTTCTGAATATGTTCGAAAAATTAAAGATGCACCAACATTGATAAACTTTAAGAAAGGGATAAACTATGAGTTCCAAGCAACCATAAAATCTGCAAGGTGCAAAACATTTCAGGAAGGTATAAGATTAGCTAAGGCAATTGAGGCCAATAAAATAACTCAGCGTCAATACAATAGCAACAACAGAATAAGAAGCAATAATTCTGAAAGAGGAATTAATTTCAACACATATAATACTACTTAAAGAAGAAGCTTTCATTTTAACAGTACATCAACTAACAATAATTATAATCAATGGAACAATAACAGAATTAATAATTATTTCAGGTTTAACAATACTATTAAAAATTATAACTCACAAAATAATAACAGAAATAATAATCATAGATATAACAATACTAGTAATACTTATAATTGGCAGAATAATAATAGAAATATTAATTTTCAGATCGTAAAACACTAACAATAGTTATAACTCATGAAATAGCAATATAAATTTAAACTGAGAATGGGACTCCGAAGAAAGCCGAAATATATTCTCAGAAATTTAAGCAAATATAATTATATTACACTAAAATAAAATAATAATTCTTGATAGATTAAGATGCAGATGTGTCCATTTGTAAAAATAACATGTAACACAATCACTTTATAAACCTAAACAAAATAAATACAATAACGGGTAAAACAAAACAAAATAAATATACAAAGGGCTTAGCATTCCTAAACATAATATATGAAGATTAAATAATAAAACATGGGTTCGATGTAGTCAATCATAACCTACTGAAATATTCGGCACAGATTGATTGCGAAACGGTCACCTTAGAATTGAGAGTTAATGGTGAAAGTATAAATATACCAATGGGCGGAAACCATGAAAACGTACAGAATAGTGATATACATAGATACATTTTACATTGGTAAATCGAAATATCCCAATAGGATCAATGCTCTACTAAACGAGTTAAAGCTGTGAGATTCAAATGCAAAATTGGGCATAAAGATATTATGTATGAAGTACCAAGATATGTTGTATCGAGAGGGCGAACGACTGTCAACGAATACTTTTTTCACCCAAGATATAACGTGCACCGATAAGAACTCGGTTTACATTAAGAACTATAGATTGCCTCATCTTGAGATTGCCTCAAGAACAGTTTTTTAGTCCCGTTGGTTGGTGTCATCGCTGACAACGTACCCTTAAGCTATTGAAGCGTAGTAATTTAGAGTTAATAGATGTTATCAAAGGCTTATGAGCAGTGAAAATATCGAAACGTCTTCCTTCTAACTAGTGCCAAAAATGTTTGACTGTGTCATGTATTATCAAAAGTTTTTTACCAAATGTGGAATAATTAACCTCCGGTATGTTTAGCTTGATTCCCAATACGGTTGGTCACCGCGGGATGATAGACCAATACCCCCAAGAGCTTAAAGAAGAGAAGTCCAACGAAACACTACGTAAAAAACAATACTCTGAAAGTACGAAACAAAAAACGAGGAATAAATTCAACATAGCTACACTTAACACAAGATCAATAAAGTCACAAGAATCTTTACTAGAGCTAGAACATGCATTAGAAACCGTGAACTGGGACATTATAGGCTTAAGCGACGTAAGAAGAGCGGAGGAGAAAACGGAAGAACATGACAAATACATATTATATCACCTTAATGTAAAGGCTGGGATATACGGAGTAGGGTTTATGATTAAAAAATATTTGAAAAAAGAGATAACAGAATTCCGAGGAATATCAGACAGGATTGCCATTTTGAATATAAAACTCCCTGGATATAAAGAACCAACTTCAATAGTCCAAGTATATGCCCCAACTGAAGTTACGCAGAAAGACCTAAAAGATGAATTTTACAATAAACTTAACCAAATTATGCCTAATTTAAGTAAAACAATTATCCATTAAGATTTTAACAGTCAAATTGGAAAGAGAAACAAGAACGAGGACAATATACTCGGACCATACCCTACTGGAAAAAGGAATGATAATGGACAAAGACTGATAAATTTTGCATTAGAAAATAACCTACACATCATGAACAGCTACTACAATAGAAAACAAAATAGAAAATGGACATGGGTGTCACCAGATGGGAAGACAAGAAATGAAATAGATTATATCCTCACCAACAAACCTAAAATATTTTCGAATATTGATGTTGTCCATCAACTCAACTACAGCACAGATCACAGAATGCTTAGAGGACAAATGTACACATTAGAGCCAAAAATACCGAGGAAAATTATTCATAGTAGCAAAAAACCATTACCTCTCCCAATTGTAAGCGATATTCTAGAATCATTGAAATGTAATTTGAAAACAAAAAACAATGCCAAATATGTTCAGGAGAAATATGACGCTCTTGAAAACGAACTAAAGAAAGTAGAAAACGAATCTAAAACAAATAACAAAATTAAGGACAAAATAGGTCCAGAGGCAAGAAGTCTACTTATGCAGAGGAAGTCCATATTTAAAGACAGAAAAAACAACAAGAAGAAGATCGAAAGTCTAAGTAAAGAAATAAATATACAAATCAGGAAATATAGACAAGAAAAAAGGAATAATATAATAAATGATTATATAGAAAAAACAGGAGGAGTTAGGATAGCATTAAAAGAGCTTCGAGAAAGTACAAACTGGATAGACAATATGACACACCAGAAAGATAAGAGAAAGAAGACCGATAGAATCGAAATATTAGACATAGCCACGGATTACTACCGTGAGCTATATGACAACGATAAAACACCAGACGAAATCCACCAACTAACAGAAAACGATACAAATAATAACGAAGAAATTCCAAGTATACTGAAAGAAGAAGTAGAAAAAGCTATTAAATCTCAAAAAAGAGGCAAAGTACCAGGAGAAGATGGCATATCTAACGAAATTATGATAGGAACATCTGATGTTATAGTAGACACTATCACAGATTTATTTAACCAAATTTTTGAGACAGAATGTATACCTCACCAGTGGACCACGTCAACTATAATACTACTACATAAAAAGGGAAATAAAGACAACATAACTAACTACAGACCCATCAGCCTGATGTCGAACGTATATAAAATCTTTTCCAAAATACTGTTGAATCGTTTAACAAAGACTTTGGATGAAAACCAACCCAGAGAGCAAGCAGGCTTTCGCAAGGACTTTTCAACAATCGACCACATACACACCATAAAACAAGTTATCCAGAAATGTACAGAATATGGTATCAATTACTATTTGGCGTTTGTAGACTATAATAAAGCTTTCGACTCATTAAAACATACAAAAATATGGGAAGCGCTTACAATACAAGGGGTTGAAAACAAGTACATACAAATTGTTAAAAATATATACAAGAACATGAAAGCGAAAATAAGAACAGAAAGAGTAGGTGTATACTTCCCTATAAAAAGAGGAGTCCGACAGGGAGACCCATTATCACCCAAACTTTTCTCGGCGGTGCTTGAATATATATTTAGACGACTCGAATGGAGTCAATATGGACTAAACATTAACGGAATGCAACTAAACCATTTAAGATTTGCAGACGATCTAATTCTAATCTCTGAAGACCCGAGAAGCCTGCAAGCAATGCTTGAACAGTTGGTGTACGAAAGCGATAAAGTCGGACTCTCCATGAATAATACAAAAACCAAAGTAATGACTAATTCCGACAAAATCACCATTACAGTCAACGGCAACAAAATAGAGTACGTCGATGAATATACATACCTAGGGCAGATAATATCACCAAAAGACCTTACAACCAAAGAAATAAACAACAGAGTACAATTAGCATGGAAAAGATACTGGTCTCTTAAAGAAATTGTCAAAAACCCGCAGGTACCACTTAAAGCTAAGAAAAAAATATTTGATTCCTGTATTCTACCTATCATGACATACGGATGTCAAACTTGGAGTCTAACAAAACAAAACTTACACAAACTAGAAACCTGTCAACACAGCATGGAGCGAAGTATGCTCAAAGTCAAGTTAAAAGACAAAAAAAAACTAGGAACATTACGTAACCAAACTAAAATTAACGATGTAACATACTGCATAAGAAAACTAAAATGGAGTTGGGTAGGTCATATGATGAGGAGTAAACAAGAAAAATGGGCTAAGGATGCAACCGAATGGTGTCCAAGACAAAATAAAAGAAAGAAAGGGAGGCAGCTTCTGAGATGGGAGGACGATATTCGGAAAATAGCCGGTGCTACTTGGAAGAGGACGACTCATGACCGGAAAGTGTGGCAAGCTCTAGGGGAGGCCTTTGCGAAAACGCAAGACAATCTCAAAACCGGTGTCAATTAACATAAGTGATAGTAACTTTTTTCTAAGATTGTTAAATAAAGGCTATTATTATTATTATTATTATTATTATGTTTAGCTTACGAGAGTAAACAGTAATGGATGAGGAATATTATCCTCGTTGTGTTCATTTACTACCGCGCCAATAGCTATATTAGACGCATTCATAATTATGCTGTATTTAGAATTTTGACTAGGATGTTTTAAGTGTACAATTTGAATTAAAAAATGTTCAATTTTTTCGAAGGCGTCTGCACAATCACCGTTCAAAGAAAATTAATTTTTTTTTCGCGAAGACACTGGCAGTTTATAAAGGCGTAATTGGAATTTTATTATATGTCCGAAAGAAATCAATTTTGGAGAAAACTACATCCCCATAAGTGTAAATTGAAGTTTTGAATGTCTGATGGATAATGATCCACTATGGTTATATTGTTAAGATGACGTTAATCTCTACAAGGACGCCAATCTTTATCTGGTTTGGTAACCATATGGAGTACTGCCGAGGCCGGATATTTTGAAGGCCTACAAATACCAAGATGGAAAAGAGTTTTAAACTCTGCTTTGGCAATATAACCATATCGAGTGCTGCCGAGGGCGGATAGTTTAAAGGCCTACAAATACCAAGATGGAAAATAGTTTTAAATTCTTCTTTGGCAATATTGTTTTTTTTTTAATATTTAACGTTCGTGGAGAAGTAAAAGGTAAAGAACCGTAGGTGTTAATCAGAATGTTTGATTTCTGTAGTGAAATTGGAATTTGTTCTTCGTTGCGTAGATCTTTTCAGAAACTTGACAATTGGTAGGATAAATTATTTTTTCATTTTTGAGATCTACCATAATTTCGAATTTAGATGATTCACTTCTGCAGCCAATTCCGTAATTGAGTTGATAAGGGCCGTGGATAGAATCGGAGGCGCGGCATTTTCGGTAATGGCAGATACTTGCTGGGTACTTATAATTTCCCAAATCCTATCTGTCATAGATACTAGTAATTTCCCAAATCCTATCTGCCACAACTTCCTCAATATCCTCTGTATCCGAGATTGTTATGACAATTTTAATTACTTCTGGTAATATTCGCATCCACTACCATTTAAGCAATGGTGGATTCATATATCTGGAGGACTCCATCAAAGCTTCCATATCGCGGAAAATTTGGAAGAGCTTGTATCACCAATTTTGTAGTCTTTCAGAAGCTATTCCAACCTTCTCCCTTCACTGATCGAATGACGTGCAATAAGTGCTGCTTTCAAAGTATTGTTAATAGTCTCTGAATACCGATTTTTAATAATATCCAGAACACTACCGACCATTTCCTGAAATAGAGCACATACTATATAACGAAATTTACTATCGCCCCTAGTCAAATTATTAAGTGCAAATAACTGCTCGACATACAAAAACCAAGCGTCAGGCATATTCGTCCAAAAAGCTGGTAACTTTTGCAAAGTTGCACTGTCCATTTGCACCTGGTTTAAGCTGGTAACTTTTGCAAAGTTGCACTGTCCATTTCGGTAGTCATACTGAATTAAAATACCGACAAAAGAATCACAGACAAGGATGACGCCAATGAATACCGCTTGTATGGCACGGAAAAGAGAAAAAAACGCAATCAACCGAAAAAAATGTTTTGAATAAATATGAGCGAAACAAGGAGATTATAGAAAAGGAACTGCTAGGTATTCATTGGGATATAAACCATTTTAGGCCATATCTATATTGCAAACATTTCCAATTTATAACCGGCGATCACCCACTAGTGAACTTATTGATCCACAAAAATCCCTTATCAAAGCTCACACGAATTCATCTAGATCCAAAGGACTACGACTTCCAGATTATTTACAAATAAGTCAAAATAAATACAAATGCTGCACTTTTTCGCGAATAAAACATATATCGCAAATAGAAAAGCTCATTCCCAAAAATATTAACGTAGTTATCCGTGAAATGAAGGATAACAAAAATTATGAAGCTTAAAATAAAATTGATAAGATGTCCAAGAGTAATAATAAATCTTAAAATAGAGGAAAAATACACATGGGAGTGTCTCCCAATGTCAGATATTAGGAACGTGAAATGCATCAGATTTGAACATATTGATGAGCCCACTATTAAAAATAAAAGTGAAAATAAAAGGAATACTAAAGGAAACATGAATAAAAGAACACTGAACATTTTAATTGAAGATAGTAAGGACCTTATTATAAAATAAAATACGAATCCAGCAGATTATATTGTAATAATACTGCATAAAATAATACAATATATGTATGCTAGTAGACAAAAAATTTTCTATCAAATAATAACATATCTCCGCTGCAGATATTGTTATATAAACCGCCAACACTAATAATGGATGACCTAGAAATGAAAAGGTTAATTGAAGAACATCATTCAGTTGCACATGGGGGGCATATTGGCATAAATAGGTACATTTCCAAAAGAAAACAAAACTACGCATGGAAAAATATTACAAAATAGTAAAAAATATATTGCCAATTATGAGAACTGTACAAAAAATAACGTAATTTAAACATATAAAAGAGCCATTGGTTATAATTGAAACCCTAACCAGTAACTTCGAAGTTGGGTCTATAGATACTGTGGGTACACTGAGACTTTCGTAACAATATGGATACACCCTAACTATTCAATGCGAACTAACCAAAACGTAGAAGCATTCCCTATTGAAACTGAAGAAGAGTATACTGTAGCGAAAACCATAGCGGAGAAGTACATATTAAAGTACGGATAGTTCATGAAATTCAAAGTACGGATAGTTCAAGAGTCCATAAGAAGGCCCCTATGAAATAGTAAAACACGGATAGTTCATATTAAAGTATGGATAGTTCAAGAGTCCATAAGAAGGCCCCTATGAAATAGTAAAACAAGACGGCGTAAACTCAACAATCAAAATTAAAAACATACATACTGTAAACGATAATTGAATCTATTAAAAACATCAAAAATATATAATATAAGATAAATATCTTATAATTAAAAAAGAATATCATAATAATATTAATATCAATTAAATGTAAATGATATTGTAAACAAATAAAGAACTTAAATTTTATACAGTATAAGCAAAATCCGTTAATTATAGGAATGTGTTGATATAAATAAATATTATAAACAAATGAAAACTATTATATATAATAGCATATAAGCATGCAGTCTAAAAAAAATAATAATTTTATAATTAATATGTACACGTATGAATTGTATATGGTAAACAATTAATTCATTAAGAATATGAAAAATATACAATATTAATAATATCGACTTAAAAAAAAGTTTAGATAAAATACAATTTATAAACATTAATAATAAAATATAAAATATTTGTATAAGATATATTTGTTAATAATAAGAATAATGACGATACCATAATGTAAAAGAATATTATAACAAATAAAACAAATTTTTTAAGCACAAAAATGTATCATATACATAAGAAATTTTTTAATATATATAAAATAATTAATAATAATAAAATAAAATACTATAAGATTTCAAATATATTTTAATTATTATCATATATTATGTTAAAAACTAATAGCAAGTAAAAAAATCACTTAAATTCAATTTAATGCCGTAAATAATTTTGTTTTTCTAGATTCAAACAAAATTATTTTCTCTTTTTGTACCGGTGGATTTAGTTATAACTGGATATTCCCCACATGTATATTTGCTTAAGCGAAAGTAAAAACACATGTTATTAATAATGACTAGTTGATGCCAACCCATTAAATTTAAAATCATGACCATCAATGTACATGTTGACGATTAGGAATGAAATATTTTCGTCTATATGATCTCACATGATACGAGTCATATATAATAAATATGAATTACCTTCAAGAAGATATTCCGTCTATCTGATCTCACATGATACGAGTGCACGCGTGCTATGGGAAAACTGATAACAAGTGAATTTCTTCAGTCTAATTTTACTCGTACTAAAGGTTTCTGATTTTAAGTGAGACAATTACGAAAGAACTCTTTATAATAATTACGACAAAGAGTTCTGAATTATAATTGCTTCAAAATGATAAATTTTCGTATAGTATATGGATAAGTGGAATCCGCGTACCTAGAGAAGTAGATCTCTGTGAATTCCTAAGATAACACTTGCCGTAGTTTATCTTCCTAGAGAAGTGCATCTCTATGCACTTCTGCTTATGGACAAGGAATATTTAAGCTAAGAAATTTATATAAACGCTTCAGATTTTTTGGAGATGATAAGAATTAAGATCATACAGTCAACGCGGCTACAAAAACTCGCATATAATTTAATGAACAAATTTAAAATGATATTGAGCCTACTTTAATGGTATGTATTAGAAGATTATCCTAGTAACACAGTGAGACCATGTTCTCCGAAACAGAGACAGTTTTTGGACGAAAAATTCATTTTGTTTTCATACTTAATAGCAGAAAATCAAGACGTATTTTACAACAACAAGAACAATAAGCTGCAACAAGCAATAAGCAACAAAGTAAGCTTATGTAAAATTTTAGCCCTATAACTCTGTATTTCGGAAGTGGCGCGATGTAGTATGGTCGTGCCTGCAATGTATACTGTAGTACATTAGCAAACTACAATCATGTAGACTTAGATTAAAATAATTTTGTTTTCGTTTATAATAATACATTTTAAATAAGTACGTTAAATAGTTCGGTCAACTCGATAATATTAAAAATAGTATTGTAAAATTTTTGGGTTGGTTGAATTTTCTTATGAAATATAAGAATAGAATTTTATTTAAATAATAAATATTTATTGAAACTTTTATAAATTCGTCGGACATGGTAAGACTATCGGGCGATCGTAACCAAAACAATCACAACATAGTCCCGCAAATATGACAGCCATGATTTTGTCAGTTTTTGGTGATGGTGTGGCCATGGAACGATCTGTTGCAGTTATGGTACCATGACCTCGAATGCTTGCTCAGACAATGCCTTAAACTTCAAATGTGATTCAAATGAATCTTATCATGTAAGCAGCAACAAAAGAATACCATTTTAGCTAAAATTTAACTAACGCCGAAAGTAGGCAGCAACCATAGTTTGACGTCCGAATATTAGTAAAAAAGTTCAGTAAATGTACAGTATAGTCAGTCGCATCCAGCGCAGTTCTGCGTGACCGCAAAAGAGACGTTAACAGTCGACCAATATTACTATTCAGAACGTTATGCTGACAAATGTGATTCCACGGACCCAACCGCAGCAACAAGCTCAGTTTCGACCATAACCTCAGGTTCAATAACAGTCACAACTCCAAATTCAATAGCTGCCACCTCAGTATCAGCAAATACTACGGCAAATGTTCTCAGGTTCAGCCAATATAAAAAGCTCATACAATTCAGCAATAATCCATTCAAAAAGAGTCGCAACTTCGTTAACAACAACCATAACATCATCAACAACAGCACCTACAAGAAGCAGCATCAACAACAATATGCCGCAGCATGCAGTAGCAACAACAACTAGCCGCAAAAGACAGCAACAACAACAACAACATGCCAAAAAAAGCCGCAACAACAAGCCACGGCAGGTAGCAACAACAAGAAGCCGAAATAAACAGCAAAAACAAGAACAAGCAGCAACAAGCAACAAGCAAAAAACAACAAGCAATAAGCAACAAAGCAAGCTAATGTAAAATTTTAATTTATCCCTATAACTCCTTATTTTGGAGGTGGAGTGGTGTAGTGTGCTCATGCCTACATTATATACTGTAGTGCATTATCATACTACAATCACGTAGGTAAGATTAAAATTATTTTGTTGTTTATATTAATAAATTTTAAATAAGTCAGTTGAATAGTTTGTTCAACTCACCAAGTTGTCTGAGTTATACTATTTTAACTTGATTATTTAAGCAATGTATATGTTGTTGGATGCTTTGAATTTGTTAATATTATTAATAAAATATATTAAAAAAATAATAAAAATGTTTTTTATAAATATATCAAAACAAATAAAAACTATAAGGCTCACAAGAATCCAGCAAATTTGAAGCACAACTCTGACGGATCCGTATAATTTTTAAAAAAGTGTTCCAGAACTCCCATAGCTATACTACCTACTGTTAGGAGTTTCCTTTATTACTAAAGGTTCTTTTATGTGTTTATCAACTTTGGTTTTTAACAATTTTTGCAATTATCGATATATTGCTTAACAATTTTGTTCATATATTTCCATACATAATGCTGCTTTAGTTTAGCAATGCATTTCTTAATACCATTAAGCCGATGGTCGAATGATACTCCTTTTGGTGTCGAATGATACTCCTTTATAATTTCGATAATTTGATACTTGTCCGTGATTTTCATTGGTGGTCTGTACAGCAATATCCATAATGGATTGGCACTTATATTGATATTTATATTGCTATTTTATGAGTTATAATTATTGTGAGTGTTTTACAATCTAAAATTAATATTTCTATTATTATTCTGCCAATTATAAGTATTACTAGTATTGTTATATCTATGACTATTATTTTGTGAATTATAATTATTAATAGTATTGTTAAACCTGAAATAATTATTAATTCTGTTATTGTTCCATTGATTATAATTATAGTTAGTTGATCTACTGTTAAAATGAAAGCTTCTTCTTTAAGTGGTATTATATGTGTTGAAATTAATTCTTCTTTCAGAATTATTGCTGCTTATTCTGTTTTTGCTATTGTATTGACGCTGAGTTATTTTATTGGCCTCAATTGCCTTAGCTAATGTTATACCTTCCTGAAATGTTGTGCACCTTGCAGATTTTATGGTTGCTTGGAACTCATAGTTTATCCCTTTCTTAAAGGTATTCAATGCTAGTGTATCTTTAATTTTTCTCGAACATATTCAGAAGCAGCTTCTCCAAAGTCTGCTATCTCTATTTTACTTAAGTCGGTAATTATTAGTCCGATCTTATTTGCGAAATTCTTTACATGCGAATTTCCTTGCTCAACTGGTACTGTTTTTGTTTGTTTTTAATGACAGATGCAAGACCAAATTTTTGTGGATGTTCGATGACGATTTCTTTAACGTTGGTATCTTCTAGGTTTTCTTGTTTCTCATAGATTATCTAACTATGACCTTCTATAATAGAATTTTATATAGTCAAGTAGCTCTTATCTTTTATTTCGTTAAGTAGCTTTTTATCTATGGTGTTATTGACATGAATTAATTTTATTCTAAATTTATTCTTCAGAATTCTGCAAATACCCGTCTTTGGGTTCTTTGTAAATGTCTCTTCTCGATCGTAGAGAATCTTTTTTAATTCGTCCCCCATTTAAACAATTTTGAAGAAGTATTTCTTGAGTAGAACAATAGCAAGTATGGTTAAGGAAAAAATTTCAACAATAATTAGTGCAGTCTTTAGTTGGAAGCCGGTTTCAGTTTCTATAGTATTACTGTTTCTAGTCTGACTCAATATTATTTCTTCTTTTGACGATGTGGCCCCCATATCAAGATTAAAAGCAACATTATAATGTCGGTTTAAGATGTTTATTTAATTAAAATATATTTCCCCCTTTTTTATTATAATTAATACTGTTAGAAGTTTTTCTAAAGCTAGGCTTTATTGTTTATTTTGGTATATTTATTCTTTTAGTGGTCATCCTTCAGGTTCCTTATATTTTGTATTAGGTTATATTTTAGCTTATTATCGCTTATGATATAAGGCGTTTTCCTTTGGACCAATTTTGCTACTAATCGGTAGATGACCAAAGAAAGCCAAATTGATAACACTAGTAGAAACATAACCTCAAAATAGTCAGCAACAATCTGACAATACTTATTGTGCTTGTGAACGTGAAGTGGCGTGGGTGATTTAAAATGAGCAAAAATGGACGTATAGCGAGGGGAAGGCATTAATAGAAGTTTATGCCAACCGAAAAGAGGAATACCCAAAAACGAAGAAAAAGAGGCATTTTTGGGAGAATATCTTGACGGATTTGGAGGCGTTAAATGTTCTGGTATGTATTAATAAAAATTGAATTCCATTGTACGCAAGTACAGATAAGCATATTACTTTTATTTTAAAGGAGACTCCAACAACAGTGGAGAACGTTCAAGTTAAGTGGCGAAGTCTCTACCGGGCCTTCAAAACTGCGAGGGACAGAGGTACAGGGACGAGTACGTCGAAGTTTATGTACCTGGAGGACATGGAGGCTATATTCCACAATGACGTAGGAATATCGTCACCACATACAGCCACTGCCGGAGTAGAAACTTCTCCAACAGCCGCACCTATGGAAAAAACGGAACGTTTGTCGGAATCGTCGACAGCAAGTGTGTCGGAAAGCAATGGCACAGGGAAGAGAAAGGGCAGAAGCCAATGTAAGGCAATGGCGGAAATGAAGATGGCTTACTACGCTGAGAAATCAGCAGCAAGGAAAGAAAATCTTCAACTTAAAAAGGAAAAACTTCAAGTAAAAAAAGAGAAGCTTAAAGTATTAAAGGAGCACATAACGAGAAGAGATGCTGCACTTCTCAATATTTTAAATAAATTGCATTAAAATATTTTATATATATAATTAAAATAAATACTTTTGTTTTTGTAAGCTAAGGAGGCGTTTTTCTATAATAAAAAATATGAATTCACACAAAAACAATATTGAAGATTAAATTAATTTAACAATCCATTACTATCCATTTTTTCAAACATTTGCTGCCTCGCACGTGCACCATTGTTGCTGTCAATTCCTCCAGATCCTGTGTAATTCGGTGTGTTGTTGACTTCATCATCTAAATATTCTATATCACAGAAATCATGTTCACTAATACATATATTATGTAAAACGCAAGCACAAAGAATGCAGTTGGTGACGAAGCCTAAATTTGTAGTTTCAAAAAAATGCAACCGACGAAATCGACCTTTGAGCAATCCGAACGCGTTTTCAACAACGATTCTTGTTGATGAATGCAAGTAATTGAATTTTAGTTGCTTTTCAGTTAAGTTTCCGAAGTCCTTAAACGGTGGAACTAAATATTTGCTGGCACCGTACGCTGAATCTCCAAGTAGCACACCTCCTGGTATAATTATGGACTCATCTTCAGTAATACGCCTGCCAAACGCCGATTTTCGTAGAAGCCGTGCATCGTGCATCGAACCAGGTTCACCACAGTACACGTCTATAAATTTTTTCTCGGCGTTTACAATTCCCTGCAAAAGCACACTACAAAAAGTTTTTCCTATTGTAGTATGCTTGTTCGACACGTTTAGGAGGATTGACTTTAATATGGGAACCATCAATAGCCCCAACAACATCTGGCACACCTTTCATAGCTGCGAATTGGATCTGGTTATTTTGCATTTCGGATGCTTTTGGCCATTTTATGTACTTGGGACTCATTTCGACAAGCCATTTCACGACGCGGTATAAAATTCGATGGACAGAGCTTTCTGTAACATTAAATCTGTCTCCAATTTGTCTGTACGTTTCAGTATTTGCCAGGAACCACAACGTGATGTATATTTCAACATCAGCACCAACTGCAGGACGTCCTCCACGCCTTGGACGGTGCAAAAACATACTGTATTCACCTAAAAGAGTGCGATATTTACAACACTTATTCCTTAAATTAAAATTTAAAATTAAAAGCATATACCGATAACCGTCTCTGCGACAACTCTTGTCAATCTGAAGTGTTTCTTAAATTCAACATCTGCGTACTTCACAATTATATTTGTATAATTTTCAACACTATTTCTCTTCATGCATGGGGACTTATCATCATCAGAATCTGATGTCTCGCTTGACTCTGAAGAATCTCTTGTCTCGCTTGACTCTGAAGAATCAAATAAATGTAAATCTTCTCTACCTTCTAGAACGTGAAACAATTCCATAGCAACCTGTAAAGCAGTCAGTTTTTAAATTTGCAATTATTTTTTATGTAAAAACTCACTCGATTAATATTTGAATCCATTTCTCTTCGCTTTTCTGCACAAATAAAGTAAACATAACAAAAATATGACACTTCAACATAACCAACAAACCCGCAAAAATCGGGTTTTTTCACTTTAGCAACTAGAATCCACCTAACGTAAATTGTATACGTAACTCCCTGTATAATGTGGTCGTTTGTTCGAGGTAGGGTAGATGATGACAGCTGCAACTCTACCACGGTAGCTAAATTGGTCCAAAGGAAAAGGCCTATAGATCTGTGTAGCTTAGCTATATGGTATGTTTTCTGTAGCGGACCGCTACACCGGCTCTAGCTTTCTTTCTCTGTTTAAAAAACGGCTTATCTTCTGCTGGTCGTTATTCTATCTTTTTGTCCATTACTTCTATAGTGCGTGACTTACGTCCATATAGCGAGTTTCTAATGGCTTCTTGGAGTTGCTCTATTTCTTGCTGTCTTTTTATTCTATATTTTACGATGGTAATCGTCAATTTTGTAGTCTGGTTGAGCATTAAGGTATTTGCTGTCTATGCCGGTAAAAGTGCAAGTTTATAGATCGGCTCTTCAAGAAACGCCGATCTAATAGGTCGTGTTATATGGTCGATCTTCTAATACATACCAAATGAAAAGATGATTTAAATCGTTATAAATTTCTTCCTAATTGATTATATGTAGTCGTGTCGACAATGTGATCTTAACTGATTTGTCTCCAGAACATCTGGAGTATTTATATAAATTTATTAACTAGAATATTCCTTGCACATAATCCAGGAATGGGCATAAGTAGAAGTGCATAGAGAGGTACTTCTCGAGGAAGATAAAATATGGAAAGTATTTTTAGGAATTCATATTCCTAAAATTGTGAGGACACAAATTATCCCACGAATAATAATTGCACGGGTTGCACTTATCCATATGCTATATGGAAATTTACAATAGTGCAGCAATTATTATTCAGAATCCTGTAGTCCCAGTAAAATTATACTGAAGAAATTCACTTGTTATCAGTTTTCCCACAGCATACGTGCACTCGTACCATGTGTGAACAGATAGCAGGAATGTCTTCTTGTAGGTAATTCATATTTTAGTGTGAGCGTAGTAATATTTCATTTATAATCATCAATAGGTATGTTGACGGTAATAATCATATATTTAATGGGTTGGCATCAGCCAGTCATTATTAGTAAATACGTATGTTTACTTTTGCTTAATCAAATATAGTAATGAGAATTATCCAGATATCACTACTACGTGTATAACTTACAATTTAAAGAAAACTCATCAGCTTTACAGAAGAAACAAAAATAGAATGTTAATTTACTGATGGTTAAAAACAGCTATGCTGAGAAAAATGATAGAATATTTATGATAAAGAAGAGTGTAGCGGTGAGGATGAGCTCTCTCCAGATTGATTACCCCTTCTGTTGGAAAAAGGGCTTATCGAGGCTAATGTTCTAAAATGTAAAACATATATTTGTGATCGCTATTTACATTATATATGCTAATATAGACAGTTTGCTAAACCAGTTTATAAAAATGTAGGAAAAAATTAGTGCAATATCAAAAACATGTTTTACACAGTATTGGCTATTTCTTTGTCAGCTCATTTGATTCTATAATTAACTACAACCAAGCATATATGTAGCACATCGCTTTTAGAGTATAATGTACGAGTAATCGACCACTGTCATATATCTGAAAAATCACGAGGAATGGCACACCAATCATGTAATTTATCCCAGCAGTTTTTCTCAACTTAAGTTCATATGATGCCCATTTTATGATAAAAGATATCGGATTAGCTTTTCATAGAAGAATTAACCTATTACCGCCACTAGCGATAGATATCGTGCAAAAAATAATAAACGAATTAAAGATCATTGATTCCTTTCGTTTTTTACCACCACCGATAGAATAGCTGGCCTATTATTTAGAAAAGATAAAATTCTTTTGGAAGTAATCGGATATAACTGGTTCACCACCACAAAGTCCATTTTATAATAAACAACAGTACTACAATATTTTGGAATAGAACTATAGTCATAAAAAGGATATAAAGTACATTCAATATTTAAATGCTCGGAGAATATTTAGACTTGTACTTAAAAACAAATGTACTTATCCTAGCTGAAATTTTCGAAAACTTCCGCCATAGGAACGTATAAAATTACAAACTAGATCCAGTACTTTATTATACAACACCTGGATTAATCTGGGATGGAATAATTCAACAGAAACAGATATATTAAGAATTAATCACTGATATCTATGTGTATGTGCTGCTTTTCACAGAAAGAAGAATTAGTGGAGGTGTATCGCAATGCAGTGCCCGTTATAGTAGAGCTTGCAATAAATACATTCTTAAATATCTCAATATTTACCATATTATGGATCCAACTGGACGGAAAATAATAACAGTTTTAATGCAAATAGAATTTGTTTAAGAGCTGCTAGAAATGAATTTGAGAAAAATTTTTTTCAAATTGCCGAACAATTCTGTATTTGGGAAAACTGTGGAAAATGTTAGGAATCGTATTGACATTAAATTATTAACAAAATGGCATGGTTGTTATGGAGTAAAACCAATTAAAATTGGAAATCTCAATTTCCATAACAAAATCTTTTTCGTTCAAATTTTAACGAACAAACTTGTTTATATACGTCTAGGATAAACAATTCTAGATATTTCAAAGATCTGTATACGAGTATATGACTTTCATTATGGTTATATAAAGCCAACATATCAAGAAAAATATAAATGCTTATACACTGATATAGATTCACTCATCTATGAACTTACCTCTTAATAGGATAAGATTATTTGTACACTAAACAAAATATTTATAGAGTCTTAATCATTTGTTTTATTTCCTGCATAAATAAGTTTTTATTTACAATCTTAACCTTCTAATATGCGTACAATTTTAATTCTAATAAGAATGATCGAGGAATCTTAAAACGAAATATTCGTACTGATTTTTGTCGGATTACGCAAATTTATAGAAAATATAAAATAAAGTACAAATACGAGTATCATTTTTCAGCAATTTTGATTCTAATAATTGTAATACAATAATTTTGTTGACGAATTATGTCTACACTTAGAATATTGACCCTCTACAATTTTGATTCAAATAAGTATGAGCCTTTAAATTTGATAACGAAATATTCTCTCATTTATGTCTGTCTAAATACGTAAATTTATAATAAATATAAAATTGGAACAAATATTATTTTAAACAGTTTTTATTATAATAAGTATATTTTGTTATCAAAATAACACAAGAATTTTGATAACAAAGTATGCTTATTAACTTAACGTTTCAACCTTCTATAATCTGCTTCTAATAAGCATAGTCCGAGAAATTTTATAACAAAATATTCACAACAATTTTAGTTTCAATACGCAAATTTATAAAGAATATAAAATTATGAACATATATTGTTTTCAATAACTTTGATTCTAATAAATATAATATAAGAATTTTGATAGCAAAATTTGCATTTTGACGTGCAATATTGATCTTTTAATTAGTCAATCGCAAATTGGAGTACAAAAAAATATTCCCATAAGAGTTTCTAAATTTGTCGAGTAAACAAAATACCTTTACGTCTATGTATGAAAGAAGACGCGATATACGCTTAGAATAAAAGAAGTGTCAACCGGGGCGACTACGTACTATTCAAAATCGAGAGCATATTGAAGCAACGGTCCCACTAGTTCTGCCATTCAATTTAATTTACTTCGATAAATAAATTAAATAATAAAACAAGTTTTTATTTTTGGTGTTTCCCTAGAATTGTCAACATACAATGTCGTACTAGGGAACAAGTACTTCTCCAGCATCTCAGAATGATCATCGTTTGGGATACTGGAAAAATATTAAATACGGGTAGTATATCTTATAAATTATGAGTATATACTTATATTGTATATTATTAATATTATATTATATTTTAAATTAATTTTTTTTTTTTAAAAGATTAATCATTCGAACGACTTGTGATTGAAAATAAACCAAGACTCTTCTAACAGGCTTTCCAAAGAATTTTATAAAAATAATTATAGAAAAAGAATATAAACAAAATTCGTTTTTGAACTATTATATCAGTCTTTTAAGAGACTGATATAACACTTACGGGTAACTCTTCAGTTCTGGCGGCTGAATATTTCCCGCCTATTGAATTACCTAGTGAATATGTTTGTAGTCTTGTTGATTTTCCCACTTACAATTCTATACCAAATGTATATATTGATTATATTTTTATGTGTTGGTGACTATAAATTTGAAATTTCGGTTGATTCTTAAGAAATTGATGATAAAAATAAATATATACGAAGTCAGCTTCATTTGAGATTCTGGAGATGTATTCATAGATTTCTATGGAGAACAAATGGTTATAATTTGTTTCATAAAGTGTAAATATATACTCATGAATTATAAACTGAAGTATTTTTTCTTTTATTTTAGATTCCTAATGTATTACTTTAACATAACATTTAATTTTAAATTATTTAAAAATAATAAATATATATTTTTAAAAAAATCACGTATCTAAAAATTGCAATTATATTTATTTATTTATGCTTCATATTAATATTATCACCGGTCTGATTTAACAAAGACCTCAAAGGTGGGGAGATAAAATTGACATTATCATTAACAACGTTAGTATTATCATCAGCAGCATCGTCATTATCATCAACATCTCAATTATTTTTATTTCTTAACACTGCTTTTAATTCATTGATTTTTGATCCTATGTTATTCTCCCTTTGAATAATAAAGTTCATGGTAGCTGCATCGTTATTTTCTACAGATTTTTTTACATTTTTAATTGTTTCATATAAATGCTATAGTCTCCTGTAATCTTCTTTATCCTACAGCATTTTGTATGAATCCAGTTCTATCACATACGTCTTCGCTCATTATCTATAATATCTGATTCTCTTAGTTCCTCTAAAATCGATGTAATTTTATTGTTATTATTGCTATGCCCAGCTTGTTGTGATACTATAAGTAAATTTAGTCGTTTAAGGAATTCATTAGAATTGTCCCAAAAATGTAATCAATTTGTAGGATGATTCATTTACCATATATCCCACTACCAGTTGTTCTCAAATGAGCTTTTTTACAATTTTCTTCTACAGTCATACCCCGCACTTACGTACACTTTGGGACCGGAGCGTGTACGTAAAACGAAAATGTACGTAAAGCGAAACTACTGCTTTTATTGATGGATATGTATGTTTGAAACAAACTAAAACAATAAGTATATAAATAAAAAGAAAAAGAGGGATATACGAGTATGTATGTAGTTTTTCACTTTATTTTCATACGTTTATATTTTTTTATTCTATATTTAACGTGTATTAAAAAAAAAAAAAAAAATTCATATACATATTAAACAAAACTTAAAAAATAAACAAAACTTCAAAATTCAACAATATGTACTACATATTTAAATATAGAATTCAATTGGTATAATGTTGTAATTCAAATTTAATTGCTCGATGACGTAGAGAATGATATATCATCTTCATAAGTGGTGTAATCAACCGCTAAACGCTTTTTTGCTGGTGAGTCAGGAGATGTACATGAACTTATTGAAAAAGTCTTGCGACTTCCTAAAGTGGATGCCAAATTACGATTTTCTTTTGATTTTGAGCTAGGTGATATAGTTTTTGTAGCAAAAAAATCTTTTAAAGAGCTTTGTTTTTTCATTTCCCGGTATAATTCTGAATAACAGGAATATGCGTCCATAATGTCTTCGTTGACCTTTAAACTCCTCTCAAAATCTGGATCGTATTTTTCAAAAAGAGCCATTCCAGTTTGAAAACATTGGAAAGCATCTGATAAAATTTTGGATGTTAGTCCTTCGGATTGAGTGCATTTTTCTGCGACATTGCATACTAAATTTTCAGGTTGTATCTGTTCATTTAATTCTAAAAGATCTTTATTGTTGAGAGGTTCATCGTAGGATACTATAAGTTCAACTACATCATTTGAATCTACTTCCAACTCTAGATGTTGCGCCATATCTATAATATTGCAAATGATTTCAGCGTTATTATCTTCGCAATCTTCCCTATCTTTTGGCTCCTGCGGAAATAATTTATTCCAGGCCTCTTTCATTGTAGAAACTGAAAAATCATTCCAGATGTCTCGAATTGTTTTTATGCAATTTAAAATATTGTATTCCGCCCAAACTTTTTTTAAAACTTCCCTACCTGAACCTTCTTTACTGTCAATTGCAGCAATTATTTTACTGAATGTTTTTTTTAAATAGTTCAGTTTAAATGACGCGATAACATACTGGTCCATGGGTTGAAGGATAGATGTGGTGTTTGGAGGTAAAAATTCAACTCGAATATTATCGTTGCCTAAATTTTACGGATGACCGGGAGCATTATCGATAACTAATAAAATTTTATACGGTATTTTTCTGCTTCTACATTATTCCTTAACTTCAGCCGTAAAATATTTGTTAAACCATTCCTCAAAAATATATGCAGTAACCCATGCTTTAGGGTTAGATCTATAGTAGACTGGCAATTTATCTTTCGAATAGTTCTTTAACGCTCTAGAGTTTTTATAGCGATGCAAAAGCATGGGTTTAAGTTTATACGTTCCTGCGGCATTACCACCTAATAAAAGAGTAATTCTCTCTTTGGCTACTTTATATTTTGCCATAGTCTTTTCTTCTTTAGAAATAAAAGTTCTAGCTGGCATCTTCTTCCAAAAAAGACCTGTCTCATCAACATTAAAAATTTGGTCTTTTGTATATCCTCCTTCTTTCACAATTTTTGCGAGTTTTCCTGGATATATTTTTGCAGCCTCAACATCTGCAGCTGCTGCTTCACCGGTGACTTTAATGTTGTGTAAGTTGGATCTGTTTTTGAATCGATGAAACCATCCACGACTAGCACAAAATTTAGTCTCGTTTGCGCCTTTTTTAACTTTTAAATCATTAAATAAGCTTTGCGCTTTACTTTGAATAATTGCCTGACTGAAGGGTAGGTGTTGTTTTGTTTGACAGATAACTAGTAATTTCTCCATATCTGCAACAAGACCGTGTTCTTTTCTTATGATGGCACTATTTATTGGTGTAGCATTTTTCACTTCAAAAAAAATTTTATCTTTGTTCTTGAGTACAGTGTTTATAGTAGAACGTTTAAAACCTAGTTGGCGGGCTACTTCAGCTTGATGAGTTCCGTCATCGCACATTCTAATTATCTTAACTTTGGCTTTCAGCGAAAGAACATTTCGAGTTTTTTTTACTTTTTTATAATTTAAGTTTTCATAGAAATAATGTACACACATACAAAAACACGTTGTTACAAGTGTACATTCATAATTTGTTATTCTAGTACATTTTTTTTCTTCTATAAATTGCAAAACAAGAAAAAATGTAAGTAAAAAATGTATTTGTACGTAAGTATGAATCATTGAACGTATAATGGGCAAATGGGGACAAAAATGAGATATACGTAAGTGCGAGTGTACGTAAAACGAGTGTACGTAACACGGGGTATGACTGTATTTATTGTTTCCCATGTACTTTAATTTTAGGGTTATAACCATATTTATGAGCTGATGTATCGAACAATATTTTCATATAATTTCTCATGTTCTACTATATATATACTCGCATCCGATCGAAGAACGAATAACAGCTCTTAAAGTGTTTTATAATTTTTCAGCAACTTGAATACTACCTAAGATCGAGTGCTGCAGTAGCGTTACCGATTTTAAGATTACTATTGTGGCAATTGGATTAAAAACTAAACCATTCAAACAAATAGTCATACAAACATGCACACAACATGCATACTACACATACTAAACATACACATTAGCATTCACTTGTATACGGCTGACCACGATGGCAACAAATGTGCATTGCACAGTCAGTCGCACGATAGCACTCAGCAGTAACACTGAGTTACTTAATTGACAAATAATAGATTTTTATTTTAGAAATTTTCTAAGAAACAATTAAATAAATAATGTTAAAAAGTAATATTTATTCATTTATGTGAAATATATTTATCATATTTAGTTGGTTATATTAAAAACCACACTATCAACTAAGTGAATTTCGTGTATTTGATCACGTTTTTCATTACTTTTTCTATCACCTAGAAGTAATTTTTTTAAATTTAAACTTTGAAATATATTTACATCTACAGCAGAAATAAGTGGGATTTATTTTTTAAATATAGGACAAAAATCTATATCAAATGAATCACTTTTTACGACGTCATCTTGTTATCGGAGTACAAACAAATTTATGATATTCATTATTATACCCCTTTTGTAGATTTATATCAGACTTTAATTCTTTAGAGAGCTCGGTGAGAACCTCAGTAACTGGTTCGAAGTTATCTTTTAGTTCAATATTATTTTTCACTCTGCCTGTTTTTAATTGTCTGTATTTATTTCGAATTATATTTTAAGTTCTGATTATATCTCTCAAACCTTTTCTGCATCCATGTAGTACAATGTTTTTTCACTGTGGCACTCTAAAAGCTGCAAAAGGCTTCACTAGTACCGTTAAAGGTTGTAAACGGCTTACAGGTCTACTTACTGGTGTAACGCTTCTCTATAGCCGAGTCTTTATCAATGACTAAAAACCCATACTTGTTTTTCCAACATTAAGTATAATAAGTTGAAAATACTATTAATGTTTTTATGTCGCTGCAAACAAAAATATGGATGTACATTATTCTGCTTCTCACAAACAATATCATCAAAATAAATATGGAATTCAAGTTTGCTTCAGTATATCTATAATAACCATTCCTTATTGAACTTTTTGTAAATACTCATATTTTGGTTGATATAATGAATTTGAATATACGTAAAAATTCTTAAATTTATTATAATATTTCTACTTATTATAACTTCTATTTTTTCGCAAATCGATGGTCCTACTATTATACCTCTAATGTTTGAAGGTAGCAACAAACCATGCATATAAACGTATCACTTCCCAAGTAACGCACTCGGAACTCACTCAATAAGTTCCGTCAATGAGTTCCGTTTTTGTTACGTCTGACGGCTCTTAGTTCAGGATTATATCGTATTACGAATGAGTGCTGTCTATGGACTTGAATTACGGAACTAACTGAGCTCGAAATGAATTTAGTGCGAATGTATTGTAAATTTACATTTCTATTAGTTGTCAAAATAACCAATTGCTAATTGAAGGTTGCGGCGACAACAAGTTTTCCTCGTGCGTAAAATAAAGAAACGTAATAGCACATTATATTAATTAAACTATATTTTCATTTCTATTAGTTGAAATTTAACACAAAACTTGTTAGAATTGTAAATTTTCATTTCTATTAGTTGTGAAATAACCAATTGCTAATTGAAGGTTGCGGCGACAACAAGTTTTCCTCGTGCGTAAAAAAGAAACGTAATAGTACATTATATTAATTAAACTATATTATTAGAATTAAAATATATAATAAATAATAATATTATTAAAAGGGAAATGTCCAAAAGAGCGTACGATAGGGAAGTCGCGAACGAAATAAAAAGAAAATTAGTATGCGCAGTAAAAAAAAAAAAAAAACTTGTTGATTTGCGTATACCGGTGCAAGGTAATATAATTGAAACCGACAATTCCATTGAATATCTTGAAAGTTTGGATAAAACAGAAGAAAGCTCCAGCACTCCACAAATACAACATTATTCCACTGAATATCTTCAAAGTTCGGATGAAACATTTTAATTTATTATTTAACTGTAATAATCCATTTTAGGTGGAATAATTCCATTTACCTCAACACAAAAACCACGACATGTAAAAATAATGCCACCTGATAAACCTACACCAATCCTGTCTCAAACATGTCCATTAAAATATGTTGTTGTAGAAAAAAAAGAATGGGACGAGTTGAAACAGGCCATAGGCGATATTAAACGCGATCAAAAAATTTTATTAAAAGAGTTCATTCATCTAAGAGATAATAATTTAAAAATTACACACAAAATCACTCGTAATCATGCATTAGACCTGTTACTCCCATTCCATAATTTGGATAAATTCAAACTATTAGATAGATATTTTTATGAAGCAGTCGGGAACAGAATTGAAAAAGTTTTTATATGCAACGTGCAAAATATTGTTTACCGAAGAATTGGCCTCAAAATTTACATTTGATGGGAGGCAGGCAAATATTGGCTTCAAAAACCTGAATGTGTCAAAAATAATTAAGAGTAAGCATAATCTAAATTATTTTTAAATCTATGATAACATAACTAATAACTATTTTTTAATATAGATTGTGCATTGGATAAATTTCCCTTCGTTAGGGAAGATGATATAAATAAAATTTTGAGGAGGTTTTTTTATACCAAAAAAGACAATATATCCAAAAAAAACAAAAAAAAGGAACAACATTGTGCAACTACTTCGGACACCGAATTGTTCGGTGACATCGAGTTCCTAGAAATTGAATAGGTTTTAAGTTTTTTATATGGTTATATAGCTAGAAGAGGCTATTTTATTTAATTTTTTGTTATTAATTTTTTAATTTTATAAAAATATATTTGATTACAAAAAAAATTAAAAATATTTAACTATATGGCAACCCAAGTAACACCAGTTACGAAAATTAAGCTATTTAACGGCACTCTGACGGAACTCTGTTCCGTCAGCTAATTACGAATTTGTTCAAGATGGGTTCAGAAACGGTTCAGAAACTGTTCGTGCTTTGTCTGTAAAATGGGTGCATTCATACATGCAATTTCATGTATGGGTGCATTCATACATGCAATTTCATGTATGAATGCACCCATACATGAAAGCAAACTAATTGTTTGAGTATCGTCTTTTACAGACAAAGAACGAACAGTTTCTGAACCCATCTTGAACAAATTCGTAATCATATGACGGAACACAGTTCCGTCAGAGTGCCGTTAAATAGCATAATTTCCGTAACTGGTGTTACTTGGGTTGTAACAAATCTAATGCACACAAAAGCTAAAATGGAGAGGCGATTAAAAAACAAAGGAAAGTAAATGTTGCAGTACAAAAAACTAAAGGAAGTTTAGAGCTGCAGTAAAAATCACCCGAATTAAAAATTGCAATCAAGTAAAACTTATGAAATCACCCGAAGTAAAAACTCCAATTGAGTTTGCTTTGAAGGCAGCAAAATATGTAATTTAAAGGAAGAAAAGTGTCGATGCACCACGTATAATGCCAGTTCATAAAATTGGCGGAGCTCTACCTTTTATAATACTACTATTTGCTGGATTGTCGGCTGTTGACGCATTATTAAGAGTAGCTGCTAGAATTGATAAAGTTGTTAGCCATGCAAGCAGCGCAAAAAAGCAGCTGTAGGAAAATAAACGTCATAGTAAATTGATGGAGGCTAAGTAATGAGACAAGTAATATATTTGAAATCTTATAGAAAATTTAT
The DNA here is from genome assembly GCA_958298945.1 of Atherix ibis. NCBI lineage: Eukaryota > Metazoa > Arthropoda > Insecta > Diptera > Athericidae > Atherix > Atherix ibis. The sequence goes on along the minus strand of OY282605.1, from coordinate 80,081,419 downwards.
GAGTCTATATTTATATCTACATTCAAAAAACTGTCTATGAAATAATATAAAATATGATTTAGTTAATTGTGGATATCTAAGTCTTATTTCAATTTTAAAACGTTTCATTTTTATAAATCTATATTACATAAATAATTGGTTTTTATATATTGCTTGATCAAAAAATATTAATTGCGAGCATACTTGTATATGAAAACAACATCGAGGTATTGTTACGTACACGTATAGTATGTTCTTTAGCTATATTTTTAATTTCACATTTACAATCATTACAAAATTGTTGAGCCATTTAATTTTTTCAGCTCTAATGTAATCAATTTGGCTACTTAAAATATTAGCAAGCATTTGTATAACATCATTCAGGTCGGTGAAATCACCATTCCACTGAATTCCACGATGATTATTGTATAACTAATGCGCTTGTTTTTAAAGATTTGGTGATAGATTTCTTGTAGTTGATTGTATTGACCAAGTACTGCAATGTCTTTAACATAGATTAATAACCAATTGTTTTAAAACCTTGTATATGAATAATATAAATCATATTAATTTTTTGATCTCGTTATTCAAAACAATTCTATTGTGGATTAATAGACAGTTTGATGAAGTTGCTGTTGTTTCAAATTCAATTCACACGTAAACTGGGGTCTGATTTGATAGCTTTGCTTTAACAATAATTTATAACTACAAGTGAAGCATTTAACTTAATTCAGTCTCTGCTAAATAATAGAATACTTGCACTGTTGTAATACGACTGTTGAAACTTAGAACACGTACTGCATATTATAGCAATATTGTATTCTGAATAGAAATACAAAAATTTAGGTACCAATATTGGTTGCTCTATTGTTTTTGCGAGCAATCATTATCTAAGATTTAAAAAAAACAATTACAATATTATTATTATTTTAATATTATTCACTTTTTATTTAATTTTATCTACTTATTATTTTAGCAACTTGTTTTACTTGAACATCCACTTTTTCATATTTCTTCATTTACACTTAATTTTTAATCTACAGCAATTTTTAGAAATTGTTATCTTAGTGCTTGTTTCCACTGGTGGACTTGACCTCGTTTTTGTTGGCGAGAGGAAGAGTGCGGGTCGGGGAGAAATAAACCAAAAACTTTTGAAAAATATTTTGCGTTCAACCGTTCCGTTCCATGTTCTACCTTACAATCGTTTCATATATGTCAAATAATATCATAATGTTCGAGCTGCCGAGCAAGAAGGTTGTGTTGTGTTAAAAAAATTGCTGCCGCTGTCTGCAGTGTTCCGATTCCAAACAGACCTCTACCGATCTAACTCATAAAAAGTTATGAGTCTGGCATCAGTTGCCACCATCTTGAAAATGTCAAATAAATTTATTTTTCAACCGGGTCAAGTCCACCAGTGAAAACACGAAGAGCTCAAGTCCACCAAGTGGAAACATGGTATTATATATTAATACGCAAACACAAAAGTTTGCGGTACCATTTTGAGTGCGATTTTGTTCACGTATTGGGAAAAAAAATATCATTGTATGGGCAACCGTTTGGAGAAGTGCACAATATAATTTTTTTTATACGTGAACAATAAAGCAGGTAAATTTTATTTTGAAAGATGCAAAGCGTTACAACAACAAAATACACTACGTTTCTGTTTCTCTTCATTTTATTCCTCTCTGCTTACTGTGTATTTTGAATGGGAGCGTCTCTTCTTGCTATATATTTTTTACTTATGGATAAGTGCTCGCTCGCCAAATAGCTGTTCTCCATTGAAATACGGTAAAATCATCTTGAGAATGCACATCGATTTTTTTTTCAAATCTATTCCATGGAATCGCTTAAAAATAATTTTTGTTTATTCAACAAACGAAAAAATACAGTTTTTATGTAATTTTCACTGAGAAGTCAACATATATTTATTTGTTGTCGCAGCTTTGAAACATTTTTTTTTCTTTTTTTTTAAGAAAATCTAATCGAAAGTATGAATTAGATTCTCAAAAAAATAACGAACGCTCACGTTCATGATAGTTTCGATTTCTTTCCATATTCGTATGCGAATTTGTCGGTTTGTCTCTTTTTGATTTTCTGAAATACTTCCTTCACGTTCATCCCGTATTTCCAATTCAACTAATACAAGGGCCTAATGCAAACTTATTCGGTATGCACGAGCATACGTATCAGCCAATAAATCGGATGACTGTGAAATGCAATAAAACAACACAACTGTAACAAAAAACAACACAATTGTACATGAAAACACGAATACTTACAGTCGACATTATTCTAAGAAAACGAAATGCATATAACTTTTTCCTAAACGTCTGATTATGTTCTCAAAGAACAGCTGATTATGAGCATGCCTTTGGCTTAGTGTAGATAGATGTGACAAAAACACTGGGTTATAGCGTACGTAAGCGTCTCATAATACAACAGCGTGTTAATTCAATGAACAAATGTGTGCGTAAGCGACTCATAATACAACAGCGTGTTAATTCTATGAACCAATGAGCGTGCGTCGTTGCGCTTGGGATATTTTTGGGAAAGCGAACCACACAGTGTGAGGAAAAAAACCCAAGCGCAGAGAAGATATCTCATTGGTTGGAGAAATTTGTCATTGGTTTTGTCTATGTGTGTAAGTCACGGCAGCGCGCATCATTCAAAATAGATAGAGTGATCAGCGCATACAGCTTAGTAGGTGAACTGAGTGAATTTTTTTGCATTGTATGCGAGTGGAATTTTTTCGAATACAATGGAAGCTAACAGAGTGAACAAAATATACATCAAGTGCGTCATTTTTTTTTTGTATGCGTGTCAAATGACACTGTGAAATTTTTTCAAACCTCATTAGCATTCAAGTAGAAGTAATCATCAGTTGTGAATTCCAAATATTTTGTTTTTATAACAACTTAAAATATCTAATAGAGAGAAAAAACATGATTCGTTTTTATTAAAAAAAAGAAAAACAAAATATATACACAGAGTGAACATATATACAGAATGTGCATTTATAAAAAAAAGCATCCAATAAAGCTGAAAAAAATTTACACAGAGTGAATACATTGTGACTTTCTTTCGGATATATTTACAAAAAATTTGCATACATTGTAAGTAAAATTAACGAAAAAGAAACAATCGCATGATATACTATAGTGAATTTAAAACCATGCGTTTTAGGTAAAAAACAGAAAGATTGGAGCAGATTAAGAAACAGTTATTCTGTTAGCTGGATTCGTTTGTGTTCAATGTGATTGTGTTTTCTTATTCTTTTTTTTCAAAAAAAGCAATACGATTTTGTTTGTTTGTTGCAAATCAATGTTGATGCATTTTATTTTTTTATTAAATGTGGAAAACATCATAGTTTCGAACAACGCAGATTGACATCGAGAGTACATACGATCGATTTAACAAACAGTGTCATCGAGAGTACATACTATCGATTTAACAAAGAGATATTTTTGAAACGTTATTCGATTTCATTCTTTGGAATAGCTGAGAATACAGTAATTACGTTGAGTGGATTCGTTTGTGTTCAATGTGAGTGTTTTTTTTATTTTGTTTTTCAAAAAAACAATACGAATATCCCAATTTTGACGAACTATTTATAATTACTACAGATACCTCACATTATGCCCTGGCTGTAGTTATGTCACAAGAAGAAATTGGGAAATATTGTCCAATAGCCTACGCAAGTAGAACACTAAAAAATTATGAATTAAACAAACCAGTATTTGAGAAGGGACTACTTTATACTGGGGTATAAATTTCTTTAAGTCATATATCTTAACATAGTAACTGACTACCTTTTTGAGTGTGTTGTTGTTCACGTATTGGGAAAAAAAATATCATTGTATGGGCAACCGTTTGGAGAAGTGCACAATATAATTTTTTTTATACGTGAACAATAAAGCAGGTAAATTTTATTTTGAAAGATGCAAAGCGTTACAACAACAAAATACACTACGTTTCTGTTTCTCTTCATTTTATTCCTCTCTGCTTACTGTGTATTTTGAATGGGAGCGTCTCTTCTTGCTATATATTTTTTACTTATGGATAAGTGCTCGCTCGCCAAATAGCTGTTCTCCATTGAAATACGGTAAAATCATCTCGAGAATGCACATCGATTTTTTTTTCAAATCTATTCCATGGAATCGCTTAAAAATAATTTTTGTTTATTCAACAAACGAAAAAATACAGTTTTTAAGTAATTTTCACTGAGAAGTCAACATATATTTATTTGTTGTCGCAGCTTTGAAACATTTTTTTTTCTTTTTTTTTAAGAAAATCTAATCGAAAGTATGAATTAGATTCTCAAAAAAATAACGAACGCTCACGTTCATGATAGTTTCGATTTCTTTCCATATTCGTATGCGAATTTGTCGGTTTGTCTCTTTTTGATTTTCTGAAATACTTCCTTCACGTTCATACCGTATTTCCAATTCAACTAATACAAGGGCCTAATCCAAACTTATTCGGTATGCACGAGCATACGTATCAGCCAATAAATCGGATGACTGTGAAATGCAATAAAACAACACAACTGTAACAAAAAACAACACAATTGTACATGAAAACACGAATACTTACAGTCGACATTATTCTAAGAAAACGAAATGCATATAACTTTTTCCTAAACGTCTGTTTATGTTCTCAAAGAACAGCTGATTATGAGCATGCCTTTGGCTTAGTGTAGATAGATGTGACAAAAACACTGGGTTATAGCGTACGTAAGCGTCTCATAATACAACAGCGTGTTAATTCAATGAACAAATGTGTGCGTAAGCGACTCATAATACAACAGCGTGTTAATTCTATGAACCAATGAGCGTGCGTCGTTGCGCTTGCGATATTTTTGGGAAAGCGAACCACACAGTGTGAGGAAAAAAACCCAAGCGCAGAGAAGATATATCATTGGTTGGAGAAATTTGTCATTGGTTTTGTCTATGTGTGTATGTCACGGCAGCGTACATCATTCAAAATAGATAGAGTGATCAGCGCATACAGCTTAGTAGGTGAACTGAGTGAATTTTTTTGCATTGTATGCGAGTGGAATTTTGTCGAATACAATGGAAGCTAACAGAGTGAACAAAATATACAACATCAAGTGCGTCATTTTTTTTTGTATGCGTGTTAAATGACACTGTGAAATTTTTTCAAACCTCATTAGCATTCAAGTAGAAGTAATCATCAGTTGTGAATTCCAAATATTTTGTTTTTATAACAACTTAAAATATCTCATAGAGAGAAAAAACATCATTCGTTTTTATTAAAAAAAAGGAAAACAAAATATATAAGTTAATTTATGTTCCCACACAAAAATTCACGTCATCATATTCCACAAAAATTACTCCAAGATATTCTCTACATTCCTGCGATTCTCATATTACCGTAGAGAACTTAGAATTTACTCGGTTCACATGCTGACGCTGCGTCTGGTGCATGGTGTAGGTAGCTTTCATAACATTATAAAACTAATAAAAGGCAGTCTTCAAAAACTAGTTGTTAGTTGTAGTTTATAGTCTTAAGTTCATAGTCTTAAGCTCATAGTCTTAAGCTCATAGTCTTAAGTCATAGTCTTAAGTTAAAAGATAATAAAGATATATTAACTGGCGCCCGAGCAGGGACCACTCAAATTTAATTTAGTGAAAAAAATTAATCCAGTAAAAAGTGACTTTTGAAAAACAAAAAATTAATAATCAAAATTTTTTTTGTGTGTGTGAATAATTTCTATGTAACCAAGAATAAAATTATCATCGCGAACTCTAATATAATAAAGAGTTCAAAACACCAATTTCAAGTGTAAAATTTGGTGTAACCAATCATCAAAAAACACAATCACTTGCGTTCACGAATTAAAGTGTGGCAATTAAAAGGGATAAAATCCTTTGAACTTCGTACAACGTTAAAATCAGGAAAAGAGGCCCCGGAGTAAACCTTAACCAGGAGGATAAAACGGAGTTGCAGATCAATCCAGTGGGAATAGTTCATCAACAGCCGCCTGATTTGTCGTCGAAAATACCACAAGTGGCCCCATCCCGAGAAAAAGAATAAAATGATTCTTTATCATTTTCTATTATTATTGTAAGTCATTTAATTAGTTTTAAAGTATTATGAGATTTAAATAAAAACAAATAAAATTTAAAATTATTTGCATTAAATAAATAAATAAAGAAAAATAAAATTTTAAAACTAGAAATAAATAGAAAATAATATAATAAAAATTTAAAACTATCTCTAATAAATAAATTAATAAAGTAGAGTAAAATAAAAATAAATACTTTTGAAAAAAATAAACAAATAAATAATGGATTTCCCTATCAATAATAATAATACTAGATTAGTCTAAAAGAATAAAATTTTTTGGTTTATTTGAAATTCAAAGTTTGTGTGTGTTAAGACACAATATTGAGAATAATATTTTTATGTTAATTAACCAATATTAACTAAATCTAAAATTTTTTTTTGGTAAAATTTTGAAATTTCGAATATTGAAATAATGGATTTCCCTATCAATAATAATAATACTAGATTAGTCTAAAAGAATAAAATTTTTTGGTTTATTTTAAATTCAAAGTTTGTGTGTGTTAAGACACAATATTGAGAATAATATTTTTATGTTAATTAACCAATATTAACTAAATCTAAAATTTTTTTTTTGGTAAAATTTTGAAATTTTGAAATTTCGAATATTGAAATCTAGTTGGAATTTTTTTGTTTTTGATATCTTTCATTGTGATTTTATCTGACTTGTTAATATGGAGGCCAATACTGGATTACTTCAGCCAGGCAAACTTTCAAATGATACTACTAAAGCTCGACCAAGCACAAGTTCCACAAATAATAAATTCGATCTTTTCTTGGAATGTCAGGCTATTGCCGACGCTTCATTCGCGATTACGCTAAATTGGCAAAACCCTTGACATCCCTTTTAAGAGGGGAAGATGGCCATGTGTCAAAAAACGCGTCAAAAAACAAAATCATTGAAATGAATGCGAAAGCTCTAAAAGCCTTTGATAAAATTAAAAATTCCTTAGTTTCTGAGGATGTACTTTTGTCTTACCCAAAATTTGAGAACCAATTCGACCTTACCACAGATGCCTTTCGATTACGCCATAGGCGCTGTGCTGTCGCAGAATGACAGACCAATAACATTCTTATCGAGGACACTCAGTAAAACCGAAGAATCATACGCAACCAACGAACAAGAAATGCTTGCCATAATTTGGGCTTTAAACACTCTAAGAAATTTCCTCTATGGATCTCGTAAAGTACTCATATTCACTGACCACCAACCTTTAACTTTCGCGTTGAGTAATAAAAACACCAACAGTAAGATGAAGCGTTGAAAAGCCATCCTTGAAGAATATAATTACGAGCTAAAATACAAGCCTGGCAAAGCTAACGTCGTGGCTGATTCATTGTCAAGACCGCCTCCAAAAACACAAATTAATTCAATGACTTCAACTCAACACAGTAGTGATAGTTCTTCACAAAAATTAATACCCACTATAAAAACTCCAATTAATGCGTTCCGAAACCAACTAATACTTAAAGTTACTACTGAAAATTCTTACAAATTAGAAAATCCTTTCCCAAGCTATACCAGACACATTATAAGTCAACCACAGTATTCAGAATCAGATTTGACTAGAATTTTTAAAACCTACCTCAACCCAGATATTATCAACGGTTTACTGACTCATGAATCAATTATGGGGACAATTCAAAATTTTTACCCGAACCATTTTAAAAGTAATAGAATTCGTTACACTCAAACTATGGTGCAAGACATACCAAATGAGAGCGAATAAGAAGAAAAAATATTGAACTGCCATCAAAGAGCACACCGAAATGCGCAAGAAAATCAACTCCAACTTAGTAAAAAGTATTATTTCCCCAAAATGCATAAAAAAATCAAACAACTGATTAAACAATGCACGGTTTGCAAAGAAAACAAATATGATAGGCACCCAAACAATCAAGTTCTTATTCCGACCCCAATGCCAAGTTATCCAGGTCACACAGTTCACATAGACATTTATTCTACCGAGGGTAATTTAGTTTTAACACTAATTGATAAGTTTACAAAACTTGCTAGAGCTGCAATTATCAACTCAAGATCCATAGAAGATATTAGACGGCCGTTAAGGGATTTACTTTTTTTCTTCGCAATTCCAAAATTTGTGGTTATTGATAACGAAAAATCATTAAACTCCGCATCAATCAAATCGATGATGGAAAACGAACTAAAAATCACTATTTACACTGTACCTCCATACAAAAGCGAGGTTAACGGTCAGATCGGACGGTTTCATTCAACCTTAACCGAAATTATGAGATGCCTGAAAACAGATGGCGTGGCACGTAATTTTGAAGAACTATTGGAAAGATCTGTTAACGAGTACAATTTTACAATTCACTCAACCACTGGTAAAAAACCAATCGAGCTATTTTTTGGTAGAGCCCCTAATATCACACCCGAGGGTTTTGAAAGAACACGCCTGAGTAATATAGAAAAAATTAAAGAAAAACAGAAAAAGGATATGGAATTTCACAACAAAAATAGACAAGCAATAAAAATGTATCACCCAGGAGAGATAATTTATGTTAAACATAATAAAAGATTAGGTTCTAAGTTAACTGTCAGATACAAAAAGGAAATAGTAAAATTAAATCAGAATACTGTAGTTGTAACTGAATCAGGGAAAACAATCCACAAAAGTAATATCAGAAATTGAAAAAGACCTTCTTTTGTTCCAGGTGCGCACTTCGTACTACATCGGGCGATGCACAAATCCTTGATTATTCTCACTCACAAGTGATTCTGATAGGGACGGGAACAGCAAAAATACAGGACGGCAATTTCAAACTCATTCACATTATTGATCTAATCAAATACCAAAATTTAACGTCAATGATAGATTCACTTATAGAAAATCAACTCAACAGATCATACCCTCTCTATAACTACCTTAAATACGAAACCTCTCAAATTAAAGAATTATTGCAAAATTTAAAACCACGTAGACCTAAACGATCTGTTAACATAATCGGAACTGCTTGGAAATGGATAGCAGGTAGCCCTGATCACGACGATTTTGAAATTATCAAAGATAAAATAAATAATGTCCTTGAAAATAACAATAGACAAGTAATTATAAATCAGCTTCACAATGAAAGAATAAATAATTTAACAAGCATAACAAATAATCTTTTAGAACTAGTTAAAGACACTAAGGGATTAAAAGATCACTTAGCATTCAATATTCAATATAAATTAAAATTATTAAAGGAAGAATTAGTTAATATAAGATATGCAATACATTGGGCCAAAATAGGAACAATCAATTCAATGATACTTTCTAGTTCAGAAATTAAAATTACTACCGATATTTTAGATAAAGAAAAACTTCCATATGCAACGCCTGAAGAAGCGTTAGATTTTGCCGAAATTAAAGTAATTACTAATGACTACTGCCTTTTTTACATAATTTACATTCCTATGACAACAAATGAAACATTCGAAAAATTGTTAATTAAACCCGTAAAAAGAAAACATATTGTAAACAAAATTGCATATAAAGAGATTTTAAGAAACAATAAAAAAAATGTATGGTATTAAAAATGACTGTAAATCATTCAATGGATTATCAATTTGTAATCAAAATAATATTATCAACTTAAAAAACGCTACCTGCATCCCAAACCTCATCAAAAGTTTGAATTCATCATGCAACATAGGGAACAATCAGCACATTCCATCAGTAGAAGAAATATCGCAGGGAATCATTTTATTAAATCAGTTTAATGGAAACGTACGCATCGACAACGTTCTTCGCTACCTCAATGGAACGTTTCTCATCAAATTTCATAACCCCACCATTACCATAGAAGAAATGTCCTTCAAATCAAAAGAGGCATCATTGCATCAAATACTACCCGCTATTCTCCAGCGATCTACGGAAGAAAAGCAATATCATGAACTTCTATCTTTAGAGATGATGAAAGAAATCCATATCAATAACACCGATCGTATCGATAAAATGCAAACAGAAGGAGTGCTCCATCTAGCGGTTAATTACAGCTTTGTCACCTTAATTACAATTGGCCTATTGATTATCGTTACAAGAACTATAATAAAAAGTTGTGGATCAGGGAGACCGACCATCGTCAACCAAACGGTTTTAGAAGCTCCCATCGAAGTTGAATTAAAAGAAATTCGTGCAGAGGATTTGAGTCTCGGCGCAACCCCTAAACTTACAGTGGGGCAAAAACAGCAACAGCCACAAAGGACGAAATTCTACGAGGTTTGATCAAATGAGGACATTTGCATTTAAAGGTGGAAGAGTTAATTTATGTTCCCACACAAAAATTCACGTCATCATATTCCACAAAAATTACTCCAAGATATTCTCTACATTCCTGCGATTCTCATATTACCGTAGAGAACTTAGAATTTACTCGGTTCACATGCTGACGCTGCGTTGGTGCATGGTGCAGGTAGCTTTCATAACATTATAAAACTAATAAAAGGCAGTCTTCAAAAACTAGTTGTTAGTTGTAGTTTATAGTCTTAAGTTCATAGTCTTAAGCTCATAGTCTTAAGCTCATAGTCTTAAGTCATAGTCTTAAGTTAAAAGATAATAAAGATATATTAACTTATACACAGAGTGAACATATATACAGAATGTGCATTTATAAAAAAAAGCATCCAATAAAGCTGAAAAAAATTTACACAGAGTGAATACATTGTGACTTTCTTTCGGATATATTTACAAAAAATTTGCATACATTGTAAGTAAAATTAACGAAAAAGAAACAATCGCATGATATACTATAGTGAATTTAAAACCATGCGTTTTAGGTAAAAAACAGAAAGATTGGAGCAGATTAAGAAACAGTTATTCTGTTAGGTGGATTCGTTTGTGTTCAATGTGATTGTGTTTTCTTATTTTTTTTCAAAAAAGCAATACGATTTTGTTTGTTTGTTGCAAATCAATGTTGATGCATTTTATTTTTTTATTAAATGTGGAAAACATCATAGTTTCGAACAACGCAGATTGACATCGAGAGTACATACGATCGATTTAACAAAGAGTGTCATCGAGAGTACATACTATCGATTTAACAAAGAGACATTTTTGAAACGTTATTCGATTTCATTCTTTGGGATAGCTGAGAATACAGTAATTACGTTGAGTGGATTCGTTTGTGTTCAATGTGAGTGTTTTTTTTATTTTGTTTTTCAAAAAAACAATACGCTTTTGTTTGTTTGTTGCAAATCAATGTTGATGCATTTAATTTTTTTTATTAAATGTAGAAAACATCATAGTTTCGAACAACGCAGATTGACATCGAGAGAGTACTGACGACAAACGTTTCGTTACGTATTGAAATTCGGTGAATTTCTTTTGATTTCATTTTTTGAACGAAAAAAAGTAAAAAGCCGTTCGAATATTTTTATTCCATCAATGTTAATGCTTTGTATTTTTTTGATATATATACAATAGTTTCGAAGAAACAAATACAAACCATTTTCATGCCACGGCGTCGAACGTTTTCGGGGCGGGTAGAAAGGCAAAGAAACAGGGAGGGTCAAGTTTTTCGTAGAACTACTAATGTAACAAATACAAGTGTTGGAAATTTAATTCAGAATGATGACCATGGTGTTATTGATTCAATTGATTTATTGAAAAATTCGTTTAAATGTGCATTGCAAGTGGTTCCAATTAATTTTGAAAGTTTTAATATTGGTTTGTTGAATTTACAATGCAGATACTATAAGGCAATGCATTTTAAATCACGATGCGCGATAGAACAGCATTTACCATGTGTTGTCATAAGGGAAAAGTAAATTTGCCGGCATTCACACAAAATGACAAATTTAATTCACTTTTTCATGGGCTCACATCGAATGATGCACAAATAAAAAAAACATCAAAATATTATTTTAATTATATACGAAACTATAATTCAGCATTTGCGATGGTTAGTTCTGAAGCGAATATTTCTGAGACGATTTTCTGGGACGGTGGTGTATATCACTTTAAAATTCACGATACATTTTATCATAGATCTGGACCATTGACAAATCCATACGGTTGCATGCCTTTGTATGCACAATTATACTTTTATGATGTAGATACTGCAGTGAATTTTAGAATGCGACAAAAATCAAATAACTCATGCGATATAATTTTGATGAGAGAACTTTATCTTGAGAAAGAGTTAATAAATTTATTCGTTCTTTTCGCACAATGAAAAATCACTGTCAAAGTATAGATAATGCGGATAAAGAAATATGTATGGTCATTAAAGTGAATCGAGAAGCATTTTCGTAGGTATAACGATACAGCACGACTGTTGATGGGGAGCCACCTTTCGAAAGAATCATGATAGCCTTTTCTAAAACAAATGGTATTATTAAAAATGTATCTGTTTTGAATTCGGCATTAGACCCATTAGCCTATCCATTGTTGTTTGCATGTACTCGATTAAATTACATAAGACAAAATCAAGACAATTTGCGGTATGATGTTTACCATAATATTACGGATTATTTACAAACACATATAGCTGGTGGAGTTAGTATTGGTCGCAAAATTATATTGCCATCTTCTTTTACTGGATCACCCAGAAATATGTACCAAAATTATCTGGATGCAATGTCTATTATTCAGAAATTTGGTAAGCCATCTCTTTTTATTACAATGACTTGTAATCCTAATTGGCTAGAAATTGTAAAAAATATTGATTTAATAGAAAAATCAAATTTTAGACCAGAAATAGTTATTAGAGTGTTCAAGTCAAAATTAAAAGAATTAATTTTTGCTTTACATATGAATATATTTTTGGTAGAGTAGAGGTTATAATTTATACGATAGAGTTTCAAAAGCGGGGATTACCTCACGCGCATATTTTAGTTAATTTGTGCGAAAATGATAAAATTGTGGGGACAGTGGACATAGACAAATCAGTTTGTGCAGAAATTCCACATATTAACGTGAATCCAAAAATGCATGAATATGTTATAAAACATATGATGCATGGCCCGTGTGGAATTTTGAAACCAAATTTCGTTTGTATGAAGGATGGGAAGTGTTCAAAAAATTTCCCAAAAAATTTTGTAGAAAATACAAAAGAATCAGTTAATGGTTATCCGTTGTATAGGCGACGCGATAATGGAGTTTCTGTTGATGTCAGAGGAAAATCTCTTGACAATCGTTTTGTCGTTCCTTATAATCCATTTCTGCTTGCCATTTAAATGTTGAGGTTTGTACTTCACTAAAAAGTATTAAATACATACACAAGTATGTGTATAAGGGGTACGACAGTGCCACTATTAGAATTCGCACTGAGAATACAGTTAATGTTGGAAATGAACAATTAGACATAGACGAAGTGAGTAATTTTTTGAATGGTCGTTTTGTTGGATCCACAGAAGCAATGTGGCGCATTTATGAATTTCCAATGCATTTTCAATCACACACAATAATTCGACTTGACATTCATTTACCAAAACGACAAAAATATTATATTTCGCGCGGGACAAGAACGACAAGCAGTTCAAAATAAAAAAATACCGAAATTATTGGCATTTTTTAGATTAAATGAAAGTGATTCATTAGCTAATAAATATATGTCTAAGTATACGGAGATTCCAATGCATAATATATGGAAAGACTCCACCAAAAAATGGGTGAGAAGAATGCGAGGAGGAGATAAAATAATAACCAGAATGTATATGGTTTCTCCGAAAGAAATAGAACTATTTTATTTGAAATTGCTTTTGTTGCATGTGGAAGGACCAAAATCATATGAAGATGTTCGAAAATATAATGGCATTGTATATAACACATTTATAGAAGCATGTCATGCGCGTGGCATAGCATCAAATGATAATGAATGGAGATTATGTCTCAACGAAGCAAAGGGATTTAATATGCCAAAACAGATGCGAATTTTATTTGTGATCATTTGTGCTTCGAATATTCCTGCAAATGCATTAGCGCTTTGGAATGAATTTAAAGAAAGTCTATGTGAAGATTTTGTTAGAGATGGTCTTAATGAAGACAATTCATTTAATCGAGCTCTTCTTGAAATTGAAGATATTTTAATTACTCATAATGTAACATGTTCATCAATTGGGCTGCCAGTACCTAGAACAATGCCAGAACATGATGACATTGATGATCATTTCGATGTACAGCAGGAAGAGTTTTTATTTAATGAAATATATGAAAGAGCAAATGATGAACAGCGCAATGTTATTGATAGAGTTATTCGTGAAGTACAATACCACGATACAGGTTCAAATGTTTTTTGTTTGACAGCCCATGCAGGGTGCGGCAAAACATTTACCCAAACAGCTATCATTCATAAGATACATTCATTAAATCTTACATGCATTGCCACTGCATTTAGTGGAATTGCTGCAACATTGTTAAATGGTGGAAGAACACTTCATAACGACTTTAAGTTACCAATAAAAATGACAGAGACAACTGTGCCAAATATCAAAGCTTACAGTAATAACGCAAATTATATAAACACGGCGTCCTTGATTATTATTGATGAAATATCTATGTGTCCAATTCAAGTATTGAAATGTATTGATAATTTTTTGAAAGATATATGCATCAATCAAGCAAATAAAGGAAAGGTTTTTGCGGGAAAAAGTATTTTCATGTGTGGTGATTTTCGTCAAATCCTACCCGTGGTACCTCATGGATCACGTGCAATATTAATTGAAAATTGTGCTACAAGTTGGACAGAATTTAATTCTTTTCATCATGTGACTTTGACACAAAATATGAGAGCTCTCCCAGAAGAAATTGATTTTGTTGAATTTTTGAAAAAACTCGGCAATGGTGAACTCAATACTTACCCACTGTACGGTGAAGATGTTATAGAAATACCACAACATTTAGTGGGTAATGAAGCAAATATATTAAATGACATTTTCGGTGACATATGGAACTATTTTATCTAACCGGATGTTGGAATCCGTTGTGTTAACACCTACTAACGATGATTGTGCTTTGATAAATAACGATGTATTGAATCGCATTTATGGTGAAAGTAGAATTTATTTCAGTTTCGACAAAGTGATTTGTGAGAATGAATCTAAGGCAAATAATTATCCAGTTGAGTTTTTAAATTCACTTACAGTTAGTGGTTTGCCACCGCATAAATTACAATTGAAAGTTAATGCGATTGTTTTATTGATTCGAAATTTTAATATGAAAGAAGCATTAGTTAATGGTACAAGAATGCGCATAAAGGTAATGCATAATAATGCAATTGATTGCAAAGTTTTGACTGGAATCGCATGCGGTAAGAGAATTTTGATTCCTCGCATCAATTTAACATATACTGGAACACTGTTTCCATTTGATTTTCAGAGAACTCAATTTCCAGTGATAAGTGCATTTGCTATGACAATTAATAAGTCTCAGGGACAGACTTTTCATTTTCAGAGAGTAGGTATATTGTTGAGAAGACCTGTTTTTACGCATGGGCAACTATATGTTGCCGCGAGTAGAGTTAGATTTTTTGACGGACTCAAATTCTATATATCTGATGGGGGTGGTCAAGGTCATTTGGTTAATGATGAAAGAATATTTACAAAAAATATCGTTTACACAGAAATTTTAAATGTTATGACAAACAATTGAATTAATTACAATACATTAATGATCATTGTTGAATTAAATTAAAGTTTAAAGTAATTGTAAGCTTAGTTCGAAAATACGTTCAAGTTTCTTTTCCTTATATTCAAACCAAATAGCGATTCAAAGTGGTAATGGCTGAGTATGAGGAAATGTTTGATTCATTGCGTCGGGAGGAAAACTTATTGCGAGAACGTATTATTAAAATTGTCAGCTCATTGAAAACTGAGCGAGAAAATTTGCGCAAAACAGTAAATGAACTTCAAGTAAACGTCGCTGCTTATGAATACGCTGACAATTACCCAGTTCGAGCAGAGGGCGAACAGCATGAAAGTGACCAAAAGATACTCAGCGTATTGTACAGATTTAAAGGAAAGGGTTCGAATTTACGCGAATTCATTGGTAATTTTTTCAAAAAATATCAATTCTTAGAAAAAATAATATAAAACATTTATAATGTATTACAAGTGCATACACTGCCAAGTACGGTGAACACGCTAAATGCGTAGACATAATAAATCTGTTCGCTGATGGAAGAATCATTGCGCAAGGCAGATCAGGGAACATGATTGGCAAAGATTGGGAAGAACGAGAATAATTTAAAAATATTTACGGGAAAAAAATTAACTCTATTTCATGTTAAATGTGCTACAATAAATTACTAATCACATTTGAATCACCTAATTCACGTTAAATGTGCTACAATAAATTACTAATCACATTTGAATTACAGAAAAAATAGTCAAATTAATAAATAAAATAAAAAATAAAAAAAATATTGTTAGTTCATTATTAACAATCGTTGAAGAAATGTATGGTCGAATTTCGACCACTGGCTATCCTAGTTACTATTAATACAATTGAACAAGTAACTTAAGCGACTAAAAAAACTAACTAACTATCAATATAACATAAACTATTTCATTCACATCTCAGGCAACTCGATTATATAAAGACGTTATTATATTAATTTCGTTTCTTTGAGTATAGTGTATTGACGCGGTACAGTCTATACTATCTCTAGTACACACTGTAGTTATCGATCCACTAGAGTACATAAAGTTACATAATTGTGTAATATATATTATATAAACCGCCGATAAATATAATGGATAAAAAAGAGCCGACGAAAATTATAGAAAAATACCATTAATATGGAAGCACTTGAATTAAATGTTAAAATACCATATTCCCGATAGCGACAGCTGCTCAAAAACAAACTATTCAGACAATATTTTGGCCGATTTGTTATTACCAGGGTAATAACAAACACACCAAACGATGTGAACTAACAGACTATGTACAAATGTTCTCTATGGAAATCAATGAAGCTCTTACTATAGCGAGAACCGTAGTGGAAAAATACATACAAAAGTATGGATGTTTCAGGATATTTGAAACGGATAAAGAAATGAATTAAATAATTTCCTCTTTAGCAACCTATGTAAGGTGCTAAAAATTAAACACACAATATCTAATCGTTATACCACGAAAAGTTGGGTTTCATAGACTGTTACGGTATTAAAATAAATTCTCTGAATTTTAGGATTTTGGAAAGGAAGAGGAAGGTATTAAAATTTAGATATTAAAAAATTCTTTTATGAACGTTAAGTTGCAGAGAGCAGATTACTCCGCTAAGCACACATGTCGCTAGCTTTAGGCATGGATTATAGGGGGTTCGAAGTGTTTGCAGAGCTGTGCGTGGTCTCCAAAAAGAAACTAATCGTACTCAGAATTTCGGTAAGAATGTTGAATAGACTGGTTTGTTGGTAGTTGGCCAATGAGATGCTATAATGCTTTTGCTGTTAGTCTAGTCTGTGTTTCTAAATATGGCCGACGATGTTGTTTACCATTCTGTTAATGAGCGACGCATATTGAGGATAGCTGTGAGCTAACGAAGTATTTCCCTCGCTAACTGATCAGCACATTCATTTCTCATGATTCCCACATGGCCCGGTATACAACACAACTCGACACTCCTATTGTTGAGTATGCTATGTCGAATTTTATTGAGAATAGGATGAATCAATGGACAGCTTATAGCGTTGAGAGCGACTGGGCTAACCGTAAAATTGATACGGATATACAGGGTGGACCATTTAGAAGTTCCATTTTAAAAAGTTAATAAAACAAAACAAGTGTATGTTTTTTTTAAATTTCCGGTTTTATTAAAAAGATTGAACCTTGAAATTTAAGAATGAAACACAACATCATTTAAATGACTGCCACGGCTGGCGTTACAGTACCCCATTCGCTCGACAAAATTTTTTAGTACATTTTCGGTTGTCTGGGCCTGTATCTCAACTTTGATTTCGTGTTTCAAGGCCTCAATTGTCTCTGGATGGCTTCCGTAACATTTATCCTTAACGGCTCCCCACAGAAAATAATCCAACGGGCTCAAATCACAGCTCCGAGGCGGCCAATTGACATCAGAATTTCGGCTGATTATTCGGTTTTCGAAAGCAGTGCCCAAAAGTTGGATTGTTACGTTGGCTGTGTGGCAAGTGGCCCCGTCCTGTTGAAACCAAATGTCGTCCATACCATTCTCTTCAACTTTTGGAAACAAAAATTCGTTGAGCATGCCACGATAGCGCTCACCATTCGAAGAAAAACGGGCCAATGATGCCTCCACTCCAAAATCCGCAGCAAACCGTGACTCGTTGTGGATGCATCGGCTTTTCCATGGTGACGTATGGATTTTCTGAGCCCCAGATGCGACAATTTTGTTTGTTGACATACCCACCGAGGTGGAAATGGGCCTCAACCGAAAAGATAATTTTTCGGTAAAAATGCTCATCTTCGGCCAATTGATCTTGAGCCCATTGGGGAAACCGAAAACGCATCGGATGGTCATGCGGCTTTAGCTGTTGGACTAATTGAACTTTTAGAGAGAAGTGCGAGAAATGTTCAATTCCTGAGAACGGTGACGAGTTAATGTTGATGGATGATCCCTGACATTTTCAGCAACGGCGGCAATATTCTCGGTCGTACGCACTGTCTTAGAGCGGTAACGAGTTGCTTTGGCAACCAACAAACCAGTTTCGCGAACTCGCTTCACAAATTTGCCCACAAATTCACGTCATGGCATTCGATTTTTTTTTTAAAATTTCTCACAGTTTGGGTTGAAGGCTCACCACTTTGGAAGTAAGTTCTCAATATTTCCCATTTTTCTTCAAGCGTATGTATTGCCATTTCGTAAAATGCTGACTTTCAACTAACAATCTGTCAATTCGTGTTGACATTTAACACTCTAGTACTTCAAATAAATAGTAGTTCAAAATGGAACCGCTAGATGGACCATCCTATACATACTCTTGTAACGTCAACATAAATACTTCAAATTTATGTTGACGTTATATTCTGCCAATCGTCAACATAAATTTGAAGTATATATTCGTAGTCAAAATTTTGGATTTTCTTAGCTATAAAATAAGCGCTGAAGAAATGTTTCCTTCTGAAAAGCCCGTTAAAATTATTTTTAATTTTGCAACGCCTAATTCAATTAAATAAATCTAAATATTTTTTTGAATACTAAATTATTACCATTGTTTTATCCTAAAATTAGCCGAGTTGTTGGCGGCGATTATCGAAACTTCTTAAAGTACAGAATCAAAGCCAGGAAGGGAACAGCAAAAAGAAATACACATTCTTTAAGCCCGTTTAACTGTTCGAAAAAAGTTTCAGTAAGTAGACGGGTCGGTAAAAGCCGTCTTAAACCTATTTAGGAATATATATATTTTCAAAACCGTCCTTTGCCATGTCTTCCTATGGGGATCTGTATGGTAAGTTTGGAAGTGGACGGAGGGAGCGTAAGGATCTATATCTAATGTTCAAATTTTTAGCGATAAGGAGGAAGAATTTCTTTCCGAGTTGGGGGTAGTTATAATAATTTTAACTAAATTATGCAGAGGATAATTATCGAAGCAAATATTATTTTAAATTATTCTTTCGGGATCTATGAAGATACAGAAAAATGGGGTTCGGCCAGTTTTGATTAGGATTGAGCTTCAACAGCTGCTTCGATACGCCTTAATTTTGCTATTGGCATTCTGATACATAAAGCTACAGAATAGAGCATTGTTCCATCGAAGGGGGCGCTAGTTACTTTGTTAGCCTCCCCCTGTCTGACATTACACTTACTACTGATCAAAACCTTAATTATCGTTTACACAGAAATTTTAAATGTTATGGCCAAAACCTTAATTATCCTGTAGACAGCATTGATTTTTGCAATATTTTTTTCGATCTGTAAATTTCATCTTCCTCCACGGATAATGGAAATATCCCTGACTTCCATGCAATCAACGGGGTGGAGGAAACCGGGGCTTGTCGTAGAGATGGTTGTACCATTTTCGTAGGTCCAAGCATTCACTTTGGCAATAGTGTCGCGCATCTGGGTTATGATATATTGGAGAGTTGATGAAACCGCCAGTACAAAAACATTATCTGCATATGGAAAATGTTCATATGGGGAAAGTGATTTGTATAGGAAATTGATGTAATCTTAAAAAAACAGTAGAACGAGGGGATTCTAATGGAGTGCCATTTTATATTATATGGAAAGACGAAAAAATCATATTCCCAAACCGTGAAGTTCTACTTGACAGGATTGAACGAGGATGTTCTAGTGTGGCGGAGTCAACTTCCCACTCCGCCAGCTGGAAGATTTTGTTATGTGGAAAAATTCTGTCATATGCCTTTTCTGAATCGAACGACAATAGCACGTCACAAAGTTTGCATTTATTGAAGTTATGTAAAGCATGCTGCAGGAAGACCTGTCCAAATGTTGATCGGGGTTGAGCTTCTTAACAAAAATCTCTTAACAGAAATTGGTCTTAAATTGTTAGTTCAAGGTTAAGTAAGTTATTGCTTCGGTATTGGTATTGCTATAGCTACTTTCCAGCGATTTGGAAAAATAGACGTATGAAAAATTTTATTAGAGAAGGGTAACGATTCTTGCATAGGATGTTAGTGAAGCCATTTCAATCAATTTGAAGGAGATCTTGTCCTTGACAAATGAGGTTTCCTTGAAGGAATTCAAAGAAAAGTTTAACTCAGCAAGCGATACTGCCTGGTTCAAGATCACTGTGGAAGTAGACGGTATCGGTGAAGAATTATTTGTCTACGGTAGTCAGTATTTTTGTGGGCGTTCGAAGAAAATATGGCCCAAGCACTTACCAATTCCTTAACAATTGAATGATACTTCGGTAATATTTCTATTATCTGCCTCCATTGACTAGATTATACCAGTCCTTTATCGCCCAATAATGCGATGAATACCCGTCCATGGTTCCTTTTGGTGAAGATCCGGAGTCAATCGAAGCAGTAAATTTATTCAAAGCTGCACACTGTCTGTTTTACTGCTCTCTTGATTCTCGCAGCTCTGATTTTTAATTCGAGTAAATTTGCCGTGCTGGAAAAAAGGGAAAATTTTCTCCATACTGAATCTCTACCACGTCGTAGCATTGCAATATTCTGTGTATATCAGATGTACAGGAATGAAGATCAAGTCATGGATAGAAGTTCTACCCTTGGTTGAGAAGAAGGTCGGTGAGCCATCGTTGAGGTGAGTATGGCTCGAGGTGGAAGAGTTAAGCCACTCTTCAAAGATTTTGCCGCGCAGGTTCTTCATGCACTCCAACAGTAACTAAGCGTATTAAAATATAGTTGAATGATGGTAGTAGGAGTTAATTGGATAACTATACCAAACCATAAATTAAAGATATTAATATTGGGAGAGGTAATTATAAATATAAGAATGGCTAAAAAATGGTGTTTATTGGTATTTGTCAGAAGGATGTCGAGGGGTGGATAAGGAAGCCTACAACTCTTCTTTTGTAATGAGAGGGATTATTACAGAAAGAGAGCTGTAATAATAAAAAAAAGATTGTTTGTAAGAGTGGGAAACCTTAACTTCTTATAAGGCCTTTATTTTGAGAGAGCACTTATCCAGCTCACGCCTTCCAGATTATTAAGAAAATAATATATGTTTCATTGGAGAATGGAGCATCTATCAGATCCTTTGACCCAGTTACTATGATTTTTCGCCATAGTGGAAGACAGACAAGTAAAATTCCCATTAAATAGTATTCCCAACAAAAAATCTAGAATAAGTTAAAAGGATATTATGGATAGAAATTTGGAAACTAAAAAAAGATAAACTAAAGGCAAATCAATTTTTTCTTGTTGGAAAGCAAAATTGCATATGAGATATTAACACTATATTCCTTTACTAGACTTTGAGCCTGACTTGAAGGCTTAAACCTTTTAGCTAACTTTGAAACTCTATCTTTTTTGTAGCAATCCGACTTTGTAGGATACTTATCGCATTGGATATTTGTAGGGCTTTAGCATTAGTGGATTTGGCACTAAATAGTTTTTTTTGGTGATTTAGAAAAAGAGTTGGTGGGAGGAAGTGTGGGTAAATTAGGTTTAGAAGTCGCTGTTTAGGTTATGGAACAGTACAGGATATTGGAGATGTCGATATGGCAAGAGATAGGGTTTGGAACGCAGGAGGTGTTATACGTATAACTTCCGCAAAAGAAGTATTTTCTTGTACCATGTATAATTTTTTTTTAAATTGGTACATTGCAATAGCCTTAGTCATTGAACATTTTTTCACTATCATAACTTTTAGTATTTTTTTCCTTTGTTATAAGATAGACAATTTCTGTGGTCGGAGGTGTATTTATTGGGCTTGCAGTTCACGCAGAATGTATGGTTAAAGTCCGTATTTACAGCATACATCTTATGATCCGTAACGTTTTTGGGTATGACCCAGAAGCTAGTGCTTACGGCATCTCACTGGATTAGAATAATATTTGTTTACTTTAAAATTGTGAAATAGTATTTTGACTTTTGATGGAAGATCGTAGACATTAAATGTAGGGACTACAATGCCGGTAAACGAGATAACTCCATTTCCGGAGGAAAAAACCTTTCTTGCGCCCACGATATTGCATTCCGCTAGATTGCTTACGACGTTTTACACGTGGTGAAAAAAATCAGCGTGGATAACATTATACACGAATTTCAACATATTTTTTTTAAATTTTATTTTTCATATAATTTTGCATGCATTTTAAAATGGGTTCTCTAGTATTTTTTTAAATTAATATTGAAAAAAGGAAGGAACGTTTAAGCCACAAAAACTAAGCAAAGCTAAGGAACAGAATATAAATATAAAGAAAAACCACGATATTAAACAACCAAAAAGAAATATTATACACATATTTGTAATATGATTATAATATGTATAAGTCAATACAACATGTGCAGAAATCCTACGACAGATGAAGTGTGATCAATTATGCAAAGAGCTAGGATGCAGAACAACTAAGATCAGGAGAATGGCGGCAGGTGATATTTTATTAGACCGTACAAGGATAGGCGACTACCTAAGTACTCCAGCTAGCTGGTAACTAGTTAATTACTGTTAGCAACTATCCTAACTGTTATGGACGCAGCTGCTTCAGGAGCGGAACCATATGTCTGCATAAATATATGCAGTAAATCCAGGTGTGCGGTCTACAGGTTGGAATTAAATGGAAGGTTAATGTAGAATATTTGAATTATGGTCTAATGATAAAATGGTAGAGATTGTATATGAAGCTAATATCTATTGGAACCGAAAGAAGTTCATATATGACGGTTTGAAACAAAAGAAGAACCTGATTAAGTGTTGCTTACTGGAAATAGTCTAAGCAGAAAGTCAGAGAGAATCCATAAAAATATGAAATTTTGCGTGCTGGATGCAACCATCTGGAGCTGACCTGTGCGAAATCCATAATAGGGCAGGTCTGTTCATGCATTGATTGGGCATATTTCAATCCCGACGGTTGTTTGCGGCCCCTCGTAGTATGTGTAAAACAAAGAATTATTCTCTTACTTCAGTTTGACGTTGGCTTATGGCAGTTGATATCCAGTTGTGGACCATAAGACGGATGCAGTGCTCATTACGGGCAAGAAGTGAAGACAGAGCATTACTGTTAGAATTGGCGAACTTAAGGTGACATCAGGATTATCATGATAAGTGACGCAGAGCTGTGGTTTCAACAACACCTATTATATGTGGATGGGATGGCAGCAGGGACAAATATGGCACTGGTACACCTAATGCTAAAAGTTGGGGGACCCAAGCAGAGAAGGAAGGCCCAATTAGCGACCGTGGTAATGGTGATGTTCGCTACTACCTCTACCTACTTTTGAGGAAACATGGATGTTTTCGAGCCTGCCAGTAATACTTTAATTTGGATGGTAGCCCAATATGCCCTTCTGGTGAAGGCGTTGTGGAGAGCGTATTCTTTTACTGCATCTGATTTTAGGTGGAAAGATAGAAGGGTTCCAGCGGGTCCCTGATGCTGGAAAGTGTCTGAACCGTGTTCTTGGACTCGAGCATGGCTTGGAATGTTTTTGATAATTTTAGGACAATAGTCCCCAAGGAACTAAGTCTGGATGAGCCGGAATGCAAACAGTAGACAGAATACAGCAGCGCAGTAATTATAATCAATCCATAGTCAACGAAGTAATTAAGAAAATATGGCTATATAAGGTGTTTTAGTGGGCTAAAGTCCTACACATTGCCTTTCAATGATTTCCATCTTTCTATAATAACAAAAATATATATTGGTTTGTCATAAACGAGCATTTTTCTGTTTTAAATGTTTATTTATTTATATAGAAGAACGAAGATTAATCAATGATGTATGTCAACACCATTCACTCACGAAACTTTAAGTTCTATAGGAAGGAATTATAGAAAACTGAACGAATATTAACTGTCGTTCACGAAAGATGGAAATTGGAACACGTGAATACCGTATCAATCCCAACAGTTCATCTAAATCTAAACATATAATACTATATAATACAGATGCCTACGTTAAAAAGTTATAACTTTAGCTAAAGAGAGCATAAGCGATAGTGAAGGAACAACTTATTCAAAAGAAATTAAATCAAAAAAATATAAGATTCGGAATATGAATGTAGCTACACTTAAAGTTGGTGATCGAGTGTACCTTAAATTCGATAATCGTTAAAAGACCGATAGTCCACACGAAGGCCCCTATGAAATAGTAAAATCAGACGGCGGTAACTCATTTTAATTATAATTCAATAATTAAAACTTAAAAAAATTCAATCGATCATAATAAGAAAAAAACATGTAGCCCATGAAATCAAAAAAAAAAAATTAAATAAATAAAATTATTACAACTTATAATGTTCAAATATTAAGAATAAATGAAATGAAATAAATTTGTTAGAAATAAGAATAACATAATAATAAAATTAAGAACTTACAATGCTAAAATATTAAGAATAAATGAAATGAAATAAATTTGTTAAAAATAAAAATAAACACAATATTACAATTATTAACTTACAATGCTAAAATATTTAAATTAAATGAAAGTAATATAAAATACATGATAAAAATAATAATAAACATAATATTAAAATTAAGCACTTATAATATAAAGAAAAATATAATAAATAACTGAACACCAAACCTTTTAGTAGAACATGCAAAATAATGTAACATTAAAAATAAGATTAAAACAGACGTAAATTGTAAACAAACACATTATTGTATAAACAAATGAAAAATTATTGGTAAGAAGCGAATTTTACCTTCATTGTTACCTATAATCTAATACAAAAAATAATTTAGTCATCTATGCCTTAATTCATTAATTTTTTATCCACTTATATATTATATAAGTTTTTGCATAATCATCTTCATATGATCTGCTGGATCATTATTAAATTCCACTATGTGATCTTTCTCATTTTGAATTTATGCATAGGGCATCTTTAATATTTATTTTACTTTTATTTTTTGTAATATTGAGCTTTTTATTAAATTGGAACGTTTAACATTTTTTGTTTTCGATATTGAGGTACATTTCCATGTGTAGGGCTTTGCGGTTTTATTTTTATAATTTTTGGCCATTTGAACAATTTTATCTTGAACTTTATTTTGTTCTTTTAGCCTTCATTCCATGAATGAGTTCATTAGTGTTTTTCAAAATGAGTTTTTGTAATTGCGACATATTGATCTTTATTTGCGATAAAGTGTTCATTTTGCCTTGCTTATATATAAGTCGGAGTCGTAGTCCATAAGGTCCAGTTGAGTTTGAGTTATTTTCGGTGTGGGTTTGTGACTACATAAGCTCACTAATGGACGAGGATCAGTTACCATTTTAAACCGTTTTCCATATAAGCATGGCCTAATATGATTTATACCTAGCAGTTCCTTCTCATTATAAGTCATGTTTACTTCGTTAAATTTATCGCTAACAATTTTTTAATTTAGCTGTATATAATGAATATCTAATATTCACTTCTTGTTATCGCTTGTGCTACCCCTTAGAATTACAAGCAGAGGAGAATTATATGGGTTTACTGATGGCTCGACCATACACATATTATCTTCGATTAGTTTTCCTACTTGACTTATTGATTTCTTCAATATGTATTTGAGGCAATCAACGATTTTTTTATGTATACTGGGTTTTTATCGGTGCATGTTATATGCTGCATATAGAACATAGCCATATATAGTCGTTTACTTTCAAGATAAAATACATATTGGTATCTCACGTATAATTTATTATGCCAATTTGTGCATTTGGTAAGATGGACTAAACTGGCTAGTTCAGTAGTTCTCTTATTCTGGTGCAGTCTTAGGTAGTTTCCATATAAATTGTTTTCGTGTGGCCCTTATAGTTAATAATGCTTTTTATATCTGTATATATATAGAAATACTGTAAAATCGCAATTCTAAGGTAAAAGTTTCATAGTCAATTTTTTTTCAATAATAAATATCTTACTCATATACTATTTGTGATTAAAAACAGATTGTAATTGACTATATGAATCCGATATTTAATTATTGTTGTTGTTTGTAAGATATGTGCCATGGGCCACTTCATAGCGCCACGAACGTGAGACCATTTGGCGACTTCATAGGGAAATCATCTGAGAGAGACTGGTCTGTGGTTAGTAGTATAGAATATTAAGAATTTTGTTAAATTTTACAGAGTAGATTAGCATGTTGTAGAAGTTTAAATAGGGGACTAGGGAATGGAGTTGTTGGGTCCAGGAGCTCCATAATGGGAGGAATCCTGTTCGCGAAGTAATTCTTGGTTATGTGGCATTCCTGTAGAATATGGATGATAGTGAAATGGGTGCCACAGGATTGACATTAGAGATGATTGGTGTTGCCAAAAAGGAAGTTATGAGTAAAAGCAGTATGTCCAATCCGGAATCTGAGGGGCTTCCACGCCCAGAATTACGATATGGATGTTGAATACACTGGTTTACTAGTGGTTAACCAAAAACAAAAATGTGTCGCTATTGGTCCAGTCATTGTGTCTACGGATGGCTAATGGTGTTAGTTGGCTAATGGTGTTAGCGAGCCGACACTCCTATTGCTAAGTAGGCTATAACGAATTGCGCTAAGTACTGGGTCACTCAATGGGCCACAAATGACTTTAAGGGCGGCAAGGCTGTCGCTAAAAATTATTATTTTTTATAAAAAAATAATAACGGATTATTGGTGGCAATTTCAATTGCCGTTTTGATGGCCTACAGTTCCCCGTAATATGGAACTACCCTATAAGGGAAGATTCCACAACATAGTGCGCGGGTGCTTCAGCCAAAAAGTTCGACGACTGAAAAAGATGTAGTATCGGTGTTAGCGGCGGCATTAGTGAACAACAGTCGATGATCTTTTAATCCGTCCAAATGTTCAAGGAAAAGTTTCCTGTATGTGGATGGATCAGTACTAGCCTTTTTAAACCTGTCAAGGGAAGCAGTCAATTTTAACTTTGCTCCCAACCACGGTTTCCAATCTAAGTGTAGAAGGGAAGTTTGGAAAACGAGGGGGAGGATGGATGAATTGCTTTCAAGGTGGGATATTAATAAGGACAGCGATTCGGAGAATGGTGTTAATTATGTTAACAGCATTTTTAATCTGAAGATTCCATTTTCCTCCACGGGCAATTGAGATACCCAGGATTTTCATGGAATCTTTTGGGTGAGGAGGGAAGGGGCTCCGTGACGAATCAGATACACTTCAATTTTTTTTTCTGCAAACATGAAGGTAAGGTGGGTTCGATGTACAGATCACTGCACCGTTTATGCTGCTCTAAGTGTTGATGTTGCGGATGGCGTTATTAGTTTGATGTTGAAGATCAACACCGCATACAAGTATAAAAATGTTGTCAGCATATATATAATGGTTAAAGGATGATAGATGGTGGGAAAGGTAGTGAATATATATATTGAATAGGATCGTTGAAAAAGGCGTTCACGGTACGCGCCTAACTGTTATATCCTTGTTGGATCGAAAAATGACCGTTGGCGCGTACCGTGAAGGTTCTAACAGTTAGGTAGGAACGTAGAAGTGCCAATTTTGCAGAGTCTACTCCTCACTCTGCCAGCTGTAACAGTACCCTGTGTGGGCAAATTCGGTTATACACCTTTTCGAAAGACAACGGTAAACCACAATGTCTACGTTTGTAGCAATTATGGATTGAATGTTAGAGTTCAAGTAGCATACTCAGAGTTCCCCTGCCTGACCTGTAGGCATGTTGTTGGGGATTGAGTCTATTGGTAAGCACCTGGTTAGGTCTTGCAGCTAAGATATTTTCCAGGATCTTGGAAGCATAAGGCAATAATGGAATTGGTCTGAAGTTGTTAGCCGAAGAATGGGAGAGATTTTTCTTGGGAACTGCAATGGCTGTTGCGACCTACCAGCAATTTGGGAAAATAGATTTTTCCAAAATTTTGTTAAAGAGGTTGACAATTCTAATATGAAAAGTCGAAGGTGCCTCTTTAATAATTTTAAAAGAAACATTGTCCCTACCAGGTGTGGTTCCCTTGAAGGAATTCAACGAAAAGTAGAACTTCGCAAGCGTTACTGGCTGGTTCAAGATTAGGGTGGAGGCTGACGGTATAGGCGAGAAATTTTCCGTGAAGTATTGTTTTTCCATACGAAATGAATCACTAAGGTGGTTGTTGGATGAAAACGAGGTCCAGGACTGTGCCAGTTCCTCAACGATAGCTGTCGAGTCGGACATAACTCCGTTCTCAGACTCAATAGATGGCATAATCTCATTTTTTTGGCGACCAAGACTGCAGTAAATACCTCTCCATGCTTCTTTCGGGGAAGTTCGAGAATCAATTGAGACGGTGAAGTTATTCCAAGCTGTTCGCTTGGCCTGTTTCACTGCTCTTTTGACTTGAGCAATCCTGAGTCTCAATTTGATGAGATTCGCCGTACTAGAAAAATGAGGGTAATCTTTCCAGGCCATATTTCTTTCACATCGTAATGTTGCGATTTCATAGGAATACCATTTGGGTTGTTGTTTAGACATGCCAGCTGAAGAGGGTATTGTCCCAGCAGCTGCACGTCTGAAGATTTTTATCACTTTTTTTGCCTAAAGGTTAGAGATTGGGCAACGGGTAGATCAGCAGAAGCTTTAAAAATCGCAGCTCTGTAATTTGCCCAATTTGCTCGCTCTTCTATGAACCGTGACAGTGGTTTTATTTTAACGTGCGCAACATTTGCCTCCACAAGTATGGGCAAGTGGTCACTTCCTTCAAGGATGTTATGAACTTTCAATGAATATAACCCAAAGTTCCTTGTAGGAACGAAGGTGAAGTCAAGAACAGAGGTAGTACCTCTGGTTGAGAAAAAGGTCGGTGAATCATCGTTTATTAGATTGAAGCTCGAATCGGTAGAGTACATCAGCAGAAGCTTTGAAAATTGCAGCTCTGTAATTTTCCCAAATTTGCCCTTTCTTTTATGAAACGTGACAGTGGTTTTATTTTAACATGCGCAACATTTTCCACCAAAAGTATGGGCAAGTGGTCACTTCCTTCAGGGAAGCCATGAACTTTCTATGAATATAACCCAAAGATATTACCTCTGGTTGAGAAATAGGTCGTTGAACCATCGTTTAGGAGAGTGAAGCTTAAATCGGTAGAGTTGAGCCATTCCGTAAAGATTTTCCCACGCCAACAGGTTCTTGGGGAACTCCAAGCATGACTGTGGGCATTGAAATCTTCAAGGTTGATGATATTTTCGGGTAATTGGCTAATTAGACCTTGTCAATCTGCTGATGAAAAATCCAGGCTGTGTTCAATGTATATATTTGCAATGTAGACTTTGGGAGAGGTATTTATAGAAATAAGCATTGTCAAAAAACTAGCTGAAACGTGAATTTGTGCGTAGGATATGGAGGGGTGTATGAGGAAACCTACACCACCTCTGTTGTTGTTGGTTTTGTTGAAAAATAAACATTGGTATTTCTGATAGAATAGTTTATTGTAGGAGTGAGGTAATTTGGTCGCTTGCAAGCAACTATTTTTGGAGACCACTGATTTAGCAGTAGGCTCAGACCTTCTAGGTTATTAACCCGTAGATGAAAAGGGGATGGTGGCATTGGTGAGGTGGACGGAGAAGACTTTGGTGGCAATGATACTGATGTATTGACGGGACGAGATGACGCACGGACTGCTTGTGCAAAGGAGGTGTACGGCTGTATTGTGGAGGCATCTATTTAATTTTTTTTAATATTGTTGTTGCTGTAGCCATGGAACATTTGTTGTCTATCATTACTTTGAGAATAGTTTTTCTCTCAGCGTAAGAAGGGCAGCAACGGTCTCCTGAGTGTGTGTTTCTATTTTGCAGTTAACGCAAGTGACACGTGTGCATGGCTTTTCTAGATGAGGCGCAAGTCCACAACTAGCAAATACCGTCCAAGCCTTGCAGTGTTTAGCTGTATGGCCCAGTATTTGGCAGTTACGACATCTCATGAAATTCGAGTAGTAAGTTTTCTTTTCAAATCTGTGGAAAAGGATGGTAATATTGGAAGGAAGTTCATAGGCGTCAAAAGTCAAAACAACAATACCCGTAAGTGATTGGGTACCATCGCGCGTATATATTATTTTCCTAGCCTCTACCACGTTGTAATCCGGGAGGTTGCTAACGATTTCCTCTTCGCAAGCCACTCGTTAGCAAATCCGGGAGGTTGCTAACGATGTATTCGCAAGCCACGTGCAAAAAATCGTTCTCTTTACTTGATTGAGGAGGGGTGTAGGATGAAGGACCATTTTATGTCACTGATATTGACCGATTTGGCATTGTTAAATTTATCGGCCGATATTTCGTTGTCAGCAATAAATCACCGTTACGGTAATCGTTTATTTTTAGACTATCATTGCTAATATTCTTGAGAGCCAGACTAGTTTTAAAAGGACAGAATTGGTTCGCTTTGAATTTTGCCTCGTGTGAAGTAGAAATTATTAGAAAGCGCGGATAGTCTGTAATTTTAGTCGGAAGGGACGGGAAATTAATTAATTTGCTAAATACAGAGAGGTTTGTGTTTGTTTGGTTGTGGTTGTTATGATTGTGATTTATATTTTTTGTTATGGTATTGTTGGATTGATTTAGTCTGGCTCTTTTTGTGGATTTGGTGGTAGAGGCGTCGGAAACCTGTATCCGGTGGCGAGGTGGGGTCCGGTGGGCTGACGTCGACGTCCACGTCCATTATTATAAATTGCACTTGTAACTATTTTGAAATTGGACTCAAAAACATGAAATATTGTAATATTTATATATATTTTATTAAAATAAATTTATTACATAAAAATAAAAAGAATTTTTATTTACAATATTTTTTAAAAATTGGCATACTATAAGTTTGTTTCATCGAATTAAATCTAACATTTCTCCATCGGTCTTATAATCATATGTTTGTTGAGTTATAGATGCAACATCAGCGCTGCTCAAAATTCTCTATGTTTCGAATTCACAATACTCAAAGTATTTAATCAATAATTCACGTTTTTCAAAATTGGTATCGTATGTACGTCTAATTTATATTTCAATATTGTCATCAAACTCTAACTTGAATCGCCTGTAAAATACACATTCACTTTCGATTATTCCGGTTATTTCGCTCTTTTTTTATTAATTGTTTTAAAATTTCATCTAGTTATGCAATATATCTCTTAAATCGCTCTGTGTCGCACGCTGTTCTCTCCCAATCACCTCACCCAGCTGTCTTGTAATCAAATGACCATACACATTAAAAGTAAATCTTGAGATTTTCATTAAAACAAAATTATTTTCCCCATTGAATCAAATTAGAATTTTTGGTGTTTACTAATTATATATTTTTTATTTATTTTAATATTAATTTACAGTTTTAGTGATATCAACATTATATGATGAACCCTGAGGACCTATGTTTATAATACTGTACTTGTTGTCTCTGATGAGTAATATAACCCTCTCAGATAAATTTGAGTACTTTTCTGGTAGAAATACGCTTCCTTTTTTTTAATGCAGTACTAATCTGAGCATATACTTTGTTCGCACCTTCCTGGTACTAATAATATTATACATATGGTTCACTTTCAGGTCCGATAATAGTAATAGTGTTGAATAAGTTTTTTCTGTTTGCAATAGCCTCGAAAACTTCATCATCAATCAGCATCATCACCTAGTCCATATGGTTAACCGCTTGGTGGTATATCGAGACGCTCAATATCGCTTAAACTAAATTATAGTAATTCATCTTAAAATTATAGTAATTATGTTATAATTTCCCTGTATTTTACCATTAATTTCAATTATAGAAATTAATTTCTTTTATGATATCAATATTAAACCTGACAATAAATAATTTTTTTTCTTTTCACAAAATAATTATTTTTGTAAAATTTTAATAATTTTTGCATATCCATATGAATTTTATTCTTACTTAAACGAACAGCAATACTTGCGTGGTGGTTTTGCTTTGATTGTGTGTACTTTAAATTTTTTTTTATTTGCATATAAGGTTTTCGTTTTTAGCTCTCATCTTTATCCCGAACAGTTTTTCTGTGTATTTGTGGATAGCAAAATTGTTTTTTCTCATTTATTTCAGGTTTAAAGAATTTTTTATGTATATTAAATTCAACATGTTGCGTTCACCCTCCGGGGAGCGACTATCTGCTAAAAATAGGAAGGATCGATGTATTCTTTGCCAAGGAGACGATTAGCAGACACATTTTGCATCGCAAATGTTTGGCTTGTTGGTTTGCTAAAAATAATACTTGCGCTGTTCGAGCGACAACTTGTTTGTCAGATTGTCGTACAACGATAACATAACACTCGTCAAGAGAACAAACAAACTCAGCCAATGTTACAACCTCCAAATCCACCTATTACTGTCACAACCGGAGGTCGTCCCGCAAGTAAACCTAACTTCTCGTCCACTTACAATTTTGAAGTCTATTCTTCCTACATCCCATTTCACCCCTCAACGATTGAAAATTAGTCTGCTAGCATATTCAAATAAACCTGAATCTTACTTATTGATACCGCATTCTGACCAGAAATGAACCTCATCCTACCCAAAAATGCCGATTTTATAGAGACATCACTCTACCCATGCGGATCATCAGAATCAATTCAGAACTCAAATGATGCGCAGGATATGAAGTAAGGAGGAGATCCACAAGATCAATGAAGGGATGGAGAATTCAATATGATGGTAATAACACTAAACTTAACGTGGAAGAGTTTATTTTTCGGATTGAAATTCTTAATAACAATTCACTGGATAATGATTTTGAAGTAATGGTTAAATCTACGTCTTTTACTATGCAAACAATTGTGCAATTGGTATTGGATGTTGCTGACAAGTAATCCCTCACTAACCTTGGAGGAAGTGAAAGAAATATCTGAGGATGGATTTGTGAGATCAACTTCTATATAAAGACTTTAAAATGTAACTATTGAACCGAATTTAACGACCGGCGGAGCTCCGGAACCAACTGCAACGTGCTATGCCGGAATCTAAATTTTTCGAAGTAGTTAGAGCGGGAGTATTATCTTATATTCAAATTCAACTATGTTTGCAGCCTACTTTAAATTTAAATCGGTTAAAACAATACGTTAATCAGATAGAACAAATTATTATCAATAATTATCAAGCCCCTTCAAGAGGAATTCGAAGCAAAGAAAAACTGATTTGCGGATTTGAAATAATGACTAATGATATGTTTTGGAGAGATCAAACAGTATTTTTTTCATAAATTATAAACAATATTTATTACTGAAGTAATGTAAAAATTGTTTTGTTTTTGTTTTTAATAAAAAAATGTTCATCAAAATTAAAACTAAGGTGCAAAATTTTCCATGTTAATTATCATCCTGGAAAATTTGAATAAAATAATAGAGCATCAACATAAAATAATTAGTGCAGAAGCGGAAAAATGTTAACTTAAAATTATAAAAATCCGAAAAAATAAAATCTAAAATAAAAGAGATTCTCTCCGGAGTGTTGTCATACCTGAATCAGTACGGAAATATTATTTTACAACAATCATAAATAATAATACTTATTGTTCTGGCTGTAACATAAACAATAACACTTAAAAAATTTTAAATAAGAAACAAAAAGTCTTAAGAAACTGCTCAAACAATATATGCAAATTTAAAGAACGAAAAAAATATGCACTGCTTTGATAATGGAATTTCCAATATACATACATACGTACATACATACAATGCGCTAAAAAATGAAGAAAATTTCTAAATTTTTCTAATTAATTGTGAAAGGAAAATACAAAAAGTATCAATTAAAAGCAGTTAATCGGTATATAATAGTTTATATTTGAATAAAGGCAAATTAACAATGAAAAAGTAATTTCATTGATGGAATAAAACACATAACAAAGCAAAAATATAAAAACAAGGTATCGAAACTTATGTAGTTCTTTGTTTTAATATAATATATATTTAAATTTGTTCGACGTATATCGAACGATATTCAATATGAACATTTGCTCGAAGTAAAACGAACGATATCAAAAACGGTTATTAGTTAAAGAAAATGCTAATTTCAATCAATTGAAATTTAGTCAATTTTTTAAAGTCTTTAGATTAACTATTGAATTAAAGTTATAGATGAATATAATAAATATATAAATAATAAATAATATAAATCTATAATCAAAAATAGATTAAAGTAATACATTTATAAAAATAGTTAAATGTTTTCAGAACATTCGATTCTCCTTTAGTTCACGCGATGAGAAACTGTATTTTTACTACGCATATTAATAAACTAAGTCTGTACAACTTTCGCATAAGTACAGCTGCAAAATTATCAAGTTCCAGATCTCTACTGTTCCTTTATTTGCAATCGTCCACAATATTTTGTATATGTTGGAACTTTTTATAAGTTTGCTTTTGAAAACTTATTCACAACGGATGTGGTTTAAAAAACTTCAAATAATAACATAAACAGAATGATTTTCAATTAGCCAAATGATTTTCAAGAGAACTGCAGAGAGGCAACGCAACATCGACGTTCTTTGGGAGATACGTGCATCCAAAACATTATTCTTACTTAAACGAACAGAATTTTATTCTTACTTAAACGAACAGCAATACTTGCGTGGTGGTTTTGCTTTGATTGTGTGTACTTTAAATTTTTTTTTATTTGCATATAAGGTTTTCATTTTTAGCTCTCATCTTTATCCCGAACAGTTTTTCTGTGTATTTGTGGATAGCAAAATTGTTTTTTCTCTTTTATTTCAGGTTTAAAGAATTTTTTATGTATATTAAATTCAACATGTTGCGTTCACCCTCCGGGGAGCGACTATCTGCTAAAAATAGGAAGGATCGATGTATTCTTTGCCAAGGAGACGATTAGCAGACACATTTTGCATCGCAAATGTTTGGCTTGTTGGTTTGCTAAAAATAATACTTGCGCTGTTCGAGCGACAACTTGTTTGTCAGATTGTCGTACAACGATAACATAACACTCGTCAAGAGAACAAACAAACTCAGCCAATGTTACAACCTCCAAATCCACCTATTACTGTCACAACCGGAGGTCGTCCCGCAAGTAAACCTAACTTCTCGTCCACTTACAATTTTGAAGTCTATTCTTCCTACATCCCATTTCACCCCTCAACGATTGAAAATTAGTCTGCTAGCATATTCAAATAAACCTGAATCTTACTTATTGATACCGCATTCTGACCAGAAATGAACCTCATCCTACCCAAAAATGCCGATTTTATAGAGACATCACTCTACCCATGCGGATCATCAGAATCAATTCAGAACTCAAATGATGCGCAGGATATGAAGTAAGGAGGAGATCCACAAGATCAATGAAGGGATGGAGAATTCAATATGATGGTAATAACACCAAACTTAACGTGGAAGAGTTTATTTTTCGGATTGAAATTCTTAATAACAATTCACTGGATAATGATTTTGAAGTAATGGTTAAATCTACGTCTTTTACTATGCAAACAATTGTGCAATTGGTATTGGATGTTGCTGACAAGTAATCCCTCACTAACCTTGGAGGAAGTGAAAGAAATATCTGAGGATGGATTTGTGAGATCAACTTCTATATAAAGACTTTAAAATGCAACTATTGAACCGAATTTAACGACCGGCGGAGCTCCGGAACCAACTGCAACGTGCTATGCCGGAATCTAAATTTTTCGAAGTAGTTAGAGCGGGAGTATTATCTTATATTCAAATTCAACTATGTTTGCAGCCTACTTTAAATTTAAATCGGTTAAAACAATACGTTAATCAGATAGAACAAATTATTATCAATAATTATCAAGCCCCTTCAAGAGGAATTCGAAGCAAAGAAAAACTGATTTGCGGATTTGAAATAATGACTAATGATATGTTTTGGAGAGATCAAACAGTATTTTTTTCATAAATTATAAACAATATTTATTACTGAAGTAATGTAAAAATTGTTTTGTTTTTGTTTTTAATAAAAAAATGTTCATCAAAATTAAAACTAAGGTGCAAAATTTTCCATGTTAATTATCATCCTGGAAAATTTGAATAAAATAATAGAGCATCAACATAAAATAATTAGTGCAGAAGCGGAAAAATGTTAACTTAAAATTATAAAAATCCGAAAAAATAAAATCTAAAATAAAAGAGATTCTCTCCGGAGTGTTGTCATACCTGAATCAGTACGGAAATATTATTTTACAACAATCATAAATAATAATACTTATTGTTCTGGCTGTAACATAAACAATAACACTTAAAAAATTTTAAATAAGAAACAAAAAGTCTTAAGAAACTGCTCAAACAATATATGCAAATTTAAAGAACGAAAAAAATATGCACTGCTTTGATAATGGAATTTCCAATATACATACATACGTACATACATACAATGCGCTAAAAAATGAAGAAAATTTCTAAATTTTTCTAATTAATTGTGAAAGGAAAATACAAAAAGTATCAATTAAAAGCAGTTAATCGGTATATAATAGTTTATATTTGAATAAAGGCAAATTAACAATGAAAAAGTAATTTCATTGATGGAATAAAACACATAACAAAGCAAAAATATAAAAACAAGGTATCGAAACTTATGTAGTTCTTTGTTTTAATATAATATATATTTAAATTTGTTCGACGTATATCGAACGATATTCAATATGAACATTTGCTCGAAGTAAAACGAACGATATCAAAAACGGTTATTAGTTAAAGAAAATGCTAATTTCAATCAATTGAAATTTAGTCAATTTTTTAAAGTCTTTAGATTAACTATTGAATTAAAGTTATAGATGAATATAATAAATATATAAATAATAAATAATATAAATCTATAATCAAAAATAGATTAAAGTAATACATTTATAAAAATAGTTAAATGTTTTCAGAACATTCGATTCTCCTTTAGTTCACGCGATGAGAAACTGTATTTTTACTACGCATATTAATAAACTAAGTCTGTACAACTTTCGCATAAGTACAGCTGCAAAATTATCAAGTTCCAGACCTCTACTGTTCCTTTATTTGCAATCGTCCACAATATTTTGTATATGTTGGAACTTTTTATAAGTTTGCTTTTGAAAACTTATTCACAACGGATGTGGTTTAAAAAACTTCAAATAATAACATAAACAGAATGATTTTCAATTAGCCAAATGATTTTCAAGAGAACTGCAGAGAGGCAACGCAACATCGACGTTCTTTGGGAGATACGTGCATCCAAAACATTACGAAATAATATATTAAATACCTAACGAGAATTCGTGAAAAAACTGTTAAACATAAGTTGAGGCACCACTGTCATAAATTGTGTGTGCAATCATCGTTCTTATAATATTGTATATCAGTTGAAACTTTTATTTTTTGTGCAAATTATTTATACGGAATAAAATAAATAAAACACCAGTTTGAAAGACCAAAGTTGAATTGTAATTTATTTATGTTATATAAGATAAAATTGCTAAAATTTATTATTGAATTTGATATATATATATATATATATATATATATATATATATATATATATATATATATGAATCTTTGATGATTAAAAAAGTAAATAATTCAGTTTTCAAATAATAATTGTTTGAATACTTAATATTTGAATTTCTATGTTCTCCTAAATAAAATCTTAACAAAATAACAAAAAAATTTCAATTCATTACAATTCTAATTTGGTCAATTTTCTTAGAGAGCAAATTTTAATATATTATAAAGTTACATTTACGTTATTATTAATTTTAAAACATTTACCTTAAAGCTTATGTAATTCACAAAAATCTCGATAATATGGCTTTACAGATATAATCTTGTGTTATTACGTTTTTATTTCTATATTTTTGATAATTTATTATTAAAAATCATTACTATTTTGCTTATTTCAAAAAATAATTACATATTCTGCTATCAACAACACACATACATATTCAAATGAAAAGTAAACCAATATTTTCATTAAAACCTTTTCTTATCAAAGTCAATATGAAATTTGAAGGTATGATTTTGAATTAATTCTAGAATGTTTGAATATTCATTAATATTGAAATTATGTAAAATGTGTTCATATATATTAAAAAAGTTTAGTTATATATGTGTATATCTTATTTTCAAGCATTTTTGAGAACATATTTATGACGAGTAATAATGTCGTTATTTAATAATCAATACATATGTTAATATAAGTGGTATTTGATTTCAGTAAGTATTAATATGAATATTAGTTTTAATTAATATTAAATGATTAAGACTAATTTCTAACTGTTTTATCATTAGTTACTCAAAATATCTATTATGACTAAAAAAATTAACAAATTAGCAATATTTGAAATAATATCGAATATTAAATATTAAGTATGTACTATTTTGAAATACAATACATTATCCTCAAAAAATAAATTCCCAAAGAAAATGGATGAAATCACAAAAAACGTACACCAAATTGGATTTTGATAATATATTTATTATTTTATTTAAATTTATTTCATTGTGGGATTATTTTTATGACTACATAGATACATTAATAATTTAAAATATCATTATCATATATATTTTATTTTATTAATGATAAATTACATTAATTAGTAAAATGCTGATTTTATTATTTCAATGCCAGATAACCGAAATTAATTATAAAGATATACCAGAAAAAAATTATTTGATATATTATATTAATTGCAATACAAAATTTTTAATTTTTAGTAACAATTTTCATAGCTTTTAATGCTTTCTTGATATTCACATAAATTTATTAAAATTTTGTTTTTAATATTAAATGATGGTTGAATTATAAAATGCATTATTTCCGACTACCGAACCATATTCTTTTGTAAATGCAATATCTTATAAGATGAAATAAATGAAAAACTTTAATGGCTATTTCTTTAAATATATTAATAAATTTATGCATTGAAATTTAAAAATGCATTTGAACAAATTATATGGACATGAACAGAATTTATTATTTTAACCAAATCTATGTAATTTAGTTCATTTATTTGTACAATAAAGCATAAATACAACTATTTAATTTATACAAAAAAGCAACATTTCGTAAAAAATAAGTTTAATGTAATTTTGGAAAGTATACTAATTTGAGTTTAAAAATTTGTGGAGTCTGGCCACTAATTACATACAATTTTTTTAAAGTTTATTTAGAAAGTACCGTTTATTAGGAAGGTACGCACTAATATGATTATTTGTCTCTACGAATAGGCTTTTTTTACTTTCACACTATTGTTTATTTTAGTTTTATAAAATAATTAATTTTAACATTATATAATTCTTTTTATTTATGGTATAAATTTTATTGTACTCTGAAGTCAAAAAATAAAAGCATATACTTACAGTATTTTAATACGTTAGTATAAGTTGTAATCCAATTTGTTTATTATAATTAAGAAGGTTTAAAATACCATTAACTAGTTTTAATTTATTTGGCTTAAGTATTTAAAATGTGGTTATTACAATTTTTATGTACCATAGTTAATTAAAGTTCTCTATATTAATTTGCATAAAGTATGACAACGTATTTTGATTAATATATTTAATTATGTATTCATCAATGGAATATGGCAATTTCAAATAGTATAATTTACAAATTACACTGCCACAATATAGTCGGTTGTGTATCCGTAGTTGTTTTATTGGTTGAGTTATTTATAGGTGATTTCGTTTCTACAAATAAAGAGCATTTATTAACTTTAAAAAAATATGTTTTAGAAACAAATGTTATTTTAATAGTTTCGATAGTTTTATGTATTGTAATGAAATTTGTTTGTTATATTTCAAGTGCGATTTCTAACATACGTCAAATTGTTATGTGAATCTAACATTTTGTTATAAAGATATAAAATATAAAGTCGAAATAATTTTAAATATTCTTTTAGGCGTAATATTAATTAACTTGTATGTTTTATGCAATTATTTAGTACCAAATTTTACCAGATATATGGTTTTGGCACAGAAAAAAACTGAAGTTTTGTTCATTTCGATAATACATGTGAAATAAATAATCAGTAATTTAATTATTAAGTATGCTCACAATATGACAAAATATTTAAAACAGCAACTTTAAATCAGACTGAGCATACATACAATTAAATTACAGATTATTGTAAGCTTACATAATAATTATTGGTATTAAATTTAAGATTAAAGAAAGTGAGACAATCGGAGATTATCCTCTCCATAATATATCAAAACCAGCTACATCCACCACCTACTCAAACGAATTCCTCCGTTCTGTTCCCTTTGAAATTTCAAACTACTTCCCATAAGGCTTTTAACATCTTTAGCCATATGTAGACAAACAGACTGGACCAACGGTGGAAGATTTTTAATAAAAACAATTAAAGTTTAATTTGGGAATGGTCAATTTATAAAATATTGGTTATTGTTTAATATGTACAATTCCCATAAAATAAAGATTATTAATTCTACATCACAAGCTCACATATTGCGAGTTCTGTAATGTTATAAAATAGGTAATTCACATTTTCAAAATCTAAAAACGTAATGTGTTTTTCATGTCAGCTACAATTATAAAAGTAGGGCTTATTATTATTTACATAGTTTGCAATCGTTTTAATAATAACTATGCATTAAATACGCAAATAGTTTTTTTTTATTTTAAATGCACCATATTTATTTATCATCTTGATAATAATTATATAATTATACAAGATAGAGCAATAACTAAGGATTATTCAACTGAAATTTTCCAAATTACAAACAAAACATATACTTAATTGGTTGATAAAAAATAAAATTTGGGTGCCTCAATTAAATATTTCGTATTAGTTCAAACTTCTAAGTAATTGAACTGATTTAATAACCGCAGAAGCTACAACGTGGTTTATTGAATATCGATAAATTGTTTTGATTGTTTAAATAGTAAAAATATGCGGTAGAAATACCTCTTATTATAGTTGGCAAGTATAAGCAAGCTATGCGTACTTATTAAAAATCTATTTGACTTCCTTGTTTAATTCTAATATCTAAGTTTATGGTAAGTCCAAGTCGTAATACTTTTGACACATTTTTTATATTTTTCATGTAGTTTCATATGGTAGCATTATTAAAATTGACATCAAAAGCACGATGAATGGATATATAATGTTTATTGAGCTTAAAAACTTAATTAAGAATAATATATAAATAATAAACTGATTAGATGACATTTATTTATTCGTCACAATTTGATCGGAGAATTTGTTGAACAAGTCCAGTTAAAGTTTCTGGTCGTAAGTCGCAATTGTGTTTGTCTCATAATTCCAGAACAATAATAACTATGCACACAACGATAATAACCTAAATCTACAACCACAGTTAGCTACATAGATTTCCATTGCCTATAGAAAACTGTGAAATAAATCCAATGGATGCGCCATTGAAACTTTTTTTGCTCTCATTTAGGGAGTGCAAAACGAATTTATTCAAAAGGAAATATGTTATACTTTGCGGTCCTACAAAAAAAATGAATGCGTCTTTTCTTTCAAATGCTTTCCAATTACATATAAGGAACGTTTAAATTTTTCTGCAAATTTCTTCAAAAATTAAATTTTGTGTAATAAAAAAATAAGAGGTTTTGCGATGTTTTTCAGAATTTTGTTCTCTAATAAAAACAAGGGAAGCAAGTTCAGATACGATTTAGATTATATAAAAAAGTACAATCTATCAAAAAAATTGTCAGAAAATCGAAGACAACTTTCCACATTTTACTTTACTTTCAAATTTTGTATAACAGGTTTTCTTTTAATAATAAATTTAGAACTGAACACATATTTATGTTTCATTAATAGTGTAATTTGATATTATTTTCAGAAATATTAAAAGGTATTTCATTTTTGCTAATCAATATTTTAATAAAGCTGCTCAAAAAAAATTGTTTTATACAAAATTATCACTTCAACGATTTTTATTAACAATTTTATGTGAAGACTAATATATTTATCTAGTCTCTCATTTTTAATCAAATAAGCCCCTCTGGAAGAAACAAAATAATTAAAAGTCAATTTTTGAAAAGCAGTTACAAGATATAAGTAGCAGTAAAATACTCATATTTCTCATAACAATTCCTTGAGTTCTTTTAGGACTACAAATTAACAAATTTTGAATTCAAAAGAAAATTAAAAATTTCATTGATAGTGCACAAATCTTTTCTTGTCTTATTTATACGCACATGCTTCAAAAATTTAATTTTAAAAGGATATGATATATATTTATATGTAATATTTTCTCGCTGGCTGATTCTTATGGCGTGACATAAATTATTGCTTTACCAAATATCTTTTAGATATAGTAGATTCCAAATATATTAACACATCGTGTTGAAGATATGGGAAAGTAATGCACAATTTTTGTTACATTAATTTTACATAAATTTGTAAACGCGTTTATTGGATGATCTATTAGTCAAAAAACACTTGCCAAAAGATATTAACGATAAAATCAATATGATTTTAGAACAATTAATCTGTATAAATACGTTGATCATGCAATATTTAGCCAAATATCTAACCTACTGGAAGCAAATACTTCTATTCTTTATTCTACATCCGGCAATATATGTTTATTCCTATATTTACACGACTTGTTCTCCAAAATTTTACGATTTGAAAGTGTACTTCAAGAACTATTTAACAGAGTTTGCTTTGCCAGCTATTAAATTATCAGTTGTTAAACATTTTCGGCGTAAAAATTTTTAAATATCATATTATCGGTGATTTCTTTTAAAAACTTTCCTCAAATTGATCTTGAAAAAATTATGCTGCGATTCATTGAACTTTCGACATCTGGTATGTTATGAACAGTACCAAAGCTAAACACAAAATTTGGAAATTAAAGTGCAGATAACGAAAAATAAAACTCGATATGAAAAGACAGCAACGGTTACAAGAGGTTATTTAAAATATATAAGCTAATTCTTTTAAATTCATATCGGTAGTTTATTTGTATAATAATATATAATAGTATTTTTAATTATTTGCTTGCTATGCAATAGATAAACTCTTTGGATATTGTTTTTTTAACTTAACAAATATAGGCATTTTTATTTTGACTTTTGAACAATCGCCAATGAAATATTTCATATATGACGCTATTTTTTCTACTTGTTTTCTGGCTGTGATGCTAGAAATTATGTCACTGCCTGCTACGCTACTACTTTTGAAACAAGATTACAGAAATAGAACTGGTTCTTTTTTCTTGCTACTTTTGCTACTATTTTAACGATAACTAATGAGCAAACATTATGTTGTCACGTAAATTGCATGAGCAAATGACACATACGTTTGTTTACGCTGTGTCATTTGTTCTTAGCTAGAAATTTCACTTTAAAACGTACGTATGTGCCATTTGTTCACAGGTAGAAACCCAATTTTTAAAAAGCACCGTGTAAAGCCAACACACATAAAAATTACCATTAAATCAAACACCACAGACAACCTGAAAAGAAGTAGCTAATGCAGAAATAAAATAAGTAGGAAAAAAAAGTGCCGTGTGCAGAAGACTTTACTTACCTGTAATTATTTTAATTTAAATCCCTTTTTTTACGTACCATTATAATTAGCTCGTGGTCCATGATCGCGATCACATTCAGCTTCAGAAATTTCATTGCTTTCTTTTGAGTCATTAAATGAAGAATTGCTCATATCATGATTACGTGGCGGCGGTGGTGGTGGTTCAGGAGAACTATTATTTGGTATGTTCCGAGCTGATCCTATAAAACAATAAAATGAGAAGTAACACGCATAGGTACTAATCTTTAAAACTTTATTCTAGTATACCAATACTTCTTCGTCCAACAGATCCACGTGAACCATATTGATCATACGGTGTACCATATGGTCCTCCATATTGAGATCCGTATTGATCTTCTTCGGGTGCACAATTTGCTGGGTCATCGTATTCTGGCCCAGCGTTGCCATATAAACTTCCACCTTGGGAGTTGACGTGTGTATATCGCCGCTAATGATAAATTAACGATGAAAATATTTATTATATTCTTTCTGAACTTTTAGACATAGATTTTTTTTATATCAAAAATCATTAAATA
This sequence comes from Atherix ibis, assembly GCA_958298945.1. NCBI lineage: Eukaryota > Metazoa > Arthropoda > Insecta > Diptera > Athericidae > Atherix > Atherix ibis. The sequence goes on along the minus strand of OY282605.1, from coordinate 80,036,868 downwards.
ATGATAACTTAATATTAATAAATTTTCTTTTATTTTAATTATTCTCCTCTTATAATAACATTAAAAATAAAATATTCGTAATAGAATAAATTTGTTTTTACATTTTTATGTTTACACGGTATTAAAAATTTTTTATAAAGTATAACTAACATATATAATATATTTGCTATATAAAACAAAAATTGAATTTATATAAATACAAGTAATAATTTTATATTGTTGTGATTGACAACAAAGACAATTCACATATTAAAGAAACAACAAATCTGTTATATTGAATAATGCATATGGTCTCTTGTATGAGTCAAGAAACATTACTATGAAGAGTACACATATGCTATTTTGAATAAAACATGTGTTACATTGATAATCGAGGTATGGTTTATTGGAATTAAGACATTATTTGTATCATTAGCAATTAAGTGAATATTTTAAAATACATCTGTTACGGTATTACATCGCTAAGTAATTTTAAATAATCCAGACTTCAAATCAGCAAAATATCATCAACTAATTAGATTTTCTACGAGAATTACTGAAAGAGTTGTTGCAATATATTCTCTCAGCGCAAGTGCCTACTTTGAATGACTACATCGTAATTTTATTTGATTTATATTTTATGAGAACAAGACCAAATTATAGAAATTGTTATATCAATGAAACTGATTAAAGTAGAGAATTTTATCATAAACAGTTGATATTTTTGTGCGAGAAAATGTTGAAAAGCAAAATTTAAAATTGGAGAAAAAATTCCTAACACATAATTAAATCTTAAGAATAAATAAAAATAATAAAACAACAAAAAAATATAGACCGCGTAAAAATTTTAATTGAATTTAATAATTTTTTGAGAGCAAAATGGAAAGGAAACTTTTTTTTTTACAAAATTGTATAAAAAAAAAAGTGGAACTGATTAAAGTAGAAAATTTTACAATAAATTGTTGATATTTGTGTGAGAGAAAATGTTGAAAAGCAAAAATTAAATTGGATAAAAAATTTCTAATACATAGTTAAGTTGGCGAAGTTGAATGGAAGACAGCGGACACCGTTTTCCCAGGCGGAGAATCAGAAGAACACAGCACAGAGCTATCTCATACCGTTTTTGTATTATTACCGAAAAATACCGTAATTGTAATAATGTACTGTAATAATGTATTACAATGTAAAATGTAGGTTAACAGCTCTGCTCTATTGAGTTAGTGGCATGTCAGTTTTGTTGAGCTTTAACCTCGTAATTGGTAGCTACTAAATCAAGGATTTAACAAATTGTGTTGTTGAATTGTGCAAGATATATGAATCGGCAAACGTCAACAAAAGAATTTTGGATTCAAAGAAGCAAGTAGTCGCTGCTGTTTCAACAGTAAACAACAGTTAACCGGACTCAATCGAAATCATCAACAAACGTTGTTCGACTGTGGTGAGGAGTGGAAATCTGACCACAAAATTAAATAAAAATAAATATTATACAAATATATAATAAAAAATTAACGTCAATGTGGAAAAACTGAAGCAGAATTCAAACGAAAAACAACAAGTATGTGGAATTAATTGGGGTAATATGTCAGATATCACGTCTAGTATAATTCAATCGGAACGTAAATTGATCAGTGGACCAGTTTAAAATAGTTAAATTAAAAATTGTGAACCTATTCACGGGAAATGTCATGCGGAATACTATCAATAACCGGAACATAGAAAATAATTTAGAAAATGTTATTGTGGATTAACCAGAGCTTCCATTGAACAGGTTAATAATTACTCATCTTCAAAGTACAAAACTACTGGTGGTGTTAATTCAGAAATAAGTTCTGGAAGTGATAATGAAATAAATGTAAAGCCTGCGAATTACAAAACATGAAGTAGTTGTATTGTGAAGCCACCACAAAGATATGGCTGATATTCATTGTTAAAATTAAAATTATAAAAAAAGCGTGTAATATACTGTAATAATGCACTACAATGTAAAATGGCGTTTGACAGCTCTGCTCTATTGAGTAAATGTCATGTCAGTTTAGTTGAGCTAATAAATAAACATATTAAATAAAACAAACATTGTTTTATTAAATATTTAAAACATTTTACAGTCATGTAAGAACAACTTTTTATTTTAAGTTTTAAATTGTAAAGAAAGAACATATATAATCTTTAAATCGTTTTCTGAAAATTGAAAGATAAATTTAAACGATTTTTGTCTCTTTCTAAAAACATTTTAAATTAAAAAAAAAAATAGATTTCTTTCTGACTAGATTTTAAATTATAAATAGAAAAACATATATATATTGTATAAAATATTTTAAAATTACAATAGTTTTTTCCCCTTTCTGTAAATTAGAATTGATTTAAAACAATGAAATATAATTTTAAACAATTTTTAAATTTTGTTTATATTTAAGTATGTTGCAGATCTACGTGTCCTTGATACAAATACAAAATTTTCTTACCGTGTAAAGCCTTGTTGCCGAGTAACTGATCACAGAACATTTGATGAACTCTTAGGTATGCCCTATTTTAACCGACATTAACCAATTTAAAAAAAAATTAGAGACATTAGTTTGATCGTGATTCTTATACAACAATTTTCTAAAAAAACCTTTTCCTTTCCATTTTAATTCAATTAAAATTAGATTTTTCTATAAGAAAAATCTAATTTTTTCCTTAGATTTCATCAAATATTCAGTGATCTGTTATTAGATTTTTTTTTAAATTCATTAAAAATAATCAAAATTTAAATTCCAAACTATTATTTTACAAACTTCAACGATTTCTTTAAATGCCTCAAAAATAATGTACTTGTATGTAGATATTACTTGCCAAGTTTCATAATGGGCCACGTAGTCGTTTAAGAGATAGAGCAATTAAAGTGCAGCGGCGCAACACCAACTATCCAATACAAAAATAGTTATTAAACCAATAATTATTTCAGTACAAGTATTATTTATTGATTCACAGGTTTTATGTTCCAGGTCGAAGTTTTTTTAAATAACTTTTAAATTACATACAATTTTATAATTTATATTTTATTGATTGATTATATGGTCTTTAGCATTATGTATGGAATATGGTGTCGATCTATTAAGCACATTTTTCATAAAATGAAATCTATATTAAGTACATTTTTCACAACATTTTCGCAGACTTCTGGTGTTATTTCAGCAATTTCGTTTCGAATGTTGTCCTTAAGCATCGAGATGTAGTTGGTTTGTTAGTGTAAACCTTTTCTTTTAAGTACCCCCATACAAACAAATCGGGAGGGTTCAAATCAGGGGATCGTGAGGGCCAGTCGATATCGCCACTTCTTGACATTATTCGGCCGTGAAAAATTTCTCTGTGTGTCATGTGGCACCGTCTTGTTGGAAGCACATGTTCTGTACGTCTAGTTGATCCAACATGGCCCGATAGAGGTCGACAGTAACTTTTGCAGCATTGCCTCCAGCATTATCAAAGAAGTATGCCCCAATGATGCCGCTGGCCCTAATGCCTAACCATACAGTTACTCTACGAGGATGTAGTGGTCTCTGGTGTATCAGATTAGGGTTTTCAGTGCGTCGGCGCTCATAATGATATAACAAAGCGAGCCAAGACGAAGTGTGTTTCGGCTCATTATGATTTTTTGCCATAAATGCTGGTCGTCTATACCAAGCTGTAAAATCTTTCATGGCCATTTGCCTGCAGCTGTTACGTCAATTGAATTTAATACGAGTAAAACAGCAAATCTTGTTCGAGAATTTTTAACAAACATGATGGAGATATTCCCAATTCTTGTGCACGGCATCGATGAGAGGTACCCGGACATTTAGCAACATTCTGCCTCACTTCATCAATCTTTGCAGGTGTACGTTGGCTTAATTGTCGCCCAGCAGTCTTCGCTTTATCTCCCAATGTATACATATATTCAAAAAAAAAATTTTTTTGAGCGCGCGAGCGCGGGATGGTGTGACTCCACTGCACTTTAATTACTCTAGCTCCTAAGCGATTACGCGGCCCATTGTGAAACTTGGCAAGCATTATCTAGTTATTTTTGAAGTATTTAAGAAAAAAACTAAATGGGTGAAGTTTTGTACTGAGTTTATATACGAGAATAGTCCCAGAAATAATCGGCCTAACATATAAAACAAACAATTTGGGAAAAAATATGTTTATTTCTCAACATAATCTCCTTTTAGCTCGATACACTTTTACCAGAGATGTTCCATAGCTTCAATATCCTTTTTATAGTAAGCACCGTCGAGATCCTCAAAATAGCCAATAACCGAAAACTCTTCATTGTTGGCAAATCTTTTTTTTCAAACAACAACCGCCATTCATACGTCAGGATGGGTACTCCTGCGACTACGATCGTACACATGTTAGTCAAACATTATTGAAAATATTGTAAGCATATATATAAGCATACGTATATAAGCATATAAAATAAACGACAATAAGTAACTATATGTTAGTTCGGCCATTTTGAATGTTCAGTTAATTTTTGACAGCTGCTTTGCCTGCACGTGTTTTGTCTCGTCTTCGATTTTTGCCCATTTTCGACCAAAAACAGCATCGCATTAACATCCAAAACTACTTCTGGAGATGATAAATACCTGCTAAAGTAAGCGAACTTTTACTTTCAAAAGAAAAGAGGCTACTTGAAGATCCTTTCTCCTACAATCGAATTTGTCTTCTGGCCAGAGCGGATACAATACTCGAGCATATTATATGTGACCGATTGGACGAATATGCTGAAGGACAGAGAGGATGATATTAAAATCAACTGGATGTTATTCATGTGGTCGTCAATACTACGCGCACCGCCATCAAAGATAAGAGGTGGAGAAGAGATAACGTAAGGAATTGTAGTACCTCTACTCCACCTCCTTTGTCAGCCGTGATGTGAAGAACACTTTTAGTCGGCAAGATGAAGTTTAAGTCTTAATGTTCTGGCCCCTATGGGTATTCTAGAATACATCAACAGAATAATAGTAGATTATTATAGGACGTGCGACGGAGAGAAGTCATATATAGTCATGAGCAATTGGGGTCCAAAACAGGATTCTATTTTGTTTGATGTATCGTATGATGGAACTCTCAAGGCTCATATTCCAGAGAATAATAGAATCGTCGCATGTGTCGATAATGTTGCTATAGTCGTGTTGCCAAAATGTGTGGAAGAGGTAGAAGAGATCTGTTATGATATCGTACCATTACTTTTTTTCGCCATTGACTCCTGAGAGTAAATCTTCGGATTGCAGGTCATAAGCAGCGCTCATTACTGGCAGGAAGTTCAGAGAGAGCATTACCATAACAATTAGCCAACAGAATCATGGCTGATGTGCGTCAAGGTATTGATTTAAGCGAAGCTGCGGTTTCAGCACCATCTATTATAGCTAGAGCAAAGGGCAGCGAGGATAATAATGGCATTGTCGCGCCAAATGCTGAACCTTATTATAGTTAGACAGAGAACGAGAACCCTATTGCCGACATGGCGAGGCTGATCTATGCTCCGTCGATTTAAGCAGATGCGCTGAGTCAAGCAATTTTCATTCGGATACACCGAGAACCGTCACATACAAGGTCGTGAAAGTTGTGACTGTAACGACACTGTAATATATTGGACTTGGATTGAGGAACAAGGGATCAGTAATTAAATATATATGCTCATTTTGTCAACGATATATATAGAACGTTTATTAATCAATGAATTATAGTTATACAGAGACATATGAAAAGCATGGCAGTGCCTACGTGATTAACTTATCTATTGCTGTGTAGCATTGACGTGTATGAAACATCATGCCACTCGGTTTATACTCAGGCTGGGTGTACTATATATAGATATACTACAGACACCGATCAAAATCCTGGTAGACGAACGACAGAGACTGTTAAGTTGCAGAGGTCGGAGCAATACGGTGACACGACGGAACAAGGGAATCAATGGGGTGGTAGCAAAGCTATTGGGATGCGGTTTTCGATGGCAAATGGACTTACCGTCTCCTTCCAACGATGAATCCATGGATTGCATGCGGTTACTCTATTGTCTCAAAAATCAATTAAAGGTTGTAAGAAAAATAAGCTGTACAGGTAAAAAGCTACAATATCATCTAACGAAGTTCGACCGATAACAATAAGGGAAATAGGAAAGACCTTGACTAAGGCGTGTTTGGTGTCTGAAGACCCCTCGGTGGCCGAAGAACCAATAGGCCAGGATACTTCTTAGTAGCAATCTGTATGAAAGATGGATTAAAGACATTACGAAAAAACAAGCAACTTCTGACGCTCTTGAAGATGTAGTCGTAGTATCGAAATGGGTAGTAGAGGTCAACGGATCTGCAACAAGACCATTGCTTCTTACCAACTTTGATTTCTGGTATTTGGTCTTCGGCTGGTATACCATAGAAGGAGAAAGTACACACCACTTCCAGAAAGTGCAGGAAAAGAATTTCCTTTAGATAAGGTTTTCTCAGCACGATTACTGAAACACTTTGGAGTTCTTTAATTATAAAGTTGCAGCTTATACAGAGTCTCAGGAAACCCAAGCATTGTAGGGTAACTCTGTTCGCGAGTGTTGTCAGGCAAATTATTTGGTTTGGTGGATAAAGGTCCTACACTTTGTCTTTCTATAATATCTTCCTTACTAACAAAAACAAATACACGTGTATATGAGAAAACTCATTTGCTTATTATTAGCCGTTCATTCACTCATAAAATATTTATTGCATTTCAGAATCTAAAAAGGTAAAAAATAATTTATATAATTTTTAATTTAATATATTTCACTTACATATTGATCTTCTTCAGCACAATTAGCTGGATCATCGTATTCGGGTGCGGGTGTATAAATTGAACTTTGTCCACCTTGACTGTTTTTTCGTACATAACGGTTATTTTGCCTAGGCATTGATTGAGAGCCCGAACGCGAATGAACATTACCAGAGTTACCACCCGTATTTATTGTTCCGGTGTGACCAGTACCATTATGCCCATTTTGATGCGGGAAAGTTTGGAAATTCATTGCTTTAGTTGGATCCATTTCCTCACGGAATCCGAGTAAATGAAACGTTGCGTATGGACATATCTCATCTTCCATACCTAAGACAAATATTTTAATAAAAATTTTCTGATATATTATATAAGATTAAAAAAAAGTATGTTTATTCTACAACATCAAATAAGCGAGTAAAATTATGTAAATATTATTTCAAACCATCTCCAAGATTTGTTAGTAATATATAATATTGAAAAATTACTGAGGGGTGTTAATTTGTTTAGGTTTTCAAGTCGAAAAACTACTTGACAAACTATCAACTACCTGGACGTGAACAATAGCGATCGCTGTGATGATGTCTTCTAGGAATTCGTGGAGCAAGCAATTCTTCATAAATTGATCGTTTCGGGGCCCAGGTAGAATGACTCGAATGAATATTTTGACCTGCTTAAATTTGTTCTATTCATTATATGGAATTTATAATCAATAATTTGAAACATCTTATTGATGAATACGTGAATTTTTCCATTATAATAAGTAAGTAAATTTCATTTTATACAGTTGCTATTTAGAGTATAGAAGAAAATTTAATTGTAGCCGTATGATATTAAATGTCAATTTTCTCTTTACATTAGCATTCATTTATTTTCTTATTTCAATATTAAATTATTAGTGCAATATTAATTTCATGATAAAGAATAACCTTGGTGAATATTATACATTATGTTTTCATTCATAATACTACAAATTTCAGCAAAACTTTTCGTAGGTACATAATTACAGAAACAATTTATTTACAAGTACAACATCAAATAGATTATCAAGAATATCACATATCGTAAGGGAAATTAAAAGAATCAGTTTTTTAAGTAAAAATTTTTGTTCTTGGAATAGCACAAGTAATATAACACAATGTTCTATAAAGCTGTTATATTTGAAAATGCAGTATCCTCATTTTAAAAGAAAATTTAACCAAATATAAAAATTGTCTATATATAAAAATTAATTAATTAAAAAGAACATATTTATATTATATATTTTTACGCTTACTTATGACTGTACCTCGCTTAATTCGATCACAAGTATTATAGTTTGATCCTGGAACTGGTGGTAGTTTTCGATTTGGGGGAGCAATATATCCCAATTCATCTCTTAAGTCTGGTCGCCTTTTGTCTAATGTTGCACCGGGACCCATTGACTGATTGTATACTACGTCGTCTATAGTTTTTGAAGCATACAATTTTGTAAAATGTGCGTTTCTTATTTATAAAGAATTATAATTGAATTATAATAGGAAAATTTATTGAATAATATACAAATTTAGAAATAAAGGAATGCAAATAAAAATGATAGATTGTTTGTTAATAACCATGTAAACGATATTATCACTTTCTATAATTTAAAAATTTGAATGTTATTGCCGTAATTATTTTTAATATTTGCAGTTAAAAATGAATTTCGTTTTAATTACTCGTCGATCTTTGCAATTGTGTTGAGGGCATTGAGGGTATCCTAATACCTTTCTTTACATAATAAAATGGAACAAAAATATCAATTTTAAAACAAACTACACTATTTAGAAAAAAATATGCAGTTATAATAAATCATTGGCTAATACAAAGATGTACCTGATATATTTTTTAGCACCTAACATTCTTAAAAAACTTCCACACAAAATTTTATTAGCATCTGTTCACTAGTCTTAATTTTGACAGCCATTGGAAGGAAACAACCTTTTTGCCCTTTATTAACATGGGAAAGACTATTTTTTGAGGAAAAAAGCAATATCTGAAACTAAACTTAAAAAGTATAATGGGCAATCCCCAACCATCGTATTGAATAATACAGAAGAGGTTCGTATGAGCAGGAGTGACGCTGAGTCGTAACTTTAATATTCCCTCCGTTCATGATTTGTGCGTCTTTCATTATAAAAATTTTCATTATCGATTATCGTCCCACTATAATCTTCACATTAAGAAGTTTCCCTCTATTAACTTACCTATTTACATTTGTCGGCGTTTAAAAAGAAATTGGCCACGAGATTTCTTAAAATGTCAAAAAATCTTGTTAGTTAGAGAAACACCCATTGGTGGTTACTCTCATATGTTCCCCTCCGTCATTGTAGTGTCTTTCGCATAAAATTGACTTACTACAATATTTGTGGAGCTCTATATAGCTAATAGATAAGAAAAAGAGACTTGGCCTCTTTCTGATGCCATAATAAGAAGAACGCGTCTAGTACTCAACCTCATGGATGATATGTAAAAATAGCAAAAATTAATTATTTATGCGATTAGCGTATACAAATGATTTGATTATTAATATGTATTGATAATTCAACGTATATACAAGTACAGAAATTTTCTACTTCAGTACTTGCTATACAAGTATCCAACAAATGAAAAAACTATCAATGAAATTTTCTTCTAGTTGTTTTCCAATATTTTTAATAATTGTATTGTAATATAAAAATATATGTTTTTTATTTATTATCATATATTTAAACTAGTCTATTGTCTAAACTGGTTAGTAAATATTTAATAATTCGTCTACATATAAGTGAATTAACTTAGTGTCTATTTATCTATATTAATTACATAATATGAAAAATTATTTTTATTTTTGTTTAATAAATGTTTTTTTTTAAATATTGTATTTAATTATAACTATATATTTGTTTTATGTTTGTTAACCGTAACAAAAAAGTGAAAACGAAGTGCTAAGTTTTTTTATTGCAGTAATTAAAAGTAATTTAAAATCCAAAGAGCACCCCGAAAATTATTAATATTCGTAAGTAAACTGTATGGGACTTTTTAGAGAAATAAATAAAAACATTATATGGACAATAGGCGATTAAAAAGACGTTATTATTAGGATTAAAACAATCTCACATGAAGATATTAAAAAAAGACGTTATTATTATTCCGATAATGAAACAATCTCACATGTAGATATTACATTTAACTATTCGGGAACTTTAAGAACATATACTTCAAGAACATACACTAAAACAGACATCAATCCTTTCCATCCCATTTTTGCATAATTAAAGCTCTATTTCACAAGTGACGTAGTTGACGTGAGTGGATTATTCTCATAAACCTTATTTTTAGCAAGAAGAATTCTAGCGGCATTAAATTAAATGATCTCGGTGGCCAATTGACATCACCTCTTCACGAAATTAGACGTCCATTGAATTTCGATTTTCAATAAATCGATTGTTTCTTGGGCATTGTGGTACATACCAAAAGTCTTCAATATTTATGTCATCAAAAATGCCATAAAAATTGGTTCGCATGGCTCTGTAGCGCCTACCATTGGCAAAAACTATAGCACCTGCTACATGTTTGAAAAAATTACGGACAATTAATGCCTACGGCTCATAAAGCGCTCCATACAATAACAAGTGATGAGTGTAATGGTTGTTCAATAACTCCATAATGAATTTGAATTATTTTAATACAATCTTTGACCAAATTTTAAGACATTTTAACAAATGCTGAACCTTTTACTGTGAACATGCTAAGAAACAGAATAAAACTTTCAACTCTATATAAAAGCTTCAAAAAATATAGAATTTCTTTTCCGAAAAGTGAGTTGCTTAAAAAGTACTATTAAATAGTCAAGAAAAGAAAAAAGTTCTTATATAAAATATACAAAAATAATAACCTACAATATAAATATCGATGTCAGATTTCAATTTTTTTTAAATTTAATCTTTGATGCCAGAAATTAAAATTATACCAATGTTTGCAATATAAACAGTATATAGTTTAAGCAAATTCTCTCATTAAATTACAAGGTTCACAGTTTCAACATCGTAATTTATTGAAAAATGGAATAATAATTTGTACTCTCATTTAATAAAGATATAAAAGTATACTTTTCCCAAATATAGCCTATGGAGGGAGGATATATATAAAATATTTTATTTTCGTGATATTGCTTTATATTGAAAGTGGCATAAGTAAATTTTTCAAAAAAAATCACGGTAATGATAACACTGGATACAATTTGAGAGTATTTTCAATTAAAAAAAATGCAAGCATAACGTTGAGAACTACTGATATTCTGTTCGAGAGAAGTTGTACTTATTAACGGTATAACAAAGGTGTTTTATTTTGAAATTGGCGTAAGTCGCTGTACTCATTAAATTAATTATGGGACTCGGTGGAAAATTGATAGAATTAGATTTTTATTAAAAGTGAGATAAGTGTAAAGTGTTGGTTTAAATTATTACCAGTATTTTCTAGGACAATGTGATCAGTAGACATATTTTTATAAGAGGAAAAGAATACTAGTTTTTTAAAATCATATTATAGTGATATATATTATAGACACATAATTAACAGTGAATCAGATCAAACGTCCAAAAGTTCTTACTTTAGTTATAGAATTAGATGGATTTCAGTACGTAAGCCCTATAATACTTTTCAGTGCCTGAGATGCATTACAGGGCGTATTCCCTAAATATTATTTTATTGAAATATGCCCTATAATGCGAAACAGCGTTAACCCCAGAAAAAGACATATGAGAGAAAAAGAACAATATAACAAATAGAACTGAAATGCATCGTTTACGAAAAATAAGGATAAAGAAACATAAACAAATTATTGTCAAACCTAAATAAGAATAAAAGAAATAGTGGTAAAAATATGCAAATGCTATAGCTAAACGAAAAATACCTAAAAAATACGATTTCCGAGGACTTAGTCACTCCTATTAATAACGACAATTACCGAATAATTTCTTATTATTTTTGTATTTGATAAATATTTAATTAAACATTTTTTCAATAAATCTTTATATGAAACGTATGATATAAATTATTATCATTATATATGTAATTTATTCAGGAATTTACTTAAATAACTGCCCTTTGAAACATCACTTCAGTCAAATATATCGGACAAAATTATCATAATTCAGTAATTTTTCTAAACTTATGGTCATAAGTAGCTTTTACGTATTGAAAAACAATGATTTTTAAATTACTATAAGAAATTATTATACTGAGCAGAATACAAGTATCCTGAGAAAACAAATACAAGTAAATCTACTCGAAAATTGGCTTCAATATTTTTAAATATGTTAAAACGCAAACTCTTAAATATATCGATATAACGAAATTATATTGTGTCTCTAAAATTACTATTTTCCCAAATTTTTCAAATTGTGATCATTTGAAAAGTTATTTTAATAATAGTAACATATTTGAAAGTAATAATCCTACTTAAATTATTCTAACAGATGTTGTAATTAAATATTTTTCAGGTTATCCTTTTCTAAAAACAATGGTATTAAATGGTAGCGTTTTAAAGTATGCTCTAGCAAAATAACACAACCGAATTTGTATTGGACGTGGTAATTAAAATAACATAATAGATTTTCTAATATCCAAGAGTATACTTGGAAATTAAATACCATCGACGTATAGATTTTATACAAAATAAGATGCCATTAACGTATTAGAAAATCGTCCCATGTTTACGTAGCTTGTTCACTGTCTGCTATTTTGTTTTGAATCTGCGTACTTTACACAAACTATTTCCCAACTCACTTAGATATCCAAACTTTATTAAGAAGATCAATTCAAATAACATTTAAGCTGGTGTCTAATGATTAGTTATTATCTTACAAAAACCAATTTGAAGTAAATATACCAATTTTATAGACAATGGTGTTTCTTACGATGGAAATCTTTTTATATTAACTCGTATAGTCTATCCTATCTTCTACATTTGAAATAATTTTATAACAAAATATTTCTTTATTTTTGATCTTACAAGTAGATGTAAAGTAGTTTCTTTTTTATTTAAGACCTCTTACTGAGTTCAAGTATCTCGTTATATCTCACAAAATAGTAACTTATAGTTTTATAATTGTTCAATTTTAACAAGAATTTTGGAATAAACAATTTTAAAGTATAAGAAGCGGTTAGTAACGGGAACTTAAATTACTAAAAAGAAACTATGTGATGTGAAGCTTTGTTTAACAAGTTATCAATTTTTTTAGTATTTAATTTGCATAAGAAAATTTCATTTTATTTAAAAATTGCCAAATTGTTTTATAATACGACCACTAAATACAAAACATTATCTATGCTTTCATTTTAAATAGTTCGGAAGTGATTGACCTCAACTGGTCTAATGTACTATCTCAAAAAAAATTTGTCTCGTTGTTTTGTAGTTACTTTTCTCCATGCAGCTAACCATAAAATATTTTGATATTTACTTTTGAAATAATAACGTATTTCAATGAATTGCCTTATATGTAATCATGTCAGATTTAGTTTACTAATGCTTGTAATAATAATATATTAAAATCCATAAACCTTTTTTTATTCATAAAAACCTACAATATACATCTTTTGGTCCACTTCTTGAGTCGTCAAGTCTCCGCCTTGATAGAGCTACACATATAACTAGTATACCCACCGCAACGACAATACATGTTGCTATAAGAGGTACCATAAAATTTAAATCAACCCAGTCAGGCATCCATGTTGGCATTTGTATTTTTTTATTTCCGCTTTCACCATTTACGCTTACAGGAGGTGCAATAGTAGCTGAATTTATATTAGGTTTCATAGTCGAATATTTATTTTATTTGGGAAAAAAATTTCCAGTATGTTTAAATCAATATTTACAAAACATACGTACCGATAAGTGAATTAATTTATCAGTTATTATTATATCCAAAATAATTAAAATACAGCAATTTTATATTTCATGACGATGTTCGCAAATAGTTGACAGAAAATACAGAAAAACGAGAACAAAATGTATAAAGTTAGTAAATAATGTACCTTTGTGATGATTGCCTTTGCTTCGAAGAATACAAATAACAATAATGGCAATAATTATAACTAGGACGGCAGCTACAACCGGTACTATTAAATTTAAATTTGACAAGATGATGCGTATTGTATCCTCAGCAGTTAAATCGGGTAAATCGCGGGAGGGTGCAATTGTCCCTGAAACAACCAAAGTAACATAATATTGAACGAATTAACTGATTATAGAATCAATGAACTTATAATAATTATTTATTTAATATATATGAGTCATGAAATAATACGAACATTTTAATACAGCAATAAGCAGATTAAAACTATAAAGATATGGAATAGATTTTTATTTATAGTCCTTAGTCATTTTATATTTTATCAAAAACGTAATATATATGAATATTTGAATGGTTCTCGAAGTTACGGTAAATTCGTGGCTTTTAAGAATATTGAGTACACAGTTGTTCAAAATATCATTTGTACTTTAATTTATCATTAATATCTTGAATTGAATTTATAAATAATATCTGTTAAATAAGAAGTCATTTTTAACACCATTATTCGAAGACGCATAATAATTGGATGATTGTTTTAGAAAACTGTTTAAGTTCGTATTGTGGGGCCACTACAATAAATGTATTTCTAAAAATTAACATTGGACAATTTTTTTATGGTTTTCAATGAAAACAAATAAATCAGCAGTTGCTAATATAGTTTTTCTATAATAATTTCTCAAATTCCACAAAATATTTTATAAACAATTTAATATATTGATATATTTCATTTGTATATTTAAAGAATCAATTATAGTCAAGATTTCAAAGCACTCATATAGTGTTAGAGCTCTTAAATAAACACAAAGTGTATTTTTTTCATAAAATTATACAAATAAGTTTTCTACTTTATAAACTTTTCATTAAACTTACTTATTGGCTATTTCATTAATTTCAAAGACATAATTTATATCTAATTTGTTTGTTTCCTTAAAGGGAGTTTAATTGGTTTTCATTTGCGATAATTTACATTTTAATTGATTATGTATTTTTTTCGCATTTTTTAAGATTTATAAATTGTTTATTTAGAAAAATACTTTATATTCTTTCAACACATTTATGGAAATATTACGGCATAATATCATTACCATCCCGAAATTTGAATATAAGTTAAAGAAATAAATATGTAAGAATATTACTTATTATTCTTTATTCAAAAACAACTATTATTCTTTATTCAAAATCAAATATATGTTTTTATAAACAAATTTATATGAAACTATTGTATAATGTTAAACATAAAATAAAATAAATCCATATATCAAGTAGTTAATATTTTAAATATGTTGAAGTGAAATAAAAAAAATATATTGTTAATGACTTCTTTTATTATTGGTAATTGATAAGGAATGCATAATTACAGTTTATTTTCAGCATTTTCGAATAAAATGAACAAATTATTTTTAAATTAAAACGTTCATAAAAAAATACATTCTATAAATGCTTTCAGATTCTATCTATTTAGATTTTATTAGAAGATTTAATTTTGTAATAAATAAGTTGATACATTCTAATAAAATCTTTTCCTAGTCATTTTAAGTATAAATATTACTATTAATTTCTAATAGCGTAGAATAATTCTGAAAAATATTTCATAATGATTACAACACAAATTTATTTAAAGAATCGCTGTTAAATTTGTGTAATAATATTATTGTGCAAGTAAATATCAAGTAATATAGTTCATTCACAAAATATTTGAATCAAATAATGATTTAAGTAACTAATAATTTACCTACCCTCTGTTATGGCATATTTATAAAATGTCACTTCGGTTGTTTCAAAGATAATTGCAAATACATTTTCATTACAGAATTTGGACTTTGAAGAAAATTACAGAATCTAATATTGAATTTAAAAATTTGTTATAAGCATGTTTATGCACGTATACAATTTTCAAAAATATCAACCTGTGTTTTAAACATATTAGTATAAAACATAGTACGAGTACGCCCATGGCTGATTATACTTTATTTTATTTGTAGTTTCCAATTATCATTATTTTTCCAAAACTGAAGATTAATCGGCGGCTAATGTACGGTTATTGAATTGGATGGATATTTTTCAAAATAATATTTTATAATAAATGAAATTAAAAAACGCAGAGTAAATTAGAGCATCCATAAAAATTGACAAGTAATTCTTTTCTTAATAGAATGTAAAAAAAATAGTTTTCTTTAAATGTAAAAAAAATAGTGACAAGTGGTAATTTACTTTAAAGACATACCTAATATGCAAATATATTTTGAGCTACTTAGTACGAATACATAATTGCAAAAATAATTTGTATTCGCTTCACTTGTCTTATCAAATATAAGTATTTTATAAAAGTTTTCTCTTTAGCTATCTTCATCAAATAATAAAGTTTTCTACAGATTAAATAAAAAAAGTTATCTATGATATGTTATATTTGAAGAATAATAACTTTATTAATTATTTGTTATTGCCTAAAAAGTACATATAATTCTTCTTCAATTCTGAGTTACGTACTCTTTTATTTGTTTAAAATATATTGAAATTGATTATTACGTGAATTAAATTGTATACAAAAAATTGAATTAATTATAAACCAGACGAAAATTTGTTTGTGTTTTTTTCTATCAGCCCCAGACTTATAATATTTGTAATTTTAATATTTAAAAATTCATAAAACCAGATTTGTAGCTTGGTTTGGGGAATATTTTTCCATATAATTTTTTAAACATTTGTATATGGACATAAAGTGTTTAAAATTAATAATCATAATGTCAAATTTAATCAATTAATTAAAAATACATTATAATGAAAGTAGCCTATTGATTTGTTAACTTCGTAGCAAGAACATAAATTTTATACTTTTAAAGTAACAATTTAAATAATCTTTTGTTAGATACCTCCTGTTACTGTCAATGTTGCAAAGTCATATTCAGCAACAGTAAATCCTGCCGAATTATGAGCTGTTATACGTAAATTATACCATGTCGCAGGCTCAAAATCGAGGACGATAAAATTATTTACTGGTTTAACGTTGTTTGATATTTGATTCCATTCCAATTGATCTCTATAAAAATAAAGTATTTATTTAACACAAATATACTTATATTATAAGAATGGAGAGCTTTCTCACTTTTTCTTATGTTCAACAACAAAATGTGACATACGACATCCACCATCGTTCCACGTTAAAAAGTGCAAAGTAACTGAGTTAGATGATTCCTCTATAAATTTCGCTTTTTCCGAACGAATTGGTTTAGAGCCCTTCGTCTTTATATTCAAAATATCTGAAGCTTCTCCCGGACCAATTCTAATGAACATAAATTTTCGCTTTTAAAAAGTATTCCCATTTATTTTTTAATTAAATACGTTATTAACACTAAGTATATCATTTTATGCCAAAAAACAATTAATACCACTGATAAATAAAAAATATATTATTAAATAATATTATTTATTTTACAAATGAGAAATAATATTAAATCAATAAAAATTGCAAAGGTTGATACAACTGAATATTTGAGATAAAATTTATTAAAGTTATAGCAAAATTTAAACGAAGGTTTCGGAATCCTTTTAATGGTTGTCCAAGAGCCAAGCCATAATCAATTTTTCAATAAAACAAATAATTTTGCAATTAATTTAAATCTGGTTGGCCTATTTATCTACCACCGTCTTGAGATTAAACGCTCTAAAAATGCTCTCTTTATAAGGCTGAATGACATGTCATACCAGCCTATTAAGACTATACTTGATTGGGGTTAATACTTTGCAATTGGTTCAAAAAAACTCGCGTAACATATTTCCATACAATATGAAGAAACTGAATAAACCAGATTAAAAAATTCACCGAACAATAATTTTTGAGGATGCATCCGTCTCCCATGAATCTCACGAGTATTTTATAAGACAAGAATCCGATAATTTTAAATATTTATTGGGTATGGAAATAAGTTTTCGCCCTTTTTTTGAACAAAGTCAGTTATTTACTTATATAATAACATACAAATTGATTTTATTCAAAATAGCTCCTATTGGAAAAGCCAACTTTCTCACATCTTTTGGGTATTAAACGAATACGTCGAAATAAAAATTTTGGTTCTTTTAACTCGATCCATTCGGCAACTCATTTTTCGATACTTTCATGCATGAACCGGAACAAATAGAGATCCTGTATGGACTGCATGGACCGGAACAAATGGAAATCTTAAGGAGCAATATTTGGCAAATACAGCGGATTTGGCAAGATTTCCTATTTTACCCCTTCGAAGAAATTCTGGGCGGATTTTACAACATGGGGCATGGCGTTGTCGTGTACTAGAATCAGTTTGTCATGTCTATCGTCTTATTCCGGGTGTTTTTCTTGTAAAGCTAGATTGAATCTTATAAGCTGCTGTCGATTACGATGACGTTTTCTGCAGTTCGGAATAAATAATTTCGTTTTGGAGTTGCTGGACCTGGTTTTCCTGCCATAGATGGTTTTAGGGTTGTCATAGTTAATGCATTTTACATCACTTGTAATAATTCGATGCAACACAACCCTTTCTTTTCTGTCGTTTCTTAATCGCTCTCTTCTTCAATTGATATAATACCAAATTGCCTACATTATGGAAAATTCCGATTGCATGCAAACGCTTACCAATATTAGATCTATCAATATTTAATACAGTTGACAAGTCTTTGAGCGTTTGAGTTAGATCTTCATAAAGTAATTGAAACAGTTATGTCTTCGAATTTTTTTGGTGCTCCTTCGTATTCTTTGTCATTTACGTCGAAATTACCGTCTACGAGACGAGACATTTCCGCAAATTAGTAAATAATTAGAACTTCCCGCCAATACTACTTTGTCGTATAACTGTTGACATTTGCAACACCAAAATAAAAATTTCTTCACGCTGCCAACGAATGTCAGCGCAAATGAAATTGTTTCATCAATATATAGCTGAATCTAGTATTACTAGTGACATCATTTTAAAAAGGACAAGAACTAATTCATACACTCAATATATTTTCGTCACTAGAGGGTTTATTCACCAAAATAATGTTCCACTTCTTGCTGTCAGAACAAAGTATTGAACACACGAATAATAAGTAAGCGTGACTTTTGTAGGGTGAAGATATAAATATCTAACTTCCATTCTAAGGAGAAAGCTCCTTGAAATGTCTCCTTGAGAACGATGCCAAATAGTTGTTTTCCACCTTTCGGAAATACTTGCTAGCGTTCAAAGTATATTAAGGGTTTCATCCATTAACGTATTGTTTTCCTAAATTTTTTTACCTCATACACTTGTAAAATTGAACCGAGTTTACGAAATATGTCTTATTGAAACTTTTACTATTTTTGTAATTAGTTTTAATAATATTAATGCGTTGTTCTTTTTGTGAAGCAATTCATGTAAAATACTTGCAATGTCATATGCGATATCTATGAAAAACCAGAGCAACCGACATCAAAACAATAGAATGGCTGCAAAAGTATAATTTATTGAACGCATGAACGGAAGATTACTGTCTTAAAAAATTACTTGCAAGCATTAAAAAATCTCGCCTATTCTATCTGCGCTTGAGGCACATCTATGTAGGTACTATTACGGCCCTCATAGAGGCACATAACACAATTTATAATCGCAAGAATAAAATAATCTGAAGTAAAAATTGACAATTTCAATAACTGGCAACACTTTAGTTTATTACTGTTAAATTTTCGGTCTATGAGAAGCTAATAAAGTGGATACCCAGAATTACCTACTTTAACACTGCAAAACTATATCTACTATATATAATCAGCCAATATTCAAAGCCAGGTAACTAAACATTAGTCAGCGTATAAATGCATAATCTAATATCTTCTCCAGTTGAAAGTTTTTCATTTTCAGTAGAGATGGTTGTATCAACCATTTGCACGATTATATACTGATGGGATTCTGATAGTTAATCAATATACATATGTATTTAATATATGTATACGAAAATATTTTTTAAACCAATCTATTATTTAAATATATTTTATGAGACATCAATTTAGCTTCCTAAATTTGAAAAACCGGTACAGGAATAAAGATTTTCTTAATATATGTTGCGAAAAAGAAGGCAAAGAAAAAAGGACCATATTGTTATTCTACCTGAATAGTATAAGAATTTTAGATAAGAGAATTTTACATGACTCTTGTCTTATCTGTTTATAAATATATGTATGTTCATAAATTAAACGTAAAAATTATTTCAATATAACTCCGCCAAGGACAGTCCCAAGTCCGGCAGAAAAGTGAGGACGGGATGTGTGTTGAAAGGCGGTTCCTATAGAGTAGGCGCTGACCGTTTTGCTGGTAACTCTGTTCTATGGCTAACTATAGAACAGCGCGGTAGATCAGCCTTTAGTTAATTATCAAGTTTTTCCGAAAGCGTACAGGCCTCCACCAGCTGAAATTTGGGAAATTCTCTAGGTAGGCTGGGATTGCAGTTAATACACTCATCCTGTAAAAACAACTATAATTGAAAAGCAGATAACAATGGACGAAATCAACTAACCTAGCGAATAAAATTGTATATTTTCTTATGGAATGTGCGTTCCTTATATAGATCCGCATCTGCTCAGCAATTGCCAATACCTTGTCAAAGTACCATGCTGAAGTAATAGCATTACAAGAAATATGGTGGACAGGAACAGGTATTTTGGCGAATATATATTACAGCTGGCATCCAAAATACCACGTGCTCGGAACAAGCTTCTTAGTCAGCTAGAGTATGAAACCTGTTATTATCGAATTTGAAGCGATAAGTGAAAGGCTATGCTTTCTACGCATGCGAGACAATAACATCATCCTCATAAATGGAGGAGTCTGTCATTTAGAAAATGACATCTTTCTCGAAGAGATAGAACGAGCCCTCGACGCCTGTCCAAAGTATGGCACAAAAACCATACTTGGTGATTTTAACTGCTAGAACCCGATTTTAACTGTTATCATTGACATGAGCATGTCAATGATAACGGATTGCGAACTATTCAGTTAGCAGCGGCAAATGGAATAGTTTTGGGTAGTACTTAGTTTGCGTGGAAGATATTCATAAAACCCCCTGGATATCTCCAGATGGGGCCACTTCCAACTAAATTGGAAAATAATTTCTCGAACTTAGAAAATATGAGAACATTTAGTGTTATCAACCTTGATTCGGAACACTACTTTGTTGGCGCAGTGATACGAACCCATCTTCGCGACACGAACGCCCTGCTAGACGAATGTATTCGTCCGAAATACATAGATTAACTGGATGCAGCATTCAGAAACATAAACATATATATGTGTCCTTGAGATGAAGCAGCGATTGAAATGGCCTGGAAAAACCAAAAGGGTTCTACGAACGACCGATAAAAGAACTAGAATAAAAGAATGCTGCATACCGAGCCATGTTACATTCTCAGAAAATCTGGGCATACCTGGAGAATTATTGTGAATTGCGAAGAGCAAATAAAATGATTAACAGGCAAAATCAAAAAAGCCGGGAATAATGAACGGATCTGTGAAATCAAAACATATAGGGAGCAACCGCATCAGGCGAAGATGTTTTGCATAGCTGTGAGCAGAATGAGAGGATTTATATCGCGATGCTCGTCTTGGCGCAGTAACGAGGGTGATCTAATCTTAAGACGATGGATGGTCTAAACACTACCAGCTGAAGCAAGCATACTTCCGCCACTAAGCATCGAGGAAACTATAAAAGCAATCTGTCAAGTAAAGAATTACAAGTCGCCGTTATATATTTTTAAGGAAAATATCAAGAAATTCACACATTATATTTAGAAAAGTAACGTAATAATCCTATAGGATAGTTAAGTTTAAGCAATAAATCCTACTATTATCAAGATTATAACTCAACTTCAATCAAATTACTTGAATATAGTAAAATCTAAATCACCTCAACAAATCTACATATTTAAAGCATGTAGAGACAAAAATCAAGGAAATAATCTACAAGTTAAAGTAATTCAAATCAAAAGTAATTATTGAGTTACTTACAGAAGTTTAAGTATTTATTGCTTTTGAGCTGATTTTTAAAATTTATTGAGTAATTTCTTATATTAGTTCTAAAATTTATTATAGTTTAAGATTCTATGAAGTTATTTTTTTTAACGTACAATGTTAGGCAACGTTTTTCTAAATATTGTATAATATGAGTGTTTCTTTTAGTAAATATGTTTTCAAATAAGCTGTTAACCAACAATCTTAATATATTATACAGGAATATTTTTTTCATTAGTTTTAACTAACAATTGCCAATTTTCATTCTAAATGATTTTTAAATTATTTTAAAACCATTTGACCCAAAAGTAATAAAACGTCCACATAACTTGCCCTATATATACAAAAAACGATTAAAAATGTAATTGTAACAATAATTCAATTAATTACGTATTATAACCGGTCGCATAAACTTGATAACGTGATCCGCAATATAGATTTTCAATGGTATACTTCTGCTCGTTAATAGGTACTTCGACGGTTTCCCAATCTCCAAATTCTGTAAATTATAAAAATATTGTTAATTATACATACATGTATGATTTATATGATAAAAATACTATAATGTTTTTTTTTAAAGAAATATAGATATGGTAAAAAAATTTTAAAGTCAAATCAGATTCCATAAAAACGTCGTACCAATCATAACGAAAAATTATAAAAAATAAAAATTATATAATAAACTTAACTTAATTTTTAAACATACATGTTTTAATATATTTTACTATATTATTCAAACGAGAAAGACATACACACTAATATAAAGTAGTGTGGACGAGAAACGAAAAAGCAAAACGAAGTTTTTTTTGTCATGCTCTTGACAAATTTCCTCACAGTATATCAATTCCTTGCAATAAGCCACTTCTTATCTATTCCATATTTTTCATTCAAAATTCCGTTTTAATATTCTGTTTCTTAAGCTAATTAACAATATTTAACTGACAGACAGTTTCCTTAAATTATTAGACAAATATCTTGTAAAATTAATAGGCTTTAAAAGAATGATTTTTATGTATTACTTTATTTGCGCATTTTTTTATTTATAAAATAATTTTAGTAATTATTTACATACCATATATATTTCTATTTTTATATGTTATCGATTTTATATATTATTGCTTAATTCACTATTCAAATAGGAAAATTTTAATTTGTTATTTCATTTGACAGCAATTGAAATTTAACGACTATGTTGCCATTTAATTTTATGACAGTTTCGTATTTTTAATAAAGATTTAATATAAAGTTGTGTGTTATTTATTTCAATTTCTTTTAAGCAATTAGGATTTTTTAGTTAAAAATAGAAGTGAAATAAAATGAAAATTTATTTTTTCTTTTATTTTTTTAAAATAAACTACTATTAATTATTTTTGGGCTGCGTTGATGTATATAGCAATATTAATTAAGTTTAATATATTAGGTTTTTCTTTTTATTTTGAATATTGAACGGTAAATGGAAGTTTAAGGGAAACAGTCTTAAGCTAGATATAATAATTTATTTAAATTTAAATTTACTTTTTAAATAATAACCCGAAAACCTTCTATGTTGATTTTCCACTAAGAATAGTGGAATAAAACAATGAGGCATATATAAAAGAAAAAATTTCGTAATAGTACGCAGAAGGTGTTTATGTAAACAATATAAAAATTAAGCACATAAATTTCCGACTTGTAACTACAATATTTTTGTAAGAAAAAAAGTTTCGGAGATTTTTTGGTGACTCTAGTTAATTTCGCAGCATATAAGCCAATGAAACTTCGTCCGGATTTCTCCTCTGATTTTGTTACATTTGGCATCGCCTAGCAGGCGATCGGATGTATGGTCAGTGGGACAATGAGTATCGGAAAATGTGTTTTTTTTTCATCATACTTTAATTGTTGTTTTCATATTTTTGTATGTTCCAATCCCTTGGAGAACTTAATTCATATATGTATCTCATTTTCCTTTTCGAGCAAATGATTTCTACTTGCAAACTGAAAAAAGCTCGCTTTTCTGTATCATTTAACCATATTTTGTTATATACAATACATGCATTTAGACAAAATATGCATGCATTTAGACGACGGCTTTTTCTATAATATCGGGAATATAAGGGCAAATTTTATAGCAATAATAAAAATAACAATTAATCATTTAATGTGATAAAGTAAATATGAATTCACTCATTTAAGTTGATTCCATAGCTATTAAGTTGGTTACATACACAAGACGCCGATACTAACGTACGTTACATCCATCTATGATACAGATTATGGAAATATGCTAAAAAACAAATACTGCCTTATACTGCGGAAATAATTGCAATACGGAAATATTGGTGTATTTTTGTGTTTACAAATATTGATATAAGATGTGTTAGAAAATGATATTCCGCTAAATTATTAAACAGGGTTCTTTTTTTATTTAAATAAAATTAGATGATTAAATTGATACAGCAGCTTCGTAAATTATGAACTATCTTTGTCCAGAATATCGAACGTACAAGAAAACATATGTATTTTAATAAGTTTTTATAGTTATTAAATATTACTTAGTTGACTTAATTAGAAAATGACTAATAAAACCTGTATATAAAATATAAATATGTCTGCTACTTCCATCAACTCACCTCGTCGATTCAATTAAATTGTCATAATTACATATTTGTGTCGATATCAATATTTTTAATTTTTTACATATTAGTCATTTGGTATTCAAGCTCGACAGCAAACATACATGACTTCGAATACGGCTTAGGCTTAGAACATCCTGACGCTAAATGGTATTAAATGTCGAGGCGCTTAGAATTTACATTTCAGTATGCTTTTATATTGAAACACTTTTTTATATTTAAAAAAGAAATTGTTAAATTACAATTTTTGCATTTGTACCTCAAAAATATTTATTTTTGTGGAATAGTTACTTTGAATAAATTATGAGATAAACATTTTTTATTTAACGTAATATACGTAATATTCATATATAAAAATTAAATCTTCAATAAATAAAATATTATGGATATTACTATCTATTATTGACTTGCCTGGTTTATAATGAAGTGTATAACCATGTAAAGGTGCATTATCTAAATCATGTGGTTTTAATTTAACAGTTAATGAATCTGTAGTTGTGCCAGACAGTGAAACTTGTGGTGATTGTGGTGGAGCTAAGACAATTAACCTATGCGTTATTGAATCTTTTGCTATAGAATTTTCTGCATGGCACGTGTACTCGCCCGCATCTTGTCTAACGACAGATTTAATAAACAAAGACCCTTCTGGTAATTGTCGCATTCGCTCGTTTGGTATAAATTCAATGCCTTTCACTTTCCATGTTATATCTGGTGTCGGTGATCCCACAACTAAACAAGGTAATTTAGTATCTTCTTTGAATTTCGCTGTAAATGTTTCGTCAAATGATGCAATTTTTGCGGGAACTTGTTCACTTGGTGTAGCAATAACATTTTTTGAAGGTTGACCTTCTCCAATAACAGTACTAGCTGTAACCCAAAATTCAAAACTTTTATTGATCTCAAGACCAGATACTTCATAGCTCATCTGATATGGTGGAATTTTTTGACTCTTTGGTTCTGTATCAGTATTTTGTGCTTTTGTGTAAACAATATACTGCAATATAATTCCATTGGGTTGAGCTGGTGGACGCCAAGAAATAAGAATAGCTTCACTTCCAACTACTAGTGCTTTTACGTCAGTTGGTGCTTCAGGGACTATTTACAGAAAATTAAAAAAAAACTATTATGAATCGGAAAAATATTAGTTTTTTTACCATCTTGCTCAGTTTGACAGTGAATTGGCATACTTCGAACACCGTCTCCTCCAGATGTTGTAGCTAATACTTGCATTGTATAATTCGTATATTTTTTCAATCCATGTAAGACTGTATCACTCGAGGCAGTTTTCTTATAATCTTTATTCTTATCATCTAAAACAAAATTAATTTTTTATTTTGTATCAAAATTGGTAGAATCTGCAATTGCATTATGTCCAAAATTGGTACAATCTGCAATTAGATTTGTAGTAAAAGTATAGTTGTATAATACTTACCATACCATAAGTCTGTTGGTGCATAAACAACTTTATAATTTTTAATGATACCATTTGCCGATTCTAGAGGTGGACTAACCCAAGACACACGAATTGTTTGCGAAGTTAGAGTGGTGCAGGTTGTATCAGTTGGAGGTTGGCTAGGAGTTCCTTCGGCAGTATATTGCTTTTCTTCGTCACTCAATGGACCGGCACCAACCTTGTTAAATGCTTGGATTACAACCGAATATTGTGTATATGTACGTAAATGATTAATTTCTAATATATGTTCTCTTCCTTCTTCAATTGAATAATTTACAGCTTCGAATACGTAAGAATCATTTGTATTAGAAAGTTTATAGCCGACATAATAGCCCAAAATTTCTCCATTCCAATCAGAACGTGATGGAGGTTTCCAAGTAATTCGCAATGTTGTTTGGTTGACAGGCTCTACTTTAATATTTTGAGTCTTACCGGAAGGCGCTTCCTCTGCAGTTATTATAGTAACAATTTCTGATGAATCTGATGTACCAATTTCGTTTTCAGCAACAATTCGTATATTATAAGAAGTGGCTGGACTTAGCTTTTGTACTTGAGCTTCTGTGGTATCACCCGGGACAATGACACGTTCAATTTCCTCCCATGATGCCCGCGAACGTTTAAACTCAATTAAATAGCGTTTCAAAGGAGAATTTCCATCATAAGGTTGAGCCCAACTTAACTGCACAGTTCTTCCTGATTTGTCTAAGACTTTCAAGGCATACGGCATTTCTGGAACTTCTTGTATTATCATATTAATACTAGCATCATCGCTTCCATAAGCGTTCGTCGCCACACAAGTAAAAAGTGCAGAATCACTGCGTTCAGTTCTTTTAATAGAGAGACTCGACATTACACCACCAGATAATATTTCTTCTCTACAGGTTAAAATTCGTTCATAGTATGTATTTTATTTTGTGAAAATTATATTTAATAATAAAAATTATACCTTATTGTATAGCGGTTATCAGTTTTTGGGTCCAATCGATGATTGTTGACATTCCATAAAATACCAATTGGTTTTTCTCCTCTAGCTTCACATTGTAATACTGCCGGTTCACCTCGTCGGGCTGTTTGATTTCGTAATTTTTCAGTAAATTCAGGTGGTGCGAGTACACTAACTGAAATCACAGCACTAAGGCCAGATCCAATTCCATTTATAGCTTCACATAGATAGTATCCTTCATTGGTTTTGGCAATGTCGTCAATAAAAAGAGTTCCTTCATCTACTCGAATATGATCGTTTTGTTTAAGATCCTTATAATCTCCGGGTGTATCGCCTATGGTTGGTATTTAAGTTAAGTAGTACATTAAATAATTTCACTGACCAGATACATATGTATATACTTCATCTAAACATCTAATAACATCATTCTACGTATAAAATACAATATATAGTAATCCTTTTAATGATAAATAATATTTTCATTATGGTAAATTTTCAAAAATATACAACTGCCTACGAATATATGGACTTGAAAATAAGAAGTCAACACGCTTTGAACGTATTTTAGAGATTGAATGATATCACAACACAATTTAATAAAAGTATTAACATATAACATAGTTATGCTTTCAACTTATAGTTTTCAAAACAATATAACTTGCCCACTGCTTTTTTCCATGTTACTTGTGGTTTTGGGAATCCATCAGATTTGCATTCAATTTTAGCATCTGATCCTTGAGCAAATGCTTTGTCTGTAGGTTCTAAAATCCATCTTGGTGGAACTATATATATGTTTTATACAAATTAAAAAAATATATTATTTATTTATTTTTTGATCTAATTTAAAAATAGGACTATGTTAAAATCATATGTGTTATAACTCCATTTTTGACGAACTGACAGACAAATTTGTAAATCTTAAGGAAATGCATAAACTTTATTAGGAATATATTTTCTTTTTATATATTATATAGCATAACATGTTTTTAAATTTATTTACAAATCTACTCAATTTTTAATTAATATAATGAAAATAACTTCCTCAATTATTATAATTAAAAAATATTAAAAAGTTCATATAGTTGTGACAACTTTTCGTTCCACATAAAATATTTGATAAAATTTTGTATCTATGACGCCATAAAAATAAGTCGTAATAACTTAATTTATCTAATATTCCAATTGAAAAATTTATGTTTATTTTGAAAATTTCTGATATTTAATAAAAAAAAAGATTTACGACTTGCTATAGCATTTAATAAGATAAAAATAATTAATATGTTTCTCAAAGTTTTGCTTTTAAAATAGTGATTTAAATGTAATTAAATAATTAAAAGTTATTTATGTAAGTAACCCGAACAGATTATTTTTTTTTTTTTTTAAAATTGTAATACCCATATTATTTATCAAATAACCAATTACAGTTTTATTCAAAAGTTTCAATTATAACACAAAACAAAATGTTGATACATTTCCCTAAAATATTCAAATAACAAATAAAAAAATATTAGAAATAAAACGTTTTTCAAATTAATATGAATAAATAAATTTACAAAAACCATCAAGTTATGTATCTTATTGGACATTTGTATGTTCAGTTTTTGTTACGTAAATAATCAGAATTAAATAACTAAATGCCCCTGCGTCAAATTAAATTAATACAAACGAAATAATACCGTATAGAGGAATGAAACTAATTGCTAAATATTTTTTAGTATGTTAAAATAACAAAAATACATATTGTACATATGTATGACCTAACAACAGTTCAAAGAAACATACATTAGTAAATATTTTTATATACATCGTTATATTTGCTGGTGCATTGATTATTCAAGAATAATGAATAAAATACAGATAGATTTCATTGAAACGCTTTTTGTTTAAATTTAAATCAGTTGTTAGGACATTAAAATTATTATAAATAAACTAAACTAAGTTAAGCTTTTAATTAGATGTAAGGCAAATTAAATTACTGAAGAGCTTAGAGTGTCTTAATGAAACAAAATAACCTGCATTAAAAGATAAATTATATTTGAAACTATCAGAAAACTTTTTCTTAACACAAAAGTAGAGAATGTCGAATTACTTTTCGGGTATCAAAAAAGCGACATTTACCCTTAAGAAAATTTGTTTCTTGAAGCAAATAAAAACTAAGGCAAATGTTGATTCATTTGATAGATTAATTTATACGTTGTTATTATACTGCTATTGTATATTTTTTAATATATTCTTCTCTATTAAAGTTATTGCCTTTAATATTTGTTTTGAATCAATGTTTAAAATCTTACTTTCTTCTTAACAAAACAAAACAATTCGCAAATTTATGCATTTTTATACAATATATATGAAACCATTGCCGAATTCATGTTTTTTCAGGTATGGTAATAGGTTATATACGAGTTGTCACAGCAACTTAACAAAATTCCTTAATTCACTTGTAATTGGAAAATGTTAGTTACTATATTACATAGATTTATTTGTTATGTTCAATTTATGAAAATGTGAATTCTTAATTGCTTCAGGATACATTTTTTCTAGACCAACCTGTAGCTTTCCAGAAGCGACGATAGGTGGATATGTGTAATTAGATATCGTGGTGTTTAAAGAATAACGCGCTCCTGCGTCCAAACGGAACAAAATATAAAAACCAGATACAAGTAATTTATAACAACAAATCATTTAAATTTTTATCTCTAAATCTCCTATATAAAAAAACAATATGCCTGCAACCGAAGGAACAGATAACAATAAACGATGAAACGATAAAGCTAATGAAAAAATAGACCAAGAAAATACGAAAGCTAATAAAACTAACACAAACATATACGGCCCGGGACATGACTAAGAAACCGCGATAGTTGACGCAATAGAAAACAAGTACAGAAATATCTAAAACATTAGGCAGTGCCTCTATTTCTACTCGTACATTACTAAGTAAATTGAAAGTCGTCCTTCTGTTAATATTAGATAAAACAAAATATACTGAACATGAATTTGAACTAACTATCATTTGCATAGAGGAGATAATCGGATGCAGTATACGACTCGCTAAAAATTCAACTTGGAATCATATAAAAATATTTGTATATTTTGCAACTTTTTTTTATATAAATCAGAATATTCATTTAGTTTATTGTTGTTGAATATTATTTCTAGTAACATTTGTACCGTAAATGTAAATTCTTAGCGCCGCGACAAATCAGGTCATTTGGCAATAACGAAAGGGCACCTCGGCTATGTCAATAGCTGGATTAGAACTCTGGACTTCTATGAAGTAGACGCAGAATTTATAGTATCACTTAATCAAGGTGCTAGCTTAGTATATTTCGAATTCAAACATCGGTACCATTCATGTTAAGAATTTGATTAAATAATTTATTAAACCGCGACCAAGCTCATAAAACTAAACTGGTGAGTTGCGCAATGATAAATATTAAATAATGATTTCATTGGACTTGAATAGTATATTAAAGTTTCCTAAAAAAATAAGAAATAAAATTTTTCTCTACTACTATTAAAACTAATGCTAAATTTATTTAAAGTATTCAAATACATTTTGTAATTTGCACGTTTTAAAATATTGCAATCGGAGATGCTAGAATTTCCACAAGGACAGTAGTTGTTCAATTGAAATTTTCGAAGTGGCTTTCTTAGAGCTTGAAGTAAATGGATAAACACTTGAGTTCAATTTTTTTTGGATAGATAATCAAAAGTAAATTCGGTTATTTTGTCATGAATTGCTTTTCATACGGGATGATATATGTACGTAGATGTATAGACTAGAATGCTAGATAATAAACTCTTCAGTATCGACACTTTCGAAAGCACTTATGTATAATACTAATCGATATATTAGCTACTCGTACTTACGGTAGCGCTTCATATTTTTATAAACTAATTTTATTCATAAGCAGAAATTTTATTTTGCGAACATGATGGAAACATATTATATAATTTGTATTATAAATTTTGGGAGCTATTTTTGATTATTTATACAAGTGCAATAAAGAGATGACAAATATATTTATATTTGTCACCAGTGGTCTCAGTTGATGTGGCGCTAAGAATTAACATTCCAATATCACTGAAATATATTTCAGATGCCCGGTTTGTTATTTAAAGATGGGTTTTTAAGCAAAAGCCGATTTGCAGAAGCCGTGTTCACTGGTCGATTGACATTTAAAATTTTTTATTTTTTTATTTTTATTTTAAATGATATCTACAACTACTTATGCTAGTAACAAGCAGATTTTTTACGGGAATATACAAGGACATGAAGACATGTGGAGGAAAACACCCATCGATGTTACCTCTAGGACATTTAAAATTAAGCCCCTTTTTGTATCGATGTGCACGTGTAGCAATTAATCACGTCAAGCAATTAGAGATTCTGAAAAAAATATGAGGTGGAATAACTGCCGAAAATGCAATAATTCACAAAAATGTACCTCAGATCGAATCATTCACTCATCGCATATATCGCATGGCACGTGTGCACTCATACCATGCGAGACTAATAGGCAATGAACATAACCTTGAAGGCATTCAAATTTCACGCATGGACGGGGTAATAATTCATTCATGTATTGTATATTATGCGAAGGACATGTTAACGTTGGTCAGTTATTCCTACACCGAACTTCAGAGCTCGAATTTTAACTCCATAGATAAATGTAATAGCGGTTATTAAATATATTTTCAACATCATAAGGGCTGCAAAATATTTTTAATAAAATTTCCTACATAAAAATTCACAAATGTTTTTAACATCTTCTTTCCTCAAAAATTTATATTGTAATTCCCCTGACAGAATAATCAATTTTTTATTTATACTGGATATTTTATTTGCCAAAAAAAAATTATTACACTATATACGTTGAAGAGATTTGTAAATGTAAATCCTTTCGTCCCGCGATTTTTTTATATATCTCGATTCAAGTATTCAAACCTTAAAGTTCAGCTATTTATAAACGTAATATACACTGCATTTAATAATTTCAAAAAATTATTGTAGCTCAAAACTAATTAAGACTGAATTATTAAAACTGTCATACAATTTTTTGCTTAGAACGAATTAAGAAATCGTTTTTTATAAACGATTTCTTTAAAGTGCAGAAAATTTGTCTCTTTATATTTGTTTACACACAAAAAATAAAAATTGTAGCTCTCGCACCCTTAACTTTTAACGTTGCTGATCTCCGATATTGACCCCCTGAGTTACGAGCAACACATGTATAATTCCCAGCATGATTAATATTTGTTTGCTGAATTGATAATAAAATAGTATAGTCATCTATTTTATGGTAGAGTGATCGCGTTAAAACTTGACCATCCTTTAGCCAAAATAAATCTATAGGAAGATCTCCAGCAGATACAATACATGGAAGCCGCACAGACTGTTTACCGTAAACTCCATCCAAATTAAAGTTGAAAGGCTCAATATAAGGTTTTTCTTTTGGGAAAAATTATTTCAATATAATATGAAATTGTCTATATCTTAATTAAATAATCCATATACATATATAAAAGGCACTGAAAACAATAAATTATGCTGCGCATATATTTGTACATTTTTTTTCGTACCTTTCGTTTATAGGCATTGTTATTGTCATTAATCCTAAAAGAGAGAATTATTTCTTGTACAGAAAAGTATTCGTATTAATTTTTCGTACCTTTCGTTTATAGGCATTGTTATTGTCATTTATCCTAAAAGAGAGAATTATTTCTTGTACAGAAAAGTATTCGTATTAATAAATGTAGTAAATTTTCAGTATTAGAAATTTTTTTGTCCTTGTCCTTCTTCTGACTGGAAACTTTGCAATATCACATTTAAGGATTAATAATAAAAAATAATAGTTTTTCAAGTACACTTTTAATATGACCTAACTATATTCCAAGCACAACTATTTCCCAAACGCAAATTTTGTCCTATATCAAAGAAACATCCATCTCGATAACTTTGTTCGGCTGAGACTTTTTTAATATAACAGGGACATTAGGAATATATACAAAAAATTATTTATGTAAACACTTGTTTTTGTTATTTGTTTATTCTTTATTTTAATAATATATCCTCCCACATTTATTTAAAATAACTTCATGAGATATGAAATTGTACAATGATGTTAAATAATTAAAAGAAATTTCAAAACATTTAATTTTGATAACTGCAGTAGGTTCTTATTTTCAAATGGTCTGACACACTTGTATACTTTCCTATTTAAGCAGTCCTAAATACGCTTCATAATGTTTACGTCGAAAGCTATTTTCAAATTTTGAATGAAGGAGTTGGGGTAAGGTAGGTAAAAAAATTAAAATTGTAATGGTAAGTTCCAGCGAACTACGACCAATTACTGTCGTCCTCAGAGAACACCCACATAACAAAACAAAAATGCAATCCTAGAAAACATAAAGTTTTACTTGAAAACATAAAAAAACTGTTTATTTCTCCATGGGAGAATAGACGGAGAGAAAGAAAAAAAATTTCACAGGGAGAACACAAAAATCCATACGCATGGATATGAATAGATACATATGTATATGTGTATACCATACAACTGTTTTAAACTGATTTTTGTACCTTATTTTTCCTATAAACACTAATGGTAATTACCTAAAGTGGTTATTTATAGAGTGGTTCAAAATAATGATATATATCGACTTATATATCATAGTATTAAGGAAAAATGAAATTTGCTAACAAAAAAGTTATTTTTTCATATATATCATAGTATACTTATTTCACTTTGCTAACAAAAAAGTAAATTCGATTTTTATTATTTATAAAAAGTTTTGCAATGTTATTAAATTTTTATCTCGAAATAGAGCAGCACTATGATGCTTTGTATAATTAGTAGACATTTTGGAATATTCGAAAGGGATATCAGATTTTTACTGCAATAATACTCATACTTTGTAGGAAATCCTATATTCATCTTGACATTCATCAATCTATTTGACATTGATTCCACAATTTCTTTAGAATGTGCTATCCGAATCTCTTTTAAGGGCCTCTTGCAAGTCTCCTTTGTTTCAGATCGACTAATTTTCTAAAATGTGACCATGCATTTTCTTTTATGATTAAATCAAGAAATTTAATCATACGCCGCTGCTTCAATAACATTTTCAACAATTACATAACAACAATAAACGCACATTCAAAGCTTTATTTTTGCGATTGTTATCTTTTCAATAACAAAATTATTTTATATGCCTGATTTTTGTTACATTTACAATTAAGCAGTTTGGTTTATTGTGACTTCTATAAATTGAATGTTTTGACGACTAGCAGAAGATATATAAGAAGACGAAAGGGTGTCGCATTGCATTTACATTGAATTTTATTTTAATTCAATGTTCATTTTCATACATACATGTTAACCCTTTCAAAAGATATTTAATTTCTTTCGTCGGCAAAATTTACGCTCTCCTAAAAGGGAAACTCCTTAATGTTGCACCTATTTTCGAATTCAGCTGATTTTATTCTTTTATGTTTATCCATAAATGATTTTTTTCAATTTTTCATCTATATATGTTTAGTCATTGTCCGAGCATGGGTGTTTCCCAGATATTTCTTTATTTCATATATTCATTTTCGAGCACTAGATAAAAAAAAAATCTTAAAACTAGTGCTTTAAAATCATCGTTTATCGGATTAAGTAAATATTTTTCAGTTACTGAGTTTTTGATTGACTTTCCAGTTTTTATTAATATATACCTATTAATATATTATGAATCTTCTTTCCGCAAGTGCCGTTATCGTTTATTTTTGACTAATTTTTAATGATCTTAAAATAATTGAATCATAACAATGAATTAACTTAATAGATATTGATTACCTAAATGCGAAGTAAGTCAGTTTTTTTCTTAGTCTCTCACTACTGAACTGAAACAGCTATAATTATTATCAAAATCTTTTTTAATTTTGTAACTTTTAATTTACTTATCTAATAAGTTACATTTCGTATAAAAACAAAATTCAAAATTATTTCACAGAAAGAAGAATAGGAATGAATGTGGGCGTAATTATTTGTGCATGGTTGTTTATGTTCGAAATTATTTTTGCAAGGCAGAAAATCGTCTCGATATTATTATTAAATAGGAAATTGATTTATTTACACAGAGGGTATGTTTGGCTATTTGTTATAGTGAACGTAGAAATATTTTCAATTCCCATATTGAAGAGCGAAATTCTGAAATTGTCTGCCTTTTGTTTGACTAGTTAATACAATAGAACTTAAAAATGAACCATTATTCATAATCCAGACGAAATTCTGAAATTAGCAGTAAACAAATTTTTTTGATGAGATAATCGTATGTTATTCCTAATTAGATTAATTAAAAATGTTTAACAAAAATCTGTGAATATAGCAAATTTTTATGTATATAATATATTTTCGATGCTCAAAATTTAGGTTATATAAGTGTTATAATAAACTACGCTTATTGAAGTTTTCATCATAAAAAATAAGAAATTCCTATATAAAAAGAGTGTAATTTTTTACATTAGCATTTAATGACACTCGGGACTTTCGGGAAAAAAAAACAGCCAATTGAAAACATTGTATTGGAAAATGTCCGGATTTGAGCGACAACTTTGACGAACCCATCTGATGGAACTTTACATTATTTACTTTATGATAAGTGCAGTGTGTCAATACTAAGTGCAATATTAGTATCAATAATGCTCACAAGCTGTCGAAAGCAAAAAAATATGTATTTTATGGATTCAGAATCTTTTTGTGCGGGACTATAAATTTGGATAAAATAATGACCCACTATAAAGCCTATTATTAACCCCCTGCAGATATAATCTAAACTAGAACAAATGTCTTTATATAATACGTTTTTCGAATAATAATTAGTCAAAATCGACGATATAGTCATTTCCCACGAAAAAATTATATTAAAACGGAAAAAAATATCCGTAGATTTAAGAAATTGACAAAGCTAAATAAAGACTTTATAAAAATATATTAACAAGATAAATTATTTAAAAATAACTAAATCAAAAATTTAAATGGAAATCTTAATTTTATTGAAAAAAGAGTTATACATAATTTGATAGACAATAGTTATGAAGCTTCTACCATAAAATTACTAATAATAATACAAAGAAAAGAAAATGGTATAAAATACAATATCATAACATTACAGACTTATGTAGCATATTAAAGAGCGTTTTAGTAATTGTTAGCACATAAAAAAAGTATAGAATATTCTTTTAACTCCGTAATAGTTAGTCAGTACCATAAATTTTTTTTTTAAACCAACCATTCACGTTTAAAGATGTAAAAACTTTTGCAGACCCAGCTCTATTAGTTGTAATGCATGTAAAGTTTCCAATATGGTGTTCATTTACAGATTCAATACTTAGAGAACTAGTTCGTTTAGCATGTGTTGAAGATGATATTCCTTTGATTTTATCTACTGGTCGATTATTAAAAAACCAAACAATTTCAAACGGTGCATCACCATGCATAACGGAGCAAGTCAATTGAAAATAATCTCCAACAAAGAGGGCTTCACTGTTCGATGGAAGCGGAGCAAGTTTTGGAAGAACTGGTAGAGTATACATTTAAATTTAACTGAATTTTAATTCATATTATACATGTATAGTATTTTCCATATAAATACTTATATATATAATTTTAAATTTATTATAAAATAAATAAAATCAAAATCAATTTCTCGTTTAATTTTTGTCAACGGCTACACATATGTACAGGGAGCAAAATTTTCGGAATGTAAAGGTTCCTCGTGAATAATTTGTGGATTTCCTTTATCCTAGTAATGACAATTTTGTTTATTCACCGATCCAGATAGATAAAAATGCGCCCCTTTCGAGAAGATCTGCTTCATTTTCAAATTGTTCAGCAATAGCACGCCGTTGCAATGGTCCAATGGCTTCAATTCTTATGTGACAAGAATTATGTAAGGATGTAAGCACAAATCCAGACGTAAAATAAACCATATTGTTGTGCCAGACGGTCTCAACTGTTGAGAACCTATTGAAATCGATAAATTTGGGTCTTCATCAACACTTGCCTGAACGGCAGCAATATTCTCGGTACTTTGACAGAATATTTTCCTTATTGGCACGCGAACATTATGTAAAGAAAGGTTGGAAGAAGAGCACGATAAGTTGTAATAAAAGAACGATTATTTTAATAGAAAAATGGAATAATTCTCAAGCGTTGTTGTGGCGTGTATATTTCCAAAAATAAATTGCAAACCGTATATAATGTAAATGACCGTGACGGAAGATTTTGGTATTTCAAATATGTTAAACGGTCCATTTACAAACATGTTACGCCTATTGAAAACCCCTTATATTTCAGAAAATACTCATATATGAATTGAAAACCCCTTATATTTAGAAAAAAAACTGAATGATTTGTTATATACGTTACCTAATACTTCGTTTTCTACAGTACGCGTTTTTTGTCGAGCTATATTGTGTTCGTACGATAATGTGGTTAAGATACATGATAGGAACTTTTTGTAATATTATGTACAGTTGCTCAGAGCATTGAACGTGGCTTTTTAAAATTGAAAAAAAAAATAAAGGTAAATTAATGCTGTTTTTCAAAAACTTTTATAATAAATTATTTTCTATTATTCAACAACAAAAAATTTAAGAGAATTCTTCGTGTCAATGGAAAAAAAGAGAAATGAAAATAAAAACGTAAAACTATTCTCTGAAATTGCACAGATAATGGAACATACAGTGATTAAAAGGATCACTGGTCTTAAATAAATTTTATTTTGATGCTCTATCATATCATCGCGACACTGGATATTATCGTGTCATCGATAAGTTAAGAACAGAATTTATGTAAACTCCAAAATTATCAAAAACGCCCTATTAAATAAATTACAGAATTCAGAAGCTATCGAAAAGCGAAAATAGATAATAAAACGAGGGTTGTTCAATAAGTCCTTAGACAATCCGAGAAATTGCGCTCGTAGTGTCGGTAAAGATTTTTTTGTAAGTAGCATTATCGACAGGAAAGCTGTCAAAATTTCAGCTCGATCTATAGCGAAGGTCAATTTCTATCGTCGATTAAAGTTAACGACATTTATTTGTGCATAACAATGGAAAAAAGCGAGTTTAGGGCTGTCATCAAACATCTCCATTTGAAAGGCTTAAGCCCGAAAGAAATCAAAGCCGTGTTGGATGCCGTTCATGGCACATCTGCACCTGTGTTTGCGACGGTTTACAATTGGGTGAATGAATTTAAACGTGGCCGTTCATCCACAAAAGATGAACATCGTTCAGGACGCCCAGTTGAGGTGTGTACTCCTGAAATCATCGACAAAATCCACGATCTGATTTTGAACGATCGGCGAATTAAAGTGCGCGAATTAGTTGAGGCCACGGGCATATCACAAGGTACAGTCGCTTCAATTTTGCATGAAAAATTGTCTGTGAAAAAAAATTTCGGCAAGATGGGTGCCGCGTTTGCTCTCAGAGGAGAATAAGCGCAATCGTGTAGTGGACTCTGAGGCTATGTTGGCACTCTTTCATCGCAATCCTGCCGAATTCCTTCGTCGA
Source organism: Atherix ibis (assembly GCA_958298945.1). Classification (NCBI taxonomy): domain Eukaryota; kingdom Metazoa; phylum Arthropoda; class Insecta; order Diptera; family Athericidae; genus Atherix; species Atherix ibis. Next base: position 79,998,501 of record OY282605.1, on the reverse strand, counting down.
TATGTCACTGTGGACGAAACCTGGATACACTACTACACTCCAGAAACGAATAGTGGATTTTCAAGGGTGAACGGGCTCCGAAGAAGGCAAAAACTGTGCCATCGGCCGGCAAGGTGATGGCCACGGTCTTTTGGGATTCGCAGGGCATCATTTTTATCGACTACTTGGAAAAAGGAAAAACAATAACAGGAGCGTATTACGCGTCGTTATTGCAACGGTTGAGCGAGGAAATCAAAGAGAAACGCCCCCATCTGAAGAAGAAAACAATCCTCTTGCATCAGGACAATGCGCGTGTTCACACCTGCGCTGTTTCCATGGCCAAAATTGTGGAATTGAGAATGGAATTGTTGCAGCATCCCGCTTATTCACCAGATTTGGCCCCGAGTGACTATTTTCTTTTCCCCAATCTGAAGAAATGGCTTGGCGGACGACGGTTCACTTACAACGAGGACGTCATTGCTCAAACGGATGAGTATTTTGCAGAACTTCCGAAATCCTATTTTTTGGACGGGATAAAAATTTTGGAAAAACGGTTGGAGAAGTGTATAGAGCTAAAAGGAGATTATATTGAAAAATAAATTTTTTTTTTTAAAAACATTTTTTTTCCATCTTTTTCTAAGGACTTATTGAACGACCCTCGTACTGAAGAAAATAAAATTAATTTTCTATCAAAAATGCAAATGCTCAAGAAATTATAAATAGATACATATTTATATGCGGGAACCATAAAAAATATATCAGCTCTGGGACATAATGAAATTAAAAGCCCTAGAAACTAGCGGTATATTATAAACAGAATAAAGGAAATTTATTCTTTTTATAATTTACCGCTAGATTCTAAGGCTCCAGACAAAGCAAGGAAAAACCTTTTGTTAACAAAATTAATATAATGAAGCTCCTTAGCTTTGCTAAATAATATCTAGCAAAGAATAGCTTCTTTTGGGAATGTACGAAGTCTGTTCAAAAGGTATCGCGAATTTTGTGTTTTTTTTCAAAAATTATTTATTTATTCATGAATATCTATTTTGTCTCCTTCAAAGTAATCCCCACCGGATATTATACAATGACAGATTGTTCGTTGAAGGTCTGAATTTTACGAAATGGTAATCCATACCAAAGCAGTGAGTCTTCAACCCAAACTGTGAGAAATTTAAAAAAAATGAGCAAAGATCGAATGCCATCACGTCAACTTGTGGATAAATTCGTGAAGCAAGTTCGTGAAATTGGTTTGTTGGTTGCCAAAGCAACTCGTTCCCGTTCTAGTACAGTGGGTACGAGCGAGAATATTGCCGCTGTTGCTGAAAATGTCCGTGATCATCCATCAACATCAACTCTTCACCGTTCTCAGGAATTGAACATTTCTCGCACTTCTTTGTTGAGAATTTTGCACAAAGACCTCGGTATGAAAGGAGATGAGCATTTTTACCGAAAAATCATCTTTTCGCATGAGGCCCATTTCCACCTCGGTGTGTATGTCAACAAACAAAATTGTCACATCTGGGGCTCAGAAAATCCATACGTCACCATGGAAAAGCCGATGCATCCCCAACGAGTCACGGTTTGGTGCGGATTTTGGACTGGAGGCATCATTGGCCCGTTTTTCTTCGAAAACGATGAAGGAGCCGCCATTACGGTCAACGGTGGGCGCTATCGTGGCATGCTCAACGAATTTTTGAATTCCAAAAGTTGAAGAGAATGGCATGGACGACAATGGGTTTCAACAGGACGGGGTCACTTGCCACACAGCCAATGTAACAATCCAACTTTTGGGCACTGCTTTGAGTATAAATATAAAACCGAATAATCAGCCGAAATTCTGATGTCAATTGGCCGCCTCTAAAAAATGCCTTCAGTAATCTTATGCAACGATAATATTCTATGCTTCAATGATAATTTTACTTAATTAATTAATAGCTATCACCATAGCTATACAATGAAATTTATCTTTATATTTAAATGTGTTATATACCGGGGGTATAAGCTTAAATCCGCTGTTTTTTAGTTAAAAAAGACATGTTTTTTGCATAAAAAGCAAAAACAGATTTATTCAAAGTACTTGCTCTCGCTAGCTACACATTTTTCCCATCTCTCGGGCAATTTGTGGATACCACGCCAAAAAAAATCCTTCTCTTTCGAGGCAAACCACTCATCAAGCCACTTTCGGACGTCTTCGTGAGAATCGAAGTGCTGCTCAGCGAGCGCGTGGCCCATCGACGAAAACAGGTGGTAGTCGGAAGGCGCCAGGTCTGGTGAATTAGCGGGGTGGGGTAGCACCTTCTAATTGAGTGTCTCCAAGTCGTTTCGGCCCATTTTTGACGTGTTTGATGGTGCGTTGTCGTGGAGGAAAATCAGCTTGTCATGTTTTTGTTGATAATCCGTCCTTTTTTCACGCAGAGCACGGTGCAATTTGATCAGTTGTTGGTGGTAGCGGCAGTTTCACCAGGTTTCAACATCTTATAGTAGACGATACCCTGCTGAACCCACCAAACGGACAGCATCGTCTTCCGTCCGAAGCGATTTGGTCTTGGGGAAGATGTTGATGGTTGCCCGAGATCAACCCAGGATTTCTTACGTTTAGGATTCTCGAAATATATCCACTTTTCATCGCCTGTCACAATCCAATGCAGGAACGACTTTCTTTTTTGTCTGGCGAGCAGGATTTCATATGTGTTTTGGCGTCGCTCCATCTGCCTATCGTTCAATTCAAGCGGCACCCATTTTATGATCTTTCCAATCTTCCCCATGGCACGAAGACGCATGGAAATGGCTGGTTAAGTAACACCCAATTGCTCCGCGAGCATTTTTTGCGATTGGGTTTCGTTTCCGTCTAAAAGAGCCTGCAATTGATGGTCCTCAACCTTCCTAGGCCGATTTTCACGCTTCTTGTCCCACAAGTCAAAATTTCCGTATTTAAAACCAACGAAACCAATCTCGGCACGTTGTTTCCGATAAAGCACTGTCAACATAGGCCTCCATAAGCAATCGATGCGATTCGGCAGCCGATTTTTTAAAATTGAAGCAGAAAAGTAGAGCTTCCCGAATATGCTCTTTTTCTGGCACAAAACTAGACATGATTATCAAAGGAAAAATATATGTTGTACGAAATTGCTGAAAATGTGCACTGATTAATGTTGACAGATGTCAAACTCATAAAAAAAATTATGGCGTGCCCATGGTAGCTTAATACGCTCACTCACGCCATCTATGAACAAACAGCGATGGTACCCCTTATAGCGATGGTACAAATCTCCGACAGATGCAATAAATGAACACAGAGGAGCAGTTTTCTTTATTTCTCTGTTTTTAAATGAAATATTTGTACTCTTATTTTTCAAATATTACAATAAACAGTAGTAAAAAACAATAATAGAAAAACATAAAATAAATTTGCTGTTAATAGTTTTGTTTTGTTAAAAAGACCAGAAATTCGACCAGAATGCATGACTTTTGCTGCTCACTACACATGTAAAGCATAACACACGAAAGGACATTAACTTGGTGATGTCGATACACCCAAGGCAGTGTAATCGAGGAGCTGATGTCGATTTCAGTTAAAGCGTTCCAGCATTGCTACAAAGAATGGAAACAACGCCTAAGCCAATGTACGGCCGTATAAGGAAACTACTTTAAAGGGAATAACATTGATGTATAAAAATAAAATACAACCGTTGCAAAAAACGTATATCAGATATATGTTATTATAACATACACATATCATTACGGTACTGTTTTTATTAATTGATGTTGTAAATATATATTTTTTGTGAAAAGAAACTACACTTACACATATGTGGGGGGCACATTGGGGGGCAGAATTCCCCAATATATTAAATACGGTTAGCGGAATAGAACTGACGGAAAAGAATTCGGTGATCTTACGTAGGCAGATATTGAACAAATATTAATTGGTAAACCTCTTAGCGAAGACGAAATAGTGAGAATTGTTTCTGGTGCTGCTGAAATTGAAGAAATTACTGATGTAATTAAATGTCTGGAACTGGCCCGCAATTAAGGTAATTATTCTGTCCAACATAATCCAAATGAAGAACGTGCTGGGAAGTTTTCATAGGTGTTACGATTTAATATTTTGATCAAGACATAACAAGAAGAATTCCACGAGTTGAGGCGCAAGTCGATGATGATATTACCATATTTAGAAGTTCTAGTCATATTACAGTCTCACGAAAAGCAAAACTAGCGTGTTTATTGTCAGAAACTGATAGCAATTAATATTATTATTTTTATATGGTTTTTGACAAACAACTGGCTGAAATGAATATGTTTTTTTAATAGTTATTAATATTCATTATATTGTATGTATGAGTGTTGCTCGTGAAATGTAATTAAAAAATCTTACGATCCTAATGAATTTATTGTTTGTTTATTTCATTATTTTGCTCACATTCAGATTAGAAACCAATCTTCACTTTTTCTATGGAGTCATTAGTTCTTTTTACGCGAATTCTGTTTACACGTAAAAAGAGGTTTTGGTGGATATTTTTATTAAATTTAAAATGGTGATGAGTCAACAATGTAATTTTTCTTCCATATACAAACAAGTACGTCATTCGGTTTCTATAGGGTTCTGATATATTTACATATGTAAGTTGGTAATAGATTATTAATAAATTTGAAGTACCAAACTAAATATGATTAGTTAAATTCGAACGGTTTCAATAAAACATGCTACTTAAAAGCATTGTTGAAATATTAAGAGCTTCATTCAAAGCATAATATTTAAACTACTAACCAAGCGACTACATAAAAATGCAGATATTTTGGATTTTGATTCGAATACAAAATTAGAGAATACCCAATTTCATATCTTATTAGATTTATTATCTAATGTTAATAGAATCAAATGTGGAAACTTTGATATAACTTTGCATTTTTATTTTTATCTGTAGTTTCAGAATCATTTGCGTATAACATACATACATAAATATTTATGATATATTTATATATCGCACCATTAACAATTAATATAGTCGTGTAGTTTATTAATCCTGCTAGATTTTTTGCTTCGCATGTATAATTTCCCGCATGATGTTCTTCAACTGCCTCAATTGTTAAAATGCTAGTTCGACTTCCAATATGGGCGGTTGTTATTCCTTTTATTTTAGCAGTTGTTTTATTATTCACTATCCAACGAATCTTTATTGGAAGATCTCCTACTGGTACTGCGCATTGTAGGCTAAGATATTGTCCTGTTTGTGCTGGTATACTTTCAAATGTGAATGCACTAATTCGCGGGAGAGCTACAATTTAAGACAAAATATAATTTAACTAGTTTAGAAGCTGTTTTTAATTTTTTGGGTAGAAAAAGACATTTCTTAAGGATATAGTTTCTTAAGCTTGATAGTCTAAATACAAATTTGTATCTTCTTATACGTATTTATATTACGAATATTGAATAAACAAAACTATTTTTTTAATGCTTCACTAAACGGCACTGAAGTTAAAAAATAAAAATTAGGGCCGATTTCGGTAACACATTTGTAAAATACATATATTGTTTTTAAAAGTACACCTTTGAAATTATTGAATCTGAAATTTAATTATTTCGCGGAAAGGTTACATATGTAAATATGATAATCAAATTATGAATAGTATCTTTTTCAATAATCTTGTGTATTACAATATCCAAAAATCCTAATTTAATTGGAAATTTTCACATAATTTAGGGATGCAGTTTGAATATATAAAAAAATTTTAGTTTTCCAAAATTAACAATACAATAACAGCCGTTGACAATACATAATATACAATAAACTTTATTCATCTTATATTGACAGAATTTTATAAACTTAATTTGTTTATTAATGAACGTAAATCTATCCAGGTAACTTTTACTCTCCGTCGTGAGACATGCCCTCCCATATACCTTAATGGCAGTGCCATACCTCAACACACCGAAGCTCGGTATCTAGGACTGTACTTAGACAAACGCTTAACATGGAACCCACATACAAGACTTAAAAGACAAGAACTTAAAAGACGATACCTAAAACTACTTCGACAAACGTTCCAAACTTACTATAGACAGCAAAGTTCAGTTATACAATACCTTACTGAAACCCATATGGACATACGGACTAGAACTCTGGGGATCTACTAAGCCTTCTAATTCCCGTCGAATCCAATCCCTTCAATCAAAAATACTCCGTACAATTGTCGATGCCCCCTTTTATGTTCGCAATACTGTTATTCATCGTGATCTTAAAGTCCCATTTGTTTTTAACATGGCTGTATCTCGTTATAAAAAGTTCCGTTCCCGTGTCCTCAATCATAATAATCCTCTTGTTCAAGAACTATCCTCCACTTCCTTTCCTATTAATACCCAACGAAGACTTAAGCGTCACTGGTCGCGTGATTTACTTAAATACTGAGGCCTGACAGAAACACACGCTAGCAGGAGGAACTTCATTGGATGTTTACTCCCCACAACCTATCAAGTTAATTTATACTATTGCAAAAATATACAAGTTCCACCATGAGATGTTAGTTCATATCCAGCGCAAAAAGTATTCATACTTTTGCGCTGGATATGAACTAACATCTTATGGTGGAACTTGTATACGCTTTTATTCCGTGATCTGCAAACAATTTGGACATGGAGCAGAGCAGGAGACAGAAACTGGCAGTCATAAAATGACAAAAAAACAAATTTTAAAAATTATGACTGACAAAAACTTAGTTCTTGGCACTCACATTGTACCTGTAAAATAGTTACTGATGTTATAAAAGACAAAGTAATAACACTCTAAGATTCTCCAATAACCCTATCAGAGCAGTAACACTTAGAAGATGAATTATAGATGCATTGTACAGTAAAGGGAATACAGGGACGAACCGACGATATTTCCTGTTATAATGGAAAATGCACGATTTCTGTAATAATCTAGAGCAGTTTAGCTTAATGATTCCTCGTTTTGACCCAAAAATAATAGTTATTTAAGAAATTAAACACCCTCCTAATGTTCCTCAACCTAAATATAAAAAATGTATTGTCTACATCACAAACAAACCGAACAATAATAGGAGAGCTAGACTGGAATTTTAATCCATCCCTCCGTCTCTTTTGAAACTATACCAATTAACACCTCGACCATTGAGATACTCGCCGACTGACTGGACTGTTTAAGCCAATTGCCTGTAAAAATATCCTCAGAGATTTTAATCCTCATAATTCGATGTAGGACATCCTTGCTTGTATTCCCGGCAGCATATTATTGCTGATCCATCCTTAAATGCTAGTGGATGCTTGGGTAGTGTCTTTTTCTGATTCCCCCCTGACTGGCAAATTCCGAAGGGAGAAAAAACATTATATGTTTGAATCACCATTACCGCATATCATTTATAGGTACTTCTTGCACCACCAGGTGAAGCTTTTAGAGTTCCATTTAATATTTAATTCTTTTAAAAGCAGTTCGCCTGGTATGAACAAAATTTCATTCCCTATGATGAGGGAGTCTCCCTCAATCATTTACAGAAGACTGGTGGAATTTATGATAATATACTGGAATCCTCCACCTTTTTTAATAGCCAGAACGTTGCGGTAGCGATATCTGTACCTAAACAACAAAAGGCAAACTCTTCGGCTGAAAAGTTCAGACAAATAAATCTTTTTAGAAACCTACTATTATCTCTGTCAATTAAAACACGGTATTCATATCGGCTATTAAAAAATAACATGGCATTATCATTTCTCTGGATTTAAAGAAAGCGTACGACCAAACCTATCCACACAAGATTATAATATATTGTAAATGGCTAATTGAAGTATGGATATTTGTACCGTATGCCTTCTCAGATCATACCGATAGGATCCTTACTGCGAAACCCACCTGTCCCTTCTTTAGGCAGCGGAAAGTGGAAAATGGCGCTCCACAAGCATCTCGCTGTTTATTGTAATATTTGCAAAATAAGAGTACAAATATTTCATTTAAAAACAGAGAAATAAAGAAAACTGCTCCTGTGTTCATTTATTGCATCTGTCGGAGATTTGTACCATCGCTATCAAGGGTACCATCGCTGTTTGGTCATAGATGGCGTGAGTGAGTGTATTAAGCTACCATGGACACGACATACTTTTTTTTATGAGTTTGACATCTGTCAACATTAATCAGTGCACATTTTCAGCAATTTCGTACAACAACATACATTTTTCCTTGGGTAATCATGTCTAGTTTTGTGCCAGAAAAAGAGCATATTCTGGAAGCTCTGCTTTTCTTCACGCACACATCAAAAATGGTCCGAAACTACTTTGAGACACTCAACTGGGAGGTGCTACCCCACCCCGCTAATTCACCAGACCTGGCCCCTTCCAACTACCACCTGTTTTCGTCGATGGGCCACGCGCTCGCTGAGCAGCACTTCGATTCTTATGAAGACGTTCGAAAATGGCTTGATGAGTGGTTTGCCTCGAAAAAGAAGGAATTTTTTGGCGTGGTATCCACAAATTGCCCGAGATGGGAAAAATGTGTACTTTGAATAAATTTGTTTTGCGAGGGCAAGTACTTTGAATAAATTTGTTTTTTGAATAAATTTGTTTTGCGAGGGCAAGTACTTTGAATAAATTTGTTTTTGCTTTCTATGACGAAAAAAAAATGGAATAAATTTGTTTTTGCTTTCTAAAACGTGTTTTTTACCTAAAAAACAGCGGATTTAAGCTAATATACCTGGTACAATATAATGCTTCCGCTTATAAATAATTATAGTACTATCTGGATAATTCCCACATGAATGGTTCCTTAAACAAAGATAAACATACATGTTTACTAATAATGACTGGCTGATGCCAACCCATTAAATTTGATTATGACTGTCGACATACATGTTGACGCTTATGAATAAAATATTACTACGTTCACACTGAAATATGAATTACCTTCAAGAAGACATTCCTTCTATCTGTTCCCACTTGGTACGCGCACGCGTACTATGGAAAAACTGATACAAGTGAATTTCTTCATTCTAATTTTACTCCGACTAAAGATTTCTAGTTTCAAGTGAGATACGATTGAGATAGAACTCTTTACACTTATCGCATTGAGGAATTTTGTAATGTCATTTTCGGGTCCTATACCCTCAAAAATTGCTCAGACGTAGTTATTTTAAAAAAAAATTCAAGTTTTCTTATTCTATTCAACTTGGGCATCTTTTCTAGTTAATTGTCGTAACCCAACTGTTCGCTTAGATAAATTTGGAATGCATTCCAAATAAACGCATAATACCATGTTTATCCGTTGGTTTTTTCATTGTATACTTATCTGCTGGTTTCATTGTGCCATCGCAAACAAAATAACCCTTGAAATAAACTTCCGATTGACCGTTGTCCAATTTAATCATTGTTGGTATCAAAGTTAAATTTTTTTTTAGTTTTTCGATAATATGATGCGTTGTTGTTTTGTTTTATTGTACAACGATTAAAAATCCTGAATATGTATCTATGACAGTCAAGAAAATCTGTCCAGCATATTCCAACAATTCCATTGATACCATATAAAATGGATATTTCGGTGGCTCTTCGTGAATCAACTTTTCCTTTTGATTGTTATGTGTACGTGTGAGTTTTTTATATATGGCGGATGATATCACGACTTTCTCTATCTGAAAGTTCATATAAGGTCATTAGTAATGAATCATTCTCTATCTGAATGTTCACGTGCAAGAGTTATTTTGATTCCAAAATATGGTGCGTGTAATCACTTGTTAACTTTTCCTTATAATTGCGTTAGAATTACTATCAATCATTACGAAAACACAAACCAGTTTTAAAAATAAAGCTCATTTTAGAATTTATAAAAGTTTCAGCTTAAATCGTCCAGTAGATGATAATTTAGCCAACTATTTTCTATGTATCGACAGAATTTTGAATATCATGTTGAGGAGTGAAATGGGTACAAATCATAGTTTTGCTTTGATAAATACGCTGAGCGTATAAATAAAATTCCTGGTAATTTCTCGTCTACAATACAGTCTGGTAATTGAACCCTTGAAAGGCAGTAAGCTATAAGCATTTGTTTACCAAGCTTGTAAATAAGTTATTTTGGATATTTTAAAAGAGGCATGAATATTTGTTTCAGTTATGCACTAACATCATCAATGTCTCGCTTAACAAACGTTTTAGTGACTAGTGGTCACTTTCAACGGTAAATTCTCGACCATACAAAAAAAATCTTTGCCACGCAAAAATGATGTCCAGCAGCTCCCTTTCAAATTGATTCCATTTCTGACCATACAAATACTGAAATATTTTGCTTAACGTCCGAGAAGCTTATGCCCAGTCCGTCCTTTTATGCATCCGTTTAAAATATGACTGATCGCACTGATCCGTAGATTGACAATACAGGGTCAGATGTTATTACATGTAAAAAATTTTGCTGGCTGTCCACTCAAACTCAACATTGTTATTGCATAGAATTGATGACATTAATAAAATGGTTTCCGTCCAAATTGCTAATTTTAATTATAAATTTAAATTAAATATAGTATGCACGGACATTGCGGTACTTTGAATCGAAGTTCGGTATGTATTGAAAATTATGTGCGTAAAAAACTCTCCAAAAAAATGTTGGGGAACAAACAGTGATAACGTGAATGATCGTCCTGGCATGAATACCAGATTATATTATGACTATTGATGTTTATGGGCACCAATTAGGCAGTCGTCATGTTGTAACGACTGCCATATCAGTTGGCTTAAGTTGATTGTCGTTTGCATTTTAAAGTGTGCACAGCTTTCTATGAAAAGTGTAAAACACATTCATGTGCTAACGACTCAATTTTGAATGGGAATGAAAAATATGACAATATAGACTTTTGAGCGTTTGATATGTTGGTTCGACTAAAGCTGCCGTGCAATTATTTAAGTAAGAAGTATTTCTTACGCATACTATTATTCGCCTTGATACATTTATTTAATAATTTATCTTATGCTAAAATCCCTATGTACGACATGATTAAAGGACCACATAGATGAAAAGAATGTATGGGACCATTTAAAAATACTTCTTTTATATGTTTGTGGTCCTTAATTATTTGGAAACTTACGAACTTATGACTGTAATTTATGGCCAAATTTTAAGCAGCAGCTCAACAAATTGCATATAATTTATGTAAAAAAAATTTATTACTCGTACCTTCGACGATTGGCATGTAATGATAATAAGTGGTTCGATTATTAAGATAGTTTTCTCTAATAGTGGTTAAATTTTATTATATATAAAACTTCAGCTTGTGATAAAACTTATATACAAAGTAATTATTCATAAATTATAATGATTAGGGCTTCGTTTTTAAGTATTTCGGCGGATAGTGAGCATGCGTACAGAATTAATACTTCTTCTTTAAATATTATCGATGACGTTTCAGTGTACCCACTTTCAGTTCGAAAATTATTCGATAAATTATTGCGTGATAATTTTAAGCGAATTAAAATTAAGGTGAATTTCGGCTAGGAAATATGTGAGTATTACCAAGAAAAATTGAGACCGCCCAATTACTAAAATTAATCAAAGATGGAAAAATACAGTTTTCTAGAACTTTGCATATATTCAATATAATTGAAATCCCAAGAAATTTGTTATGCACACATTCTACACCATTTGAAACTTCAGATTTTTTATGATGATTGGCCTTCAGTAAATTATGTAATTCTAAATACTTAAGATTATATTATAGTAGTTACCATACATTAAATCCCAGTTACGAGTTCTTAAAGAGTTTATAATAGAGTGGTTTGCCTTCATACCAGTTGGTTTTGAAATAAAACGGAATCGTTTTGCTCCTCTATAATTTGAATAACAAATGCAATTGTGGATGCATAAAAAAAGAATTTGTTATAATACAATAACAAAGATTGTGAGAACCATGTTCAAATGGTACAATACTCTAATATATTTAACATACTCAGGCATATCGTTGCCATTCTCTATTAGCGTAGTTTGCATGGTGTAGTATGCGTGTTAGATTATTCTCAGAATCACCAAAATTATTTTTAAAATACCGATACAAGCAAGAAAATAACGATATAAGCATTAAAAATAACGGTACAAAAATAAAAAAATAAAAAATGATTTCTTGAAATATCTACAAGGGAAACTATTGTAGTAGAAATTATCGAAAAATAAATATAACATTTTGAGTAACACCAAAAATGCGGAAAAACTGAAATATCCAAAAGGAAACAATATTTAGGATTACATATTGTATTTTAATAAGGGAAACATATATATATATATATACGAGTATACAAGTATATGCGATTATTGGTCCTAAAATTTTGCAATTCTTTCAATTTTTGGATAATGAAAAAAAGAAAATATCGATCGAACTTAAAAAACATGCAATAATAGAACATTTTAGTATTCCCCACACATTTTCGACTATTTTTTTTCTTTTTAATTATCAATTTAAGTAACATTAGTACTGAAATGTATATTCTAATCGCCACGACATTAAAGGCCATTTGCCGACAAAGGATATCGGAATAAGGAAATTATAGTAGAAATGGAAAGAAAAATTGAATTTTTGGAAATAGCGTAGGGCCATGTCTCGGTAACATTCGAACCCATGACTTCTTAAATGGTAGTCCAGTACGCTAACGAATCATTTCATCACATGAAAAAGATGCATTATCTTGTTGTAAAATCAATTGTCGGTGTTCTACTGCATCACTGATTTTGGTAATTTGACTTCCAGCAACTGTTTGGACTTTGTTGTGTTTTTCCCCCGACAGAGTGACACTACTATAGTGGCGTGCTATATACAATAGGTTCTTTCACAAGTCAAGAAAATAATAAGAGAAGTTGTCAGGTACCTCCAAATAAAACTGTCTTTCGTCGAACAGGATAACTGCTATCCAGTTATTATTTACATTTATGTTATGTTGCTCAAATTCAAGCCAAGCTTGAAGAATGCTTACACTTGAAAATAGTCCAACTTTTGCTGCAAGACGAAATTTGAAGATTTACTTAAAATGACTCGTATTTCTTTTTCAGTTGTGGTTGTTACAACTCCAAACTTAGACTTTAGGTTGGTCTTATAAAGGTGCATACAAATCAAATAAAAAAATATTTTTGATATCCTAATTCACGTACAAAATTCACATAAAAAGATGTTTAGGTGTATTTTGATGATGGACAATCTCCACAAAAGCTGTTTTCAATACGGTAAAGTTAAGTTGTTCTCTGAGTACGGTCGAAACAGGAGTACTCCTATTGAACTTTACGTTTTCTTAACTCCGAAATTTATTACCTTCGGTCTCCCAATCCAAAACCCAGCGAATATTACCACTCAAACTACTAACGTATCATAACAAAAATTTGGACAATTTGTCGGAATATTATGTGTTTGTTTATAATTTTCTTTTATTAATATGCCATATAATTCTTTGATAATTCTCTGTTTGAGAACCTCAAATATTTGTACTTTTTATTTAGTAATTTTTTAACGTGAAAACATTTCAAAATGATCATTGTTTTCTTGCAACTTAATTGTGCACTTCTTCTTCTTAGATGAAGCACATTTCCATATCTCTGGATCGGCGAATAAATAAAATTGTCGTTTTAACCAAGCGCTCACTTTTTCGGAAGTAAGGATTCGTTCTGAATAATTTGTAAATTGGCTTCAATTTACAAATTAATCAGAACGAATCCTTACATTCCGAAAAAGTGACCGTTTGGTGTGGTTTATGACACGGGGGAATCATCGGTCCTTATTTTTCAAAATGAGGAAGGAGTTGCCGTTATTGTTGCCTGAATTAAAAGATATTGATTTAACCAATATGTGGTTTCAAGAAGACGGCGCTACGTGTCACACAGCCCATGTCACAATTGATTTATTGCAAGTTGATAGTTTCAAGAATTATTTTGGAAGATAACGATTTAAGAAATATGTAGTTTCAACAAAACGGCGCTACGTACTACGTACCACACAGACCATGCCAGAATCGAATTATTGCGAGAAAAGTTTGACGAGTCGGTAATGTCAAGAAAACTTGTGATTTAACACCTTTGTAAATAAAGCCGTTTTTATTGCACAAGGTGGTCGAAAATTGGAACCATAGTATTCGTTTCTTTAAACGAAATCGAGGCTGCCATTTGAATGATGTAATTTTCAGAACATAATTGCATCACTTATACTTCAATAAAAAAATTAAAAATTTTGCTACCATATTTTTGTTTGTTTTATTTACAAAAAAAATCACTTTTATTAAAAACCCCTATATGAACCCATGAAGATAATTTAAAAAACAAAAACGTTTGTAGCCCCATTATGATTAAGACAAGATTCTCCCGCAATACAATTCTCTTTTCAAAACTAATCTAAGAAAACATCTTCAGCAATATGATCAAAAATTCGGATTAGCTATCATAATAAAGTAATAGTCAAACATAATAAAAAATGTTAGGTTATATTTTTGTCCAAGCAAATTGTATTTTATATAAAAATATGTTCAAATTAAAAACAACCTTGAATTTTTAGTTCCGTAGTATAATTAGTAAATGCGAAAGAATTTTTCGCTTCACACGTATAATTTCCATTATGAACTGCTTGAACTGATTCAATGATGAGAAAACTATTTCGTTTTCCGCTTTTGTGTGTTGATATTCCTATATTTGTATTTAGCGGATTTCCCATGAAAAACCACTGTATATCTAACGGTATATCACCTGATGATACCGCACAAGCAACCGATACAGAATCTTCCACATTAAGCGGGTTTTCTCCGAAGGAAAATGGAACAATTGCAGGTGGAACTATAAAACAATATAGGTAAACATATATTCTTATTTAAAAAACTATAAAAAAATATTTCACAGCTAAATACTGTTTACCTATATTTTTTTATAGTTTTATAAAATAAATATAGATAAACAAGTACTAAAGTCTGAAATTTAAATTCTAGCATACAAAAAACCACTGACCGGCTATGGTTATGGTATTTATTATGAAATTATTGTATTATTAATACCTATTATATTCTGGTTATGTTACTAATTAATGGAAAACCTACCATATAGATATGAACAATCGATAAATATCATTCTATAATTGAACTTACAGCATTTTTTATTTTTTATTGAAACAATGTCATCATTGCGTTTTTGGCAACAAAGAAAAGTTATAAGGAGCTACATTTATTTGACTGAGAATATCTTGGTCATATAGCAGAAAAGCTTATACAAACT
Source organism: Atherix ibis (assembly GCA_958298945.1). Classification (NCBI taxonomy): domain Eukaryota; kingdom Metazoa; phylum Arthropoda; class Insecta; order Diptera; family Athericidae; genus Atherix; species Atherix ibis. Next base: position 79,983,304 of record OY282605.1, on the reverse strand, counting down.
AACACGACAGTACTGTTGTTTTCTATATACATACATACATCTTTTTATTAACCCAAAATATGCATGAAGGGTACAGTAATACTTTGCACAATCTTGCGAAAAGTTTGTACCTACAAAAATGATTAGATTGACAAGGTTTTGGATTCACTAATTGCGATAAATTTCCAGAGAACTTGTATTTTACATTCTCTGAATTTAATTCTTTCGTATAGAATAAAGATATTAGAGAGTAAAATAAATTGGGTATATTTCCAGATATTTTTTCGTAAATTGTTCAAATTTAAACAAAATAATTTAAGAAAACGCAAATTGTATTTTATTTTGTAAGACAATTTTTAAATTTTCTTGTTTTCAATTTGGATGCCTCCGATGATTATGAAATGCTGGAAATAATCTGAATGGGGTAACCACATCTTTAGATTTTAATACGTGTTCATTTTTTGTGATACTGAGCGCATTTTTTTTGTGATACTTCGATTTTATTATCTCGAATTATGTATAATTACATTTAAAAAAATCTCCTAAGATATTTTGAATACTTGACGAAATTAATGGGGAAAATGAATCAATAATTTTGATTCATTTTCAAAATTGATCAATAATTTTGGTTCCCTTTCTATCAACGACGGATTAAACACGATCAAAAATTTTCAAATAATTAATTCTCATGCATTTGATTTATTATTTGAATTGAAAATCAATTATTCAGATTTTTCCGTTGTTTTTTCCACGATTTTTTCTTCCGTTTTCTGAGATAATTGAAGTTCTCAGACTTTTTCGCGATTGTCAAAAATTCTACTTTGTTTTTAAAAATCACTTTTTTTAAGATATTTTGACACAGCAGTGTTCAAAAACTTTTGTGACACTCCATGTATGTAATCATCTAAAAATTTTTTTAGAAATTGGGTAATTATATTCTTAAATACAATTTTAAATTTTCTAAGCTATTAGTTAATTAATTTAGTGTAATAATTTTTTTTTAAACTAAACGTTCAATTTAAAAGTCAAGCACATATGTGTATGTATGGTATGTATTTTATATATTATAAATATCATTTCGCCGAAAAAACCTTGAATTTTTAGTTTCGTTGTGTAAAGAGTAATCGCGACAGAATTTTTTGCTTCACATGTATAATTTCCATTATGGTCTTCTTGAACTGAATCGATTGTAAGTACACTACTTCGTTTTCCGCTTTTATGTATTGATATTCCTTGATTACTCGTTAGCGAATTTTCCATGAAAAACCATTGAATATCTATCGGCATATCACCTATTGACACCGCACAAACTACCGATACAGAATCGTCGACGTTTAGGGGATTTTCGCCAAAAGAAAATGGCATTATTGCAGGTGGAACTATAAAAAATATAGGTAAACATACATATATATTCTTATATTTTTAAAACTTCTAAAAAAATATTTCACAGCTAATTAATGGTTATAGTTTTATAAAATAAATATATATAAACAAGTACAATACTAAAGTCTGAAATTTAAATTCTAGCATATAAAAAACCACTGACCGACTATGGTTATGGGATTTATTATGAAATTATTTTAATACTTACTATACTCTGGTTATGTTACTTATTGACGGAAGACCTACCAAATCGATTTTTTATTTGCCGATAAATATAGAGTGAATTGCGAAACGTAATTAGTGTATGGCAGAGTTGATATCCTTTTTATATGTATTTTCAATGACACAAAACAAAATGAAAGGAAAGAAAACCCACGTTATTTATTTCGAAAATTTTATTTACATAAGTTATTTGTTTTTTTCATGGGTACTATAACCACTTTTAATTTGAAATGTAAAGTTGTTAGTGCTATGACACCGGAGTTCATTTGGAAATAAATTTCTGTATTATTACTTTCTACCATTCTCAAAATTAGATCAGACAATTTTTTTTATTAGTGCTTTCTTTGTTTATATTATATAAAGCAAAATATGAACATATTTTCGTTATATATATAAGAAAAATAAATATACATACAACATACGTACATATATACGAATGGTTAAAAAATAAATACCATTTTAATGTTAACGGAACCAAAGGCGCCACTATTTTGTAATTGCCTAATTTTGCAAAATCATTTGTAGATAATTTACACTTTATATACAATAAATAAATTGTAAATATAAATAAAACTTTCAATATTAATTTCCAAATACATATAATAAACTAAAAATTCAAAATTATGTAAAAATAAATATTGAATATATGTAACAACCACTAATAATAAGTTCAGTAGAGTAAAACTTATTGTTTTAGCTATATTTTTTGAATAACATAAATAATTTTCAGAATATTTTGCTTGAACTAAATTAATTGTTATCACAGAATTGCGCTTTCCATTAATTAATATTTTCATTACACAATACGAATTAATTGACAATACGAATTAATTGACAATACGAATTAATTGACTTCACACATCTTTGATGACTCGTCAAAAATTAAGAGAGCATGCCTAGGAAGTTTTGATGCACACCGTACAGTCCAACTATAAAACCTTCAGAGTACTACTTCTTTCGATATCTGTAGAACTCTCTTAATAAAACCAAGATTACTTGAAAAGAGGTCTGCGAAAACCACTTGATTGTTTTTTAACCTGAAACCACAGAAGATCTATACTGATGAAATGATGGCTCTGCCCAAAATATGGTAAAGCATTGCCGATAATAAAAGTCAATATTTGGTTTGGATAAATTAATTTTAACACACTGATTTAGGCGTCTCTATTTTATTCAAAACGTATGTATCATTAAAAAGCTGCTATGTTTAATTATATAGGATTTTTTAATAGGGGTGATGTTTTCAAATTTTCTATATTTTAAATGGATCCTCTGCCACGTTCAGTTGTATTCAATAAGGTTTGCAATTTATTCAAGGAAAGATACACGCCTCAACAACTAATTGAAATTATCCTTTTTTTATATCAAAATAATCGTTCTTTTATTGCAACTTAATTGTCCACTCCTTCTTCAAACAAAAATGAAGCCAATCTACAAATTATTCACGAGGAACCTTGATGTATTGCCACAATCGATTTATTGCGGTAATAGTTTGGTAAGTCGATAATTTCGAGAAATAATTTCAATTGATTTAACGCCTTTGGAGTTCTTCTGGTAGGGTAATTTGAAGTCATTGGTCTATGTCAATAAATCAGCAACCATTGATGCATTAAAATTTAATATTGAATGACAAATACGTGAAATATGTGTAAGGCCACATTTATTGCATAAGGTGGTGGAAAATTGGAACTATCATAATCGATTTGGTAAACGTAGTAGAGGCGGCCATTTGAATGATGTTATTTTCAGAACATAATTGCATTGATTATACTTCTAAACAAAATAATAAATTATGCTCCGCCATATTTAATTTTTATTTTATTTGAAAAAAAACATATCACTTTTATTGAAAAACCCTGTATGAACCAATGAAGATAATTTTTATAAAAACTCTTGCAGCTCGATTATGATGAAGACAAGATTCTCCCGTAATACAATTTTCTTTTCAAAACTAATCTAAGAAAACCTCTTCAGCAATATGATCAAAAAATGGATTAGCTATTATAATTAAGTAAGTACGTAACTAAGAATTCATATTTTTAATACAACAGTCAAATATAATGAAAAATGTTAATTCTTTTATTTTGTCCAACCAAAATGTTTTTTTTAAATATGCTTAATTTAAAAGAAAACCTTGAATATTTAGTTCCGTAGTATAATTAGTAAATGCGAAAGAATTTTTCGCTTCACACGTATAATTTCCATTATGAACTGCTTGAACTGATTCAATGATGAGAAAACTATTTCGTTTTCCGCTTTTGTGTGTTGATATTCCTATATTTGTATTTAGCGGATTTCCCATGAAGAACCACTGTATATCTATCGGCATATCACCTGATGATACCGCACAAACTACCGATGCAGAATCGTCGACGTTTAGAGGTTTTTCGCCAAAAGAAAATGGCATAATTGCAGGTGGAACTATAAAACAATATAGGTAAACATATATTCTTATTTAAAAAACTATGAAAAAATATTTCGCAGCTAAATACTGTTTACCTATATTTTTTATAGTTTTATAAAATAAATATAGATAAACAAGTACTAAAGTCTGAAATTTAAATTCTAGCATACAAAAAACCACTGACCGGCTATGGTTATGGTATTTATTATGAAATTATTGTATTATTAATACTTATTATACTCTGGTTATGTTACTAATTAACGGAAAACCTACCAAATTGATTTAATTATTTGACTATCAATATAGGGTGAATTGGGAAACGTAGTATGTATATTGCAGAGTGGATATCCTTTATACATGTATTTGCAGCGATACAGAAAAAAACGAGATTTATTTGTATAAGTTATTTGTTTTTTTTTCATGGGCACCTAAAGCCTTTTTAAATTTAAATATACCATAAACTTATAAGTGTTATGATACCGGAGTTATTTTGGCAACATAGTTCTTTATTACTTTCTGTAATTCTCAAAATTAGAGTGAAGACTTATTTATATTTGCGCTTTCTTTGCAACGTTTCCGATCCTATATTTTCTTACAGACAATGAAACAATATAAGAACATATTTTAGTTATTTTATAGTATAAATATATTAATAAAATAAAAAAAAAACAAACACAAAAAATATATATGCATATTTTATTAATTTTAAATGGCGTCATCGGAATCAACAAAAAATGGCATTATATTATTTTTATGAAAATAAATGATGTTATGTAGGTAATATTCCTTAATAAGTGTGAAAAATAAATATATATACTTTTATATTTATAAAAGTATATACACATATATACGAATGGTTAAAAAATAAATACCATTTTAATGTTAACGGAACCAAAGGCGCCACTATTTTGTAATTGCCTAATTTTGCAAAATCATTTGTAGGTAATTTACAGTTTATATACAATGAATAAATTGTAAATAGAAATAAAACTTTCAATATTAATTTCCAAATACATATAATAAACTAAAAATTCAAAATTATGTAAAAATAAATATTGAATATATGTAACAACCACTAATAATAAGTTCAGTAGTAAAACTTATTGTTTTAGCTATAGATTTTGAATAACATAAATAATTTTCAGAATATTTTGCTTGAACTAAATTAATTGTTATCACAGAATTGCGCTTTCCATTAATTAATATTTTCATTACACAATACGAATTAATTGACATATTTAGAAATAACTATATTTTTTTTGGCAGATCTCATGATGATATTAAACGCACTACTGGAACAGTCTCTAAGATTCGAAGATAAATCACGGAATTCAAAGGGAATAATGTTAGGAGAAACTACAATTATGTATAAAGTTAAAAATTTAAAATTAAGGTATACTTCTTATATATTAGTTAGTCGAATAAGTTCCTGGCGTTTTCCGACAGATCGTTTTATTTGCGAAAAGCTGGGTTCAAAAAGAAGCTGGAAGTTTGGGTACGTCATGAATTGAGTGTGAAAAAGAAGATGGACCGACTTAACATCACCTATATGAAATGAAAAATGGATAAAATACGAGAATATCATTCGAAAGATTTCATGGGAAAAAAAGAAATGAACGATCAAAAACAACAGCAAAGCCAGGATTGGCGGCCAACAAGGTTATGCTGTGTGTATGGTTGGACTGGAGGGGAATCGTTCATTATGACCTACTTCTGTTCGGTAAAATTGTTAACCTGGTACTTTTCTGGGAGCAACTCCGGAGACTACGCCAAGCAATTAAGATAAAACGGTCAGAATTGATCAATAGGAAGGGTGTCGTCTTCCATCACGCTAAAGCTCGACTTCACACATCTTTGATGACTCGTCAAAAATTAAGAGAGCATGCCTAGGAAGTTTTGATGCACACCGTACAGTCCAACTATAAAACCTTCAGAGTACTACTTCTTTTCGATATCTGTAAAACTCTCTTAATAAAACCAAGATTACTTGAAAAGAGGTCTGCGAAAACCACTTTATTGTTTTTTAACCTGAAACCACAGAATATCTATACTGATGAAATGATGGCTCTGCCCAAAATATGGTAAAACATTGCCGATAATAAAAGTCAATATTTGGTTTCGGTAAATTAATTTTAACACTCTGATTTAAGCGTCTCTATTTTATTCAAAACGTATGTATCATTAAAAAGCTGCTATGTTTAATTATATAGGATTTTTTAATAGGGGTGATATGTTATCAAATTTTCCATATTTTAAATGGATCCTCTGCCACGTTCAGTTGTATTCAATAAGGTTTGCAATTAATTCAAGGAAACATACACGCCTCAACAACTAATTGAAATTATCCTTTTTTTATATCAAAATAATCGTTCTTTTATTGCGACTTAATTGTCCACTCCTTCTTCAAACAAAAATGAAGCCAATCTACAAATTATTCACGAGGAACCTTGATGTATTGCCACAATCGATTTATTGCGGTAATAGTTTGGTAAGTCGATAATTTCGAGAAATAATTTCAATTGATTTAACGCCTTTGGAGTTCTTCTGGTAGGGTAATTTGAAGTCATTGGTCTATGTCAATAAATCAGCAACCATTGATGCATTAAAATTTAATATTGAATGACAAATACGTGAAATATGTGTAAGGCCACATTTATTGCATAAGGTGGTGGAAAATTGGAACTATCATAATCGATTTGGTCATTTGAATGATGTTATTTTCAGAACATAATTGCATTGATTATACTTCTAAACAAAATAATAAATTATGCTCCGCCATATTTAATTTTTATTTTATTTGAAAAAAAACATCACTTTTATTGAAAAACCCTGTATGAACCAATGAAGATAATTTTTATAAAAACTCTTGCAGCTCGATTATGATGAAGACAAGATTCTCCTGTAATACAATTTTCTTTTCAAAACTAATCTAAGAAAACCTCTTCAGCAATATGATCAAAAAATGGATTAGCTATTATAATTAAGTAAGTACGTAACTAAGAATTCATATTTTTAATACAACAGTCAAATATAATGAAAAATGTTAATTCTTTTATTTTGTCCAACCAAATTGTATTTTTGTAAAAAATATGCTAAAATTAAAAAAAAACCTTGAATATTTAATTGCGTAGTATAATTAGTAAATGCGAAAGAATTTTTCGCTTCACATGTATATTTTCCGTTATGAACTGCCTGGACTGATTCAATGATGAGAAGACTATTTCGTTTTCCGCTTTTGTGTGTTGATATTCCTATATTTGTATTTAGCGGATTTCCCATGAAGAACCACTGTATATCTATCGGCACATCACCTGATGATACCGCACAAACTACCGATGCAGAATCGTCGACGTTTAGAGGTTTTTCGCCAAAAGAAAATGGTATAATTGCAGGTGGAACTATAAAACAATATAGGTAAACATATATTCTTATTTCAAAAACTATGAAAAAATATTTCACTGCCAAATACTGTTTACCTATATTTTTTATAGTTTTATAAAATAAATATAGATAAACAAGTACAATACTTAAGTCTGAAATTTAAATTCTAGCATATAAAAAACCACTGACCGACTATGGTTATGGGATTTATTATGAAATTATTTTAATACTTACTATACTCTGGTTATGTTACTAATTGACGGAAGACCTACCAAATCGATTTTTTATTTGCCGATAAATATAGAGTGAATTGCGAAACGTAATTAGTGTATGGCAGAGTTGATATCCTTTTTATATGTATTTTCAACGACACAAAGCAAAATGAAAGGAAAGAAAACCCACGTTATTTATTTCGCAAATTTTATTTACATAAGTTATTTGTTTTTTTTCATGGGTACTATAACCACTTTTAAATTGAAATGTAAAGTTGTAAGTGCTATGACACCGGAGTTCATTTGGGAATAAATTTCTGGATTATTACTTTCTACCATTCTCAAAATTAGATCAGACATTTTTTTTTATTAGTGCTTTCTTTGTTTATATTATATAAAGCAAAATATGAACATATTTTCGTTATATATATAAGAAAAATAAATATACATACAACATACGTACATACAGTGGTGGCCAGCCAAATAAGACACCCAGATTTTTTATTAGTAATTCTGTTCTATTTATTTTGTCTCTACTGCTAAACACCCGTTACTTGTTCAAATAATTTTTGAGTACAAGCTGCATTGACAATGATGTCCCGTTATGCGATTTATTATTGTTTTTGTGTTTTTTTTTTGTGTTCTTTGTGAGTTTCATTGCAAATTGAATGGTCGTAGAAATAAGACATCTCATTTGTATTTGAATTTTGAAGTGAATCACATCGAGTAAGTATTTCAAATTTTTTGTACGTGTTTATATAAGAAATAAATATTATTTTGGCATACAAATTTTTTAGATTTTATATGGGTAAACAAGCGCATTGTACGCCTGAAAAGCGTAAAATAATATTTAGGCTTCACGAGCAAAATTTATCAATTTCCGCAATTGCCAGGCATTTAGATTGCTCCAGATGCATGGTGCGTAATGCTATAAGACTTGTGCAATTAAATTGTTCATTTAAAGACTCTTGTCGCCAGCATCCACCACGAAAAACGACAAGCCATGAGGATCGAATGATCCGTCGAATTTCACTGCGCGATCCTTTTAGAACCTCAGTCGAAATTAAGGACGAAATGAGTGGATCATATGGGTCCAGCATTTCCGCCAGGACAATTCGGCGTCGTTTATGTGAATTTGGTTTGCATGGATGCATTGCCAAAAAGAAGCCACTCGTTTCACCGACCAACCTCCGGAAACGCCTAGTTTTTGCCAGATCGCACCTACTTGAACCACTCTCGTTTTGGAAAAACGTAATGTGGAGCGATGAAAGTAAGTTCAATAGGTTCCGATCTGATGGGAAAACGTATGTGCGGAGACCCGTTAACCAAGCTTTCAATCCTCAATATACGTTGAAGACTGTTAAGCATGGTGGCGGGAACATTATGGTTTGGGGTGCAATGTCATGGCATGGGGTCGGTCCACTGGTAAAAATTGATTCAAAAATGAACCAGCATATTTACAAGGAAATATTAATTAATCATATGGAACCATTTGCGGATGATTTTTTACCAGTGACATGGCGGTTCATGCATGATAACGATCCGAAGCACACTGCGCGGTCAGTAAATGCTTGGCTAAATGAAAGGCGGATAACGGTTTTAGAGTGGCCACCTCAAAGTCCGGATTTAAATCCTATTGAAAACTTATGGAATGACGTGGAAAAAAATTTATGGGGCAAAAACTTTTCAAATCTGGAAGCACTTTGGGATGGAATAAAGACAGCTTGGCAATCGATACCAGCTTCTCGTTGCCAAGCTTTAGTTGAAAGTATGGGCAGAAGATGTAAAGCTGTGATAGATAATAAAGGTTTTCCAACAAAATATTAACAGAAAAGGTAAAAATTTTACCAATTTCCTTAATATTTTTAATCTAATAGCTTTAATATTGTAGGTGTCTTATTTGAATGGCCAGGGTATTTTGAAGATTCGGAGCTTAATTTAGTTTTATTAAATATTAATATAAGTGTTAGTTTTTTTTTTCAATAATGAATTAATATACTTAATATAATATATTACCAAAAATAAATAAACGTTTTTCCTTAAAACACAAAAATTATAGCTAAAAAACACGAAATTTTCATGTCTGTCTTATTTGGTTGTCCACCACTGTATATACGAATCGTTAAAAAATAAATACCATTTTAATGTTAACGGAACCAAAGGCGCCACTATTTTGTAATTGCCTAATTTTGCAAAATCATTTGTAGGTAATTTACAGTTTATATACAATGAATAAATTGTAAATATAAATAAAACTTTCAATATTAATTTCCAAATGCACATAATAAACTAAAAATTCAAAATTATGTAAAAATAAATATTGAATATATGTAACAACTACTTATAATAAGTTCAGTAGTAAAACTTATTGTTTTAGCTACATATATTTTTTGAATAACATAAATAATTTTCAGAATATTTTGCTTGAACTAAATTAATTGTTATCACAGAATTGCGCTTTCCATTAATTAATATTTTCATTACATAATACGAATTAATTGACATATTTAGAAATAACTATATTTTTTTTGGCAGATCTCATGATGATATTAAACGCACTACTGGAACAGTCTCTAAGATTCGAAGATAAATCACGGAATTCAAAGGGAATAATGTTAGGAGAAACTACAATTATGTATAAAGTTAAAAATTTAAAATTAAGGTATACTTCTTATATATTAGTTAGTCGAATAAGTTCCTGGTGTTTTCCGACAGATCGTTTTATTTGCGAAAAGCTGGGTTCAAAAAGAAGCTGGAAGTTTGGGTACGTCATGAATTGAGTGTGAAAAAGAAGATGGACCGACTTAACATCACCTATATGAAATGAAAAATGGATAAAATACGAGAATATCATTCGAAAGATTTCATGGGAAAAAAAGAAATGAACGATCAAAAACAACAGCAAAGCCAGGATTGGCGGCCAACAAGGTTATGCTGTGTGTATGGTTGGACTGGAGGGGAATCGTTCATTATGACCTACTTCTGTTCGGTAAAATTGTTAACCTGGTACTTTTCTGGGAGCAACTCCGGAGACTACGCCAAGCAATTAAGATAAAACGGTCAGAATTGATCAATAGGAAGGGTGTCGTCTTCCATCACGCTAAAGCTCGACTTCACACATCTTTGATGACTCGTCAAAAATTAAGAGAGCATGCCTAGGAAGTTTTGATGCACACCGTACAGTCCAACTATAAAACCTTCAGAGTACTACTTCTTTTCGATATCTGTAAAACTCTCTTAATAAAACCAAGATTACTTGAAAAGAGGTCTGCGAAAACCACTTGATTGTTTTTTAACCTGAAACCACAGAATATCTATACCGATGAAATGATGGCTCTGCCCAAAATATGGTAAAACATTGCCGATAATAAAAGTCAATATTTGGTTTCGGTAAATTAATTTTAACACTCTGATTTAAGCGTCTCTATTTTATTCAAAACGTATGTATCATTAAAAAGCTGCTATGTTTAATTATATAGGATTTTTTAATAGGGGTGATATGTTTTCAAATTTTCCATATTTTAAATGGATCCTCTGCCACGTTCAGTTGTATTCAATAAGGTTTGCAATTAATTCAAGGAAACATACACGCCTCCACAACTAATTGAAATTATCCTTTTTTTATATCAAAATAATCGTTCTTTTATTGCGACTTAATTGTCCACTCCTTCTTCAAACAAAAATGAAGCCAATCTACAAATTATTCACGAGGAACCTTGATGTATTGCCACAATCGATTTATTGCGGTAATAGTTTGGTAAGTCGATAATTTCGAGAAATAATTTCAATTGATTTAACGCCTTTGGAGTTCTTCTGGTAGGGTAATTTGAAGTCATTGGTCTATGTCAATAAATCAGCAACCATTGATGCATTAAAATTTAATATTGAATGACAAATACGTGAAATATGTGTAAGGCCACATTTATTGCATAAGGTGGTGGAAAATTGGAACTATCATAATCGATTTGGTCATTTGAATGATGTTATTTTCAGAACATAATTGCATTGATTATACTTCTAAACAAAATAATAAATTATGCTCCGCCATATTTAATTTTTATTTTATTTGAAAAAAAACATCACTTTTATTGAAAAACCCTGTATGAACCAATGAAGATAATTTTTATAAAAACTCTTGCAGCTCGATTATGATGAAGACAAGATTCTCCCGCAATTTTTTCTTTTCAAAACTAATCTAAGAAAACCTCTTCAGCAATATGATCAAAAAATGGATTAGCTATTATAATAAAGTAAGTACGTAACTAAGAATTCATATTTTTAATACAACAGTCAAATATAATGAAAAATGTTAATTCTTTTATTTTGTCCAACCAAATTGTATTTTTGTAAAAAATATGCTAAAATTAAAAAAAAAACCTTGAATATTTAATTGCGTAGTATAATTAGTAAATGCGAAAGAATTTTTCGCTTCACATGTATATTTTCCGTTATGAACTGCCTGGACTGATTCAATGATGAGAAGACTATTTCGTTTTCCGCTTTTGTGTGTTGATATTCCTATATTTGTATTTAGCGGATTTCCCATGAAGAACCACTGTATATCTATTGGCATATCACCTGATGATACCGCACAAACTACCGATGCAGAATCGTCGACGTTTAGAGGTTTTTCGCCAAAAGAAAATGGTATAATTGCAGGTGGAACTATAAAACAATATAGGTAAACATATATTCTTATTTCAAAAACTATGAAAAAATATTTCACTGCCAAATACTGTTTACCTATATTTTTTATAGTTTTATAAAATAAATATAGATAAACAAGTACAATACTAAAGTCTGAAATTTAAATTCTAGCATATAAAAAACCACTGACCGACTATGGTTATGGGATTTATTATGAAATTATTTTAATACTTACTATACTCTGGTTATGTTACTAATTGACGGAAGACCTACCAAATCGATTTTTTATTTGCCGATAAATATAGAGTGAATTGCGAAACGTAATTAGTGTATGGCAGAGTTGATATCCTTTTTATATGTATTTTCAACGACACAAAGCAAAATGAAAGGAAAGAAAACCCACGTTATTTATTTCGCAAATTTTATTTACATAAGTTATTTGTTTTTTTTTCATGGGTACTATAACCACTTTTAAATTGAAATGTAAAGTTGTAAGTGCTATGACACCGGAGTTCATTTGGGAATAAATTTCTGGATTATTACTTTCTACCATTTTCAAAATTAGATCAGACATTTTTTTTATTAGTGCTTTCTTTGTTTATATTATATAAAGCAAAATATGAACATATTTTCCTTATATATATAAGAAAAATAAATATACATACAACATACGTACATACAGTGGTGGCCAGCCAAATAAGACACCCAGATTTTTTATTAGTAATTCTGTTCTATTTATTTTGTCTCTACTGCTAAACACCCGTTACTTGTTCAAATAATTTTTGAGTACAAGCTGCATTGACAATGATGTCCCGTTATGCGATTTATTATTGTTTTTGTGTTTTTTTTTGTGTTCTTTGTGAGTTTCATTGCAAATTGAATGGTCGTAGAAATAAGACATCTCATTTGTATTTGAATTTTGAAGTGAATCACATCGAGTAAGTATTTCAAATTTTTTGTACGTGTTTATATAAGAAATAAATATTATTTTGGCATACAAATTTTTTAGATTTTATATGGGTAAACAAGCGCATTGTACGCCTGAAAAGCGTAAAATAATATTTAGGCTTCACGAGCAAAATTTATCAATTTCCGCAATTGCCAGGCATTTAGATTGCTCCAGATGCATGGTGCGTAATGCTATAAGACTTGTGCAATTAAATTGTTCATTTAAAGACTCTTGTCGCCAGCATCCACCACGAAAAACGACAAGCCATGAGGATCGAATGATCCGTCGAATTTCACTGCGCGATCCTTTTAGAACCTCAGTCGAAATTAAGGACGAAATGAGTGGATCATATGGGTCCAGCATTTCCGCCAGGACAATTCGGCGTCGTTTATGTGAATTTGGTTTGCATGGATGCATTGCCAAAAAGAAGCCACTCGTTTCACCGACCAACCTCCGGAAACGCCTAGTTTTTGCCAGATCGCACCTACTTGAACCACTCTCGTTTTGGAAAAACGTAATGTGGAGCGATGAAAGTAAGTTCAATAGGTTCCGATCTGATGGGAAAACGTATGTGCGGAGACCCGTTAACCAAGCTTCCAATCCTCAATATACGTTGAAGACTGTTAAGCATGGTGGCGGGAACATTATGGTTTGGGGTGCAATGTCATGGCATGGGGTCGGTCCACTGGTAAAAATTGATTCAAAAATGAACCAGCATATTTACAAGGAAATATTAATTAATCATATGGAACCATTTGCGGATGATTTTTTACCAGTGACATGGCGGTTCATGCATGATAACGATCCGAAGCACACTGCGCGGTCAGTAAATGCTTGGCTAAATGAAAGGCGGATAACGGTTTTAGAGTGGCCACCTCAAAGTCCGGATTTAAATCCTATTGAAAACTTATGGAATGACGTGGAAAAAAATTTATGGGGCAAAAACTTTTCAAATCTGGAAGCACTTTGGGATGGAATAAAGACAGCTTGGCAATCGATACCAGCTTCTCGTTGCCAAGCTTTAGTTGAAAGTATGGGCAGAAGATGTAAAGCTGTGATAGATAATAAAGGTTTTCCAACAAAATATTAACAGAAAAGGTAAAAATTTTACCAATTTCCTTAATATTTTTAATCTAATAGCTTTAATATTGTAGGTGTCTTATTTGAATGGCCAGGGTATTTTGAAGATTCGGAGCTTAATTTAGTTTTATTAAATATTAATATAAGTGTTAGTTTTTTTTTTCAATAATGAATTAATATACTTAATATAATATATTACCAAAAATAAATAAACGTTTTTCCTTAAAACACAAAAATTATAGCTAAAAAACACGAAATTTTCATGTCTGTCTTATTTGGTTGTCCACCACTGTATATACGAATCGTTAAAAAATAAATACCATTTTAATGTTAACGGAACCAAAGGCGCCACTATTTTGTAATTGCCTAATTTTGCAAAATCATTTGTAGGTAATTTACAGTTTATATACAATGAATAAATTGTAAATATAAATAAAACTTTCAATATTAATTTCCAAATGCACATAATAAACTAAAAATTCAAAATTATGTAAAAATAAATATTGAATATATGTAACAACTACTTATAATAAGTTCAGTAGTAAAACTTATTGTTTTAGCTACATATATTTTTTGAATAACATAAATAATTTTCAGAATATTTTGCTTGAACTAAATTAATTGTTATCACAGAATTGCGCTTTCCATTAATTAATATTTTCATTACATAATACGAATTAATTGACATATTTAGAAATAACTATATTTTTTTTGGCAGATCTCATGATGATATTAAACGCACTACTGGAACAGTCTCTAAGATTCGAAGATAAATCACGGAATTCAAAGGGAATAATGTTAGGAGAAACTACAATTATGTATAAAGTTAAAAATTTAAAATTAAGGTATACTTCTTATATATTAGTTAGTCGAATAAGTTCCTGGCGTTTTCCGACAGATCGTTTTATTTGCGAAAAGCTGGGTTCAAAAAGAAGCTGGAAGTTTGGGTACGTCATGAATTGAGTGTGAAAAAGAAGATGGACCGACTTAACATCACCTATATGAAATGAAAAATGGATAAAATACGAGAATATCATTCGAAAGATTTTATGGGAAAAAAAGAAATGAACGATCAAAAACAACAGCAAAGCCAGGATTGGCGGCCAACAAGGTTATGCTGTGTGTATGGTTGGACTGGAGGGGAATCGTTCATTATGACCTACTTCTGTTCGGTAAAATTGTTAACCTGGTACTTTTCTGGGAGCAACTCCGGAGACTACGCCAAGCAATTAAGATAAAACGGTCAGAATTGATCAATAGGAAGGGTGTCGTCTTCCATCACGCTAAAGCTCGACTTCACACATCTTTGATGACTCGTCAAAAATTAAGAGAGCATGCCTAGGAAGTTTTGATGCACACCGTACAGTCCAACTATAAAACCTTCAGAGTACTACTTCTTTTCGATATCTGTAAAACTCTCTTAATAAAACCAAGATTACTTGAAAAGAGGTCTGCGAAAACCACTTGATTGTTTTTTAACCTGAAACCACAGAATATCTATACCGATGAAATGATGGCTCTGCCCAAAATATGGTAAAACATTGCCGATAATAAAAGTCAATATTTGGTTTCGGTAAATTAATTTTAACACTCTGATTTAAGCGTCTCTATTTTATTCAAAACGTATGTATCATTAAAAAGCTGCTATGTTTAATTATATAGGATTTTTTAATAGGGGTGATATGTTTTCAAATTTTCCATATTTTAAATGGATCCTCTGCCACGTTCAGTTGTATTCAATAAGGTTTGCAATTAATTCAAGGAAACATACACGCCTCAACAACTAATTGAAATTATCCTTTTTTTATATCAAAATAATCGTTCTTTTATTGCGACTTAATTGTCCACTCC
Source organism: Atherix ibis (assembly GCA_958298945.1). Lineage (NCBI taxonomy): Eukaryota > Metazoa > Arthropoda > Insecta > Diptera > Athericidae > Atherix > Atherix ibis. The sequence continues at coordinate 79,967,196 of OY282605.1, read as the reverse complement.
TTCTTCAAACAAAAATGAAGCCAATCTACAAATTATTCACGAGGAACCTTGATGTATTGCCACAATCGATTTATTGCGGTAATAGTTTAGTAAGTCGATAATTTCGAGAAATAATTTCAATTGATTTAACGCCTTTGGAGTTCTTCTGGTAGGGTAATTTGAAGTCATTGGTCTATGTCAATAAATCAGCAACCATTGATGCATTAAAATTTAATATTGAATGACAAATACGTGAAATATGTGTAAGGCCACATTTATTGCATAAGGTGGTGGAAAATTGGAACTATCATAATCGATTTGGTAAACGTAGTAGAGGTGGCCATTTGAATGATGTTATTTTCAGAACATAATTGCATTGATTATACTTCTAAACAAAATAATAAATTATGCTCCGCCATATTTAATTTTTATTTTATTTGAAAAAAAACATATCACTTTTATTGAAAAACCCTGTATGAACCAATGAAGATAATTTTTATAAAAACTCTTGCAGCTCGATTATGATGAAGACAAGATTCTCCCGCAATACAATTTTCTTTTCAAAACTAATCCAAGAAAACCTCTTCAGCAATATGATCAAAAAATGGATTAGCTATTATAATTAAGTAAGTACGTAACTAAGAATTCATATTTTTAATACAACAGTCAAATATAATGAAAAATGTTAATTCTTTTATTTTGTCCAACCAAAATGTTTTTTTTTTTAAATATGCTTAATTTAAAAGAAAACCTTGAATATTTAGTTCCGTAGTATAATTAGTAAATGCGAAAGAATTTTTCGCTTCACACGTATAATTTCCATTATGAACTGCTTGAACTGATTCAATGATGAGAAAACTATTTCGATTTCCGCTTTTGTGTGTTGATATTCCTATATTTGTATTTAGCGGATTTCCCATGAAGAACCACTGTATATCTATCGGCATATCACCTGATGATACCGCACAAACTACCGATGCAGAATCGTCGACGTTTAGAGGTTTTTCGCCAAAAGAAAATGGCATAATTGCAGGTGGAACTATAAAACAATATAGGTAAACATATATTCTTATTTAAAAAACTATGAAAAAATATTTCGCAGCTAAATACTGTTTACCTATATTTTTTATAGTTTTATAAAATAAATATAGATAAACAAGTACTAAAGTCTGAAATTTAAATTCTAGCATACAAAAAACCACTGACCGGCTATGGTTATGGTATTTATTATGAAATTATTGTATTATTAATACTTATTATACTCTGGTTATGTTACTAATTAATGGAAAACCTACCATATAGATATGAACAATCGATAAATATCATTCTATAATTGAACTTACAGCATTTTTTATTTTTTATTGAAACAATGTCATCATTGCGTTTTTGGCAACAAAGAAAAGTTATAAGGAGCTACATTTATTTGACTGAGAATATCTTGGTCATATAGCAGAAAAGCTTATACAAATTAACACGACAGTACTGTTGTTTTCTATATACATACATACATCTTTTTATTAACCCAAAATATGCATGAAGGGTACAGTAATACTTTGCACAATCTTGCGAAAAGTTTGTACCTACAAAAATGATTAGATTGACAAGGTCTTGGATTCACTAATTGCGATAAATTTCCAGAGAACTTGTATTTTACATTCTCTGAATTTAATTCTTTCGTATAGAATAAAGATATTAGAAAGTAAAATAAATTGGGTATATTTCCAGATATTTTTTCGTAAATTGTTTAAATTTAAACAAAATAATTTAAGAAAACGCAAATTGTATTTTATTTTGTAAGACAATTTTTAAATTTTCTTGTTTTCAATTTGGATGCCTCCGATGATTATGAAATGTTGGAAATAATCCGAATGGGGTAACCACATCTTTAGATTTTAATACGTGTTCATTTTTTGTGATACTGAGCGCATTTTTTTTGTGATACTTCGATTTTATTATCTCGAATTATGTATAATTACATTTAAAAAAATCTCCTAAGATATTTTGAATACTTGACGAAATTAATGGGGAAAATGAATCAATAATTTTGATTCATTTTCAAAATTGATCAATAATTTTGGTTCCCTTTCTATCAACGACGGATTAAACACGATCAAAAATTTTCAAATAATTAATTCTCATGCATTTGATTTATTATTTGAATTGGAAATCAATTATTCAGATTTTTCCGTTGTTTTTTCCACGATTTTTTCTTCCGTTTTCTGAGATAATTGAAGTTCTCAGACTTTTTCGCGATTTTTCGCGATTGTCAAAAATTCTACTTTGTTTTTAAAAATCACTTTTTTTAAGATATTTTGACACAGCAGTGTTCAAAAACTTTTGTGACACTCCATGTATGTAATCATCTAAAAATTTTTTTAGAAATTGGGTAATTATATTCTTAAATACAATTTTAAATTTTCTAAGCTATTAGTTAATTAATTTAGTGTAATAATTTTTTTTTAAACTAAACGTTCAATTTAAAAGTCAAGCACATATGTGTATGTATGGTATGTATTTTATATATTATAAATATCATTTCGCCGAAAAAACCTTGAATTTTTAGTTTCGTTGTGTAAAGAGTAATCGCGACAGAATTTTTTGCTTCACATGTATAATTTCCATTATGGTCTTCTTGAACTGAATCGATTGTAAGTACACTACTTCGTTTTCCGCTTTTATGTATTGATATTCCTTGATTACTCGTTAGCGAATTTTCCATGAAAAACCATTGAATATCTATCGGCATATCACCTATTGACACCGCACAAACTACCGATACAGAATCGTCGACGTTTAGGGGATTTTCGCCAAAAGAAAATGGCATTATTGCAGGTGGAACTATAAAAAATATAGGTAAACATACATATATATTCTTATATTTTTAAAACTTCTAAAAAAATATTTCACAGCTAATTAATGGTTATAGTTTTATAAAATAAATATATATAAACAAGTACAATACTAAAGTCTGAAATTTAAATTCTAGCATATAAAAAACCACTGACCGACTATGGTTATGGGATTTATTATGAAATTAATCATAATTTGATTTTTTTTATTAGTGCTTTCTTTGTTTATATTATATAAAGCAAAATATGAACATATTTTCGTTATATATATAAGAAAAATAAATATACATACAACATACGTACATATATACGAATGGTTAAAAAATAAATACCATTTTAATGTTAACGGAACCAAAGGCGCCACTATTTTGTAATTGCCTAATTTTGCAAAATCATTTGTAGATAATTTACACTTTATATACAATAAATAAATTGTAAATATAAATAAAACTTTCAATATTAATTTCCAAATACATATAATAAACTAAAAATTCAAAATTATGTAAAAATAAATATTGAATATATGTAACAACTACTAATAATAATTTCAGTAGTAAAACTTATTGTTTTAGCTATATTTTTTGAATAACATAAATAATTTTCAGAATATTTTGCTTGAACTAAATTAATTGTTATCACAGAATTGCGCTTTCCATTAATTAATATTTTCATTACACAATACGAATTAATTGACATATTTAGAAATAACTATATTTTTTTTGGCAGATCTCATGATGATATTAAACGCACTACTGGAACAGTCTCTAAGATTCGAAGATAAATCACGGAATTCGAAGGGAATAATGTTAGGAGAAACTACAATTATGTATAAAGTTAAAAATTTAAAATTAAGGTATACTTCTTATATATTTGTTAGTCGAATAAGTTACTGGCGTTTTCCGACAGATCGTGTTATTTGCGAAAAGCTGGGTTCAAAAAGAAGCTGGAAGTTTGGGCACGAAAAATAACCGGACGACAGTGTGTCCCAAAAATAATCGAACTTTATATTTAATTCATACATCATGCATCGCCATCATTAAAAAGATACATTCATCCTCTTTCAAACGCACCTAAATTCATGTAAATCGGATGACAGATGTGAAAGTTACAATAAAAGAAAAAGTGTGCTAATGTTACAAAACAAAAATGGAACAAAGAGCAAATATAAAATTTTGTGTTAAACTTGAAAAAAAATTCGCTGAGACATACAATTGATGGAAAAGATGGGTTTATGGTGATGATTGTATGAGTCGTACTCAAGTTTATACGTGGTTTACACGATTTAAAAATGGTTGTGAGTATTTAAATGAAGACCTAAGGCCAGGTCGTCCAGAAGCTAATAATCGTGCTGAATTAGTGGAAAAAGTCCGTGAAATCATTGGTATCGATGCAAATTTTACTACGAGAATGTTGGCTGAGGAATTAAATACGATTAAAAAACACTATTTATTTGTGGGACATACTGTGTAGATATAAATTATACAAACAAGTTTTATTAAATCTTATATTTACAATAATTTAATGCATGTAAGTTGTTGATCATGACAAAAAGCTTCACAATTTTTACAATACTTCACAATTGCATAAACAATTGAGAGTGTGAAATCACCGGCACAAATTTAGCAAATCTTTTTAATTTAATTCTTATGGTATACGTAAGAATAGTTCAATTTAACTGTATATTAAGAATGCAGGCAAAATTGAAATTATTGCTATAATAACATAGTTGTAACTATTAGAACACATTTTGAACACTACGAGCATTATATATCAGACGTTTTACGAACATTATACAAATATCAGACTATGAACACTGTATATCAGACGTTTGCCATAAAGTTTGATACATATACATAGTGTTCATAATCTGATATACACGTAACAGTTCGGCTGAAAAGTTTATAAGATAACACAGCAAAAATATTTTTTTTTGCAAAATTGTTTTTTTGCAAAATTCGAGGGCGATACAGCGATTATAGCGATCTTCCAACTTTTCGATACCATTTTTATAGTACTCTTTCGGTTTTGCTTCAAAATTGGCCTCAGTTTCGGCAATCGGTCTTAAATTTCTTGCCAGCGAGCATTCTCTTGAGGTCTGCAAACAGGAAAAAGTCGCTGGGGGCCAGATCTGGAGAATACGGTGGATGGGGAAGCAATTCGTAGCCCAATTCATTGAGTTTGACCATCGTTTTCATCGACTTGTGACACGGTGCATTGTCTTGGTGAAACAACACTTTTTTCTTCTTCAAATGAGGCCGTTTCTTAGCGATTTCTTTCTTCAAACGATCCAATAACGCTATATAATATTCGCTGTTGATCGTCTGTCCCTTCTGGAGATAGTCAATGAATATTATACCATGCGCATCCCAAAATACAGACGCCATCACCTTGCCAGCCGACTGTTGCGTCTTTCCGCGCTTTGGATTCGGTTCGTCGCTCGCTCTTCACTCTGCCGACTGCCGATTGGACTCTGGAGTGTAGTGACGGAGCCATGTTTCATCCATTGTCACATATCGACGCAAAAATTCGGGTTTATTGCGCTTTAACAGCTCCAAACACTGCTCAGAATCATCAACACGTTGTTGTTTTCGGTCCACAGTGAGCTCACGCGGCACCCATTTTGCACACAGCTTTCGCATGCCCAAATATTCATGCACGATATGTCCAACACGCTCTTTCGATATCTTCAGAGTCTCAGCTATCTCGCTTAACTTCACTTTACTATCATTTAAAATTATTTTGTGGATTTTTTTGATGTTTTCTGCCGTAACCACCTCTTTTGGGCGTCCACTGCGTTCTGCATCAACTGTGCTCGTACGACCAGTTCGAAATTGACGAAACCAATATTCCACAGTTGAAATAGCTGGAGCAGAGTCCGGATAACGTTTGTCAAACCATACTTTGGTTTCCACTGTACTTTTTTTCATCAAAAAGCAATGCTTTATCAATACACGAAATTCGTCGTTATCCATTTTTTTTTCAATAACAAAAGTTGCTTCACTCAAAATGCTATATCCCACGAACCAATCGAGCGATTGCTGTCAAATTTTGACAGGAATCATTTGAAGGACGGTGCTTTGTGATAATTAAGTAGATTTTTGTAAGAGGCGCCATCTAGACGTCAACCTTATAAACTTTTCAGCCGAACTGTTATGTATAATGTTCACATTATCAGTTGTCGATACTTCTAAAAAGTATTTTTGGCGCACAATCAAAAATATATAACAAATTAAAGTTAATTGAAAAAAAATTAATAAATAACCTATAAACAATCGAATTATAAGCTAAGAAAAAATCTTTTTGTGCTGCATTTAACGAACGACATATCAATTTCGATCAGAACTTTCTCAGTCTTTATTATCATGTATTGACTCATTATTTGAATTGAAAATCTATATATTTCGAAAGTTTTTTCCTAATTTTCGTTTCCGTCTTCCAAGCGTCAAAAATATTGTTCGACAACACTTATTTATTTGTTTGTTTGTTACCTTTTCAAGTAACATACGAGATGTTAATTCTAAGCACCACGACACTAAAGGCCATTTGGCAACTATTTAAACTTTCGACACGTGGTGCTCGCAAGTGGTTACCCATCTAAGTACTAACCGCGTTCAGTCCTGGATAACTTCGTAGATCGGAGGTCGTTGTCAATTTTGAATGACTATATAATAATCAGCTTATAAGCGCTTCAATTCTGATGGTACGGCGGAAAATCTCTTTTTTACATTTATTTCTGTATCTTATCAGGCGGAAAAAATCATCCCCAACTTGAAGAAGGTCCCATCGGAAATGTTTTAAAGTTTATCGCAGTTTTTTGCGGTCGGAATAGATAACAATTGATCACATTTTTTCATATCTTTATATCGGTTAACTTCATTTGCAACAATTAGTAAAAAAAAGAAAATTTCGCGTTTCTACAAGAGCGGCGAATCGTATTAGCCAAAGCAAACTTTTGTAACCTATTCCATACCGAACTAAAGAAGTATGCAAAATTTCATCCCAATCACATTAACGGTACAGGACCACATACACATATATTCATTTTTATATACAATACAATATATAGATTAAAATTTCATTTTTTAAAGTGTATTATTTTTCTGCTGCGTTTGTCATATTTATTTTAAAATAAAATAAAAAGTATATTGTTTTTATAATATCGAAGTGATCGATTAACAAAATTACTATCGGAATTGGGTTGGGACCATTTAATATACGAGTACACGTATATAAATTGGTCCCAACCAAATTTAATATATTAAAAAAAGAAACGAACTTTTGGAAATTTTCGTGTTAATTTATCAAAATATATTTTTATGTTTACACTATGCCACAAAAGACTCCACACACCAGTAAATGCAATGTTTATTTTATAAAAAAAAATGGGAAATATATACTCTTTATTTTAAAAATAAATAATAATTATATTCCTTAATTATTAACACTAATCCTACTGACTCTTCCTATATACTTATTCCTATCACAGCGGGTCATGAGATCCTTTTTTAAAATGTTATTTTTCGTATGTTCCCTATCCTTGCCGGTGGTCCTCAGGGTACTATATTTCTTCCAACGACTACACCTTAATAGCTATTAAGCTATAAATACTTATTAATTATTCCAGAAAAAATAGGTGAGTTACTGAGGACTGTACATGGACAAACGTTTGGCATGTTACGCATATGCAAAACTGCAAGGATCTAAAGCGAACAGACGCTACAGACAATTACAAAAACTTTTAAATAAAAAACAGACATTTGACAAAAAAAGTACTTCGATCAAAACTGACATTTGACAAAAAAGTACTTCTATCAAATACGGTAATCAGATACATATGGACATACGGAATAGAACATTGGGGATCAACCAAGCGTTCCACTTCCTTTCGAATCCAATCCCTACAATCGAAATTCTCGATTGTAGTCAATGAACTGATTTATGCAATTATGTTTAGAAGCGTGGCAACCGGCATAACATGGGAGGAGGTAATGGCCAGACCATTCAAATGGTTAATATTCTTGAGGAATGGATTCTGAACAGCGGTTTGCATGTTCCGAATGTGCCGAGTGAATGATATATGTTCAGTGGACCAAATGGGGAGAGTGACATTAGTATATGTTTACTGAACCGAAGAAGAGGTGGCGTACTGAGATCTGGCATTTTGAGTAATGACCGACGCATGCAAATGCCTGCGGCTGATGAAAGAGAGTTACATGGTGGAATGCTGAGTTGACTGGGAAAAGATTGAATGTTGGTCGGTTGCGTAAGGAATATTAACGCTCTAGGCGCCAAGGTGTGAATTTGGTTTGTGCATTGGGGGCGTAAAGGAATACCAGAGCATACTACAAAGCCAACATTAAACTGGCCAAGGAGTCACACTGGCATAACTACGTCAGCGAGTGTGGGAACGGGAATGTGTGTGGCATAAGAGTGAGTGGTTCGAATAATTGGGAGGATAGCGTCAAGGCACTGATGGATTAATTTTACACTGCAGCGAGTTCCTGGGAAAGAGTGACTGGAGGCCCGACATATCCTGCGCCATTTGAATGGGAGGAGATCGATTATAATGTGCGAAAGACTCGAGTAAGGAAAGCTCCAAGGCTTCGTGGTGTAAATGGTGAAATGCTTAAGAGTTTTTGGCGGGCAATACCCGAACATGTATGTGAAGTGTGCAATGAATGGAATAGGATTGGTGTGTTTTTCTGTGAATGAAAAATAGGACATATGGGCATCTTGCTCACGTCACATGGCAGAGTATTGATTAAACCATCTTCCTATAGACCGAAAGTCTTGAACGCAAAGTTCTTGAGCGCGTTGTGGTATATCGGTTGAATGCAAGGCTGAATGAATTGGACATATCTGGCTCGCAGTATGTATATACTAATGGTAAATGTACTGAGGATGTCTGGATGAGCGAGAAAGCATATGTGAATGAAAGTGAGTGTACGAATGTCTTCTGATTGTTTGAGAAATTGCGTGAATTTCGATTTCTGCATGTTTTATCTATGGATGAGCTATTTGAGGAGAGGTAGCCAACAATGAATGGAAAGAATGTGAGGATCATGCGTCAGATAGTCAGGTGATGCCCACAAAGTTCTGTGGCTAGTCCGCCAATTTGGAACATGATAGTTGAAGGTAACAGTCTACTGAGTCTGGAGCTAAGAGACTTAGAATGTATGAGGTATGTATATGAAGAGGGTGAGCGCTTGAGTGTGAGAGTAAGAGCGAATGCATGCTGCTAAAGGGCGCACTGCCCCAAGTAGGCGAATGAATATGAGAATAAGAAATGCGGCAGTGAGGTATTCACCAATGGTGCAATATCTCGGTGTGCGCGTGAGTGAGTGCCTGAATTTCCATTTGGACCACCTCAGAGATAAAGTGGCTAATGGCACTGGATGTCTGAGGAGGGTATTGAGGAATGAATGGGGTATTCGAGAGAGGGCAGAGAGAATATTATAAAAAAGTTTCTTTGTGGCGTGCATAGCGTACGGTGCTTGTGTTTGGGGTGATGTGATGCGTTTTCAATATGGTATAGATAGAATCAACAGCACTCAGCAATTGGTTCTGTATGCGTGTTTGAATGGTTGTAGGACGGTCTCCACCGATGCAATGCAGGTCTTGAAGGGAGAAATCCCATGGGATCTAGAGGTGCTACGTAGGAGTTTTATATTGGCGAAGGGCTGCCCTGTTCTAAATGAGGAAATTCATGAGCTTGTAGTGTGTCAACGGCGGGCTCTAGTCCTGGAGAGAATTTATGTTATTCGGCAGGTTTGCTTCGGAAAACAACTCTGAATGTGGAAAACCGGACACGACAGTATGAATGAATTTAAGTATAAGAGTGAAAGGAGAGAATGTCTGTGTTGTGCATCACAAGAGAGTGCCTGTCACTTTCTCGTGAATTATGGTTTGTATGAAGATCTTAGCTATTTGAACGCTTATTGAATTAGAGTGAATGAGAATGGAGTGGATCTGAATAGTGCACAAAGAACGAAGGTGTGAAAGCTTGAATAGGTATGCCATGGATGTATTTGAGAAAAGGAAATGTTTGCTCAATTGCCAGTGAATGTGTGTGTGAGTGAAACGCAAGGTGGCTACAACCGGGTGAAAGGCCAAGGTCGATTTTGGTTCTAACTTCGAGTCCTCGAGAACCCGAGTATCTGAGCTGGTTTAGCGGTTCTTAGGAATTTACAAGATTTCTTACCGTAGCTCAATGATCGGACTACAAACCGAAGTACTCTTAAAACAAAAATTGGTACCACCACGGGAATGGGGATGTCCCATGGTGTTAAAACACACTGTACCCGACAATGGTGAGGCGCCTTAGGCAGTCTGGTAATTATTTCGGGCGCTGTCATTGCTAATGTTAGCAGAGGTTTAGATAGACCTCACCACAAACAGTTGGTGTAATCAGCTTGTAACTAGTTGCTTAGTGTTAATCGCTAATATGGATTGGTGATGCGTTGTTTGGGCGTATCTCAATCCCTATGGTCGAGGGTGGCCCGTGGAATTATGTCGAAACATAGGTATGCCACGTAAAACAACAGCACTTCATGTTTTTCTTGTCGGCGGATCTGTTTTTTTTGTCGGCGGATCTGTTTGTTTTTTTCACGGCTCTGTTCTTCTTGATTAAATCTTAGTGGCTCCTATAGATGCTGATTCTATTCTTTCATGAAGGCCAATTAATATGACATATCGACGGCGAGCTGTCTGGTTACATAGGAAGCTTCAGTCATTTCTACCACTGCACGTCCAGCAGCTGGCTGCTGCTTTCTAAAATAGATTTTAAGTATTTTTTTGTTTAGGTCGCTTGGCATCTAATTGAATATTTTTGTTTTATTTTCACATCCCACTATATTTCTCGATCAAAGTTTACCGACCGATCACTTGAATAGTGTTTTGCGTTTACACTTCCCGACTTTTTCCGTCGTTCGTTCTATTAATTTTCGACTTTAACAACTCGTTCCTGGAACGCTTTTCAGACTGAATCAACTGCTGCCGAGTAGCGCTCCTATCTATATCGCTCCGGCGTGCTTTTAGAATATTCCGGAACTGAATTTTCTGAAATATGCTGAAACTCTCTGGAATAGTTCTTCTGGAATGTTTTAGACCACGCCAGAATTATGTATATTTATGAGGTTTCCAATATGCTAATATTAAATACTTAATTTAATAATTTTTTTACTCTATTTTTATACATATATATTTGAAATATTGAAAACAAACCATATCCACTTAATTGTATAGGAATGTATTTGTTTTCACATTTCAAAAGAAGATTCAGCAGCGGATGTGTGGACGGAATTCTAAAATTATAGGCAAGATGTACGAATGATAGGCAAAATATATGAATGAGAATTATACAATTTTGTACCATAACTTAATTCACAACTAACGAAACTCAAGAAAACTTTACGTTAAAGATTAATAAAACCACTATTTTAATAATATAGGAGATACTATTAATGACAGAAAGTTCTTTGAAGATTGATTCTACCAAATATATGCACAAGAGGCCACAGTAAATTTAAAATCAATTCAGAATGATTACTGTTTTAAAATATAAATAATAAAATTGATTTATGAAACATGCAAATAAAGAAAACAGCATACCATTAACAATTAATTCAGATGTGAAATTTATTGATCGTGCAATATTTTTTGCCTGGCAGGTGTAATTTCCAACATGATTTTCGCGTACGGAATCAATTACTAATACATTTATCCGGTTTCCATTTTTAAAAATTGATATTCCAGAAAATGAATTAATAGGTTGTTCTTCGAAAAACCATTGAATATAAAGTGGTTCGTCACCAGTTGAAATAAGGCAAGTAATCGAAACAGAATCTCCTAAGCTCACTGGTTTTTCACCGAAGTTGAAAGGAACTATATTTGGTGGCACTAAACATAGAAATTATACAAACAAGTTCTATTAAATATTGTATTATACTTATAGAAAACTATTATATATATGTATATAGTTCAACGATAGAAATACACATATATGTGTATGTTTACAATCTCCGAACGGAAGTTATTGTGTTTTGGTTTAGACATTGAGTAATAGTAATAATATTACTAGTAGCAAAACGAAAAATAGAACCAGTTCGAGAAAACAAACTAGCATGTTTGTTTATGTATGCACGGAAACATCCGTACGTATGTGTATGTGCAATTTATTCATCAAAACCACCTCGATATCCAACATTAAAAATAGCATCGTGTGAAGCCAATACGTATAAAATCACAACATCTAGCACCGTAACCAGCTTGACAACTTCCAGCGAATCTAGTTAGAATGCCTAAATTTGCTGGTATATTACAATACATTCAAATAGGCTTACGCGTGATTTGGATGTACTGTAACGTATTAGCAAAATTCAGCATTTTGTGAAAAGGTAATTTAAACATTTCCTTGCGCGACCTGTACATCTGCTCCACCTACGATATCGATATATTTTTCTGGATGCATTTTTTCGATCAGTATATATAGTATATTGATCGAGAAAGATGAACACCATTCGAAGCGCATTTGATGAAACCAAAATCAACACAATAATACAGCAGAAGTGATCGATTTGTTATAATCGCATAGCCTGGTTATGATACTGTGCCATTGTGTTATGATGGACTATAGTAATTGGTCCTTTCTTTCACACTTATGTCACTAATGTTTATATTATTTCTTTCAATTGAAAATAGGGATTTGCGATCGATTTTTATGTTTCTGATACACAATTTTTGCTCCGATTTCTGAAATTTGTAAAAATTGAGGAACTTGCTCAGACAATTCAAAGCGTTTTAACATAACACAGGACATGTGCTTTGCTTGGTTAGAAATATGTGTACGTAACAAGTTGTTTAGATTTTTGGCTTATGTACGTACGTACAATACTAATATTAGTTATGTACACATACCAATTAATTATTTACAATTAACAATACTATTGTAAAAAGTATTACCTTCATTTGTTTTTAATATATGTTTTCTACATTATAACTCTTTATAAATTATTACTCAATGGTTTAGATGTAACGTACCACTAATAGTATACAGTAGCTACTATTGCACCAACAACAAAATTATAAAAAACTGATTTTTTTACTTTAAAACACTTAACAGTTTTTTTCTAATATTGTTTACGTATGTTTGTTTTGTATTTTGTTACTATAAGAAACAAAGGTAATTTCCGTTTTTAACTATTATTAACTGCAAAGTATTTTCATATTTCTATCATCTGCAGATACATGCGCAGATAGACACCAACAATAACCATCTTTTGATATAAACAAACAAAAAGGTTAGAACTTATTTTACCAATAACAAACCTATAAAAACACCAATAAGTTTCAATAACTACATCAGTAACAGGGCCGACACCAACAAAAATAACAATAACAAAAAAAACTAATAAGGTAACTGCCAAAATTATTGATCTCCCAAAGCTAGTTGTCCAAACCTTATCTCATCCTCATCAAGAAGATACAACTTAAAATTCAAGAAACATTATATTTACTCTTTCAAAACTAATGTGCCAATCCAAATGTACAGAGATTAGCAAAGTCGACAAAGTGGCCATCCGTGATCAAATTTTTTTTTTGACTTCCATATATCATTTGTTTGTCAACCAATTAATTTTTATTTTCCTATGTTCCGGAGATAAAGACAAATATGAGGATAGTTCAGGGTTGTTTATTTTGATTATTTTTAATGAAAATTATCCAAGGAATTATTAATTAAAAAATTATTGAAGAACGTAATACGGTTTAATTGTTTAAAATAAAATAAAGTTTAAAACAAATAAATAAAACAGTTTAATTGATAAATTGATCAAACATCGTATTTTATACTAAAAGTAATCAAAAAATCATATTTACAGAAAAATAATTTTATAAATTCAAACCATTAACAATTAATGCAGCAGTAATATTCACCGTCTGAATATTGTTTTTCACTCGACATGTATAATTTCCAGTATGACTGTCGTGTACAGAATCAATTGTTAAAACACTTGTTCGCTTTCCATTTTGCGAAATAGATATATCAGAAGATCCGATAATATGCTCCCCGTTCAATAACCATTCAATTATAAGAGGAAGGTCTCCTACTGATACTAAACATGTCACAGATACAGAATCATCAACATTTGCTGGTTTATTTCCAAATTCGAAAGGAACAATTTTTGGCAATACTGTGGACATTAATTGATAGCAATTAATTTTAAATACATAATATAAAATAACATTATATATTTATTTAAAATACGTTTTTAACATATCGAAAAAGTTTTTGGCGTTTTTTGGTAAAATCGAGACGAATAAATCAGATTGTTCAAATCAATTTATTCAAACCAAGTATTCTCCATTATTATCGACGTTTTGCCATGTTTCTGGTACTGCTATGATTCCATCAGTATAAAACTTCTTTGTTTTCTGGTTGAAAAATTGAATTTAGTGGTTTCCCACGCCTCTCTTGAAGCCAGCTTGGTTCCATCAAGAGAGTTCTGCAGAGTTCGAAACAAGTGGTGGTCTGAGTGTGCTATGTTTAGGCTATACGGTAGGTGCGCCAAAACTTCCCACGTAAGTTCTTTTAATTGTTGGCGACTCCAAAGATGTCTGTGGTCGACCGTTATCGTGGTGGAATTACGATACCATTCCTATTAATCAATTCTGACAGTTTTCTCTCAATCACATGTCATATTGTCGAGTTGCTCAAAATACAGTACCGAGTTTAACCGAATCGTAGCAGTTCATGATGAAGTATTCCCTGCTTAGAATCACTGGTGTGTCAGCTGTCTTGAACTTGGATTGTTCCAAGTTCATCCAGTTGAGTCGTTCGCCGAGCGAGGATAGCGAGCTACCAGGAGAAGCGGTGAGAACGTGCACGCGGCAGGCAAAAAAAGCGACGTGGGTCGATTGGAAGTTCATTTGGATAGATGCTCGAGAGAGTGAAAACGCTGATTAGACCTGCGTGAATATTTCGGGGCAAGAAAAATTCCAGTTGAAGTGTTAGGGACAAAATATTTCCCCGCTCATCTTGTTTAAGTTGCTGTAACGTAATTATGAAACAAAAAAGAATATTTTTCACATATTATGTAAAATAAAAAATAAACGGAAACGAAAAAATATAAAAAGAAATAATATTGGCCTTAAGTGTAATGATAAGATCGTAACGAAGAAGTTCTTTAAATACGAAACCGATCACCACAGAATATATTTATACTCGTACTAGTAAAGTGATTTATATTTCTTAATTTTGTTCATTAGAAAAGTGTTTGGGTAGAGTTTGTAATAATTTTATTGGTATTATTTATTGTTGTTGTGCATAATAGGAGCGCGCACAAAAGAGTATATTATCAATATCTGTAAATAAAAACAAAATTTTCTTATCAAAATCTGCAAATAAAAATAAAATTGATAAAGGAAGAAATTTAAGAAATTGCTTTTTTTCCTGTTCTATTCCGATACCTAATTTTCAATAAACTGAAATCAGTTTAGATGGTATGAACGTGCAATTTTTATGAGTGTTTCTAAAAATTCACTTGAAAAAAAAATGAAGAAACGACGCTGAAAACAGAGATGCGGCCAGGAGAAATGTAAAGAACCGCAGAAGATCGAGATGGGAACACCCCATAAAAGAGGCACAAGAAGAACGAGCGAGAAGAGAACTACATTTTACATATAAGTAGTTTTTCTTCTGGTTCCATATAATAGTTTGGGGATCTTTCGCTAGATGGCTGTAGTGATGTATATCCCGTACAGTATTGGTCATACTGTAGACCGTTATGTTAGCAGTCGTAGGAGCTAGACACCGACCATAAAATAGTTTGAAACCATCTGCATAAAGCTGAAATAAAAGAGAAGCTCGGTGTTTGGGTGCTATATGAATTGACACAAAAAAACGCTATTCTCGTATCTTACTGCTATATGAATTGACTCTGTCAAACGCTATTCTCGTATCTTACCCATTTTTTATCGTCAGTTATGATTTGCTTCAGACATAGCTCGATTTTATTGCGATTCAGCAGCGTATCGCTGATACAAAAAATTTCGTTTCTTTTTTAACTCTGCCTTTCGTAAATCGTTTAAAACGGTTTGAAGATGAACGTTTAATTCAAAAGCTATATCCTGACTGCTGATATGTCGGAAAAAGTGATGAAATTGTCGAAAAAATTGAGCAAGCACGGCATATTGACCAATTAGAAATAGACTTATCGTTGATATCTAAATTTCCAGAACAAAAACGGGCAAACGGGCAAACCATAAACACCACTAATTTTTCATAAGTCTGTGATGCGTTGTCGCCTTTGTTTATGTGGTATTGTAAAATATAGCGAATTTTCTCTTTATTCTGATTCATAATTAAACTTGAATTACTTTTGATACACTACATCTATATCAATATAATTTTGTGCTACACAAAGCTTAAGAGTCACATTTCAAACGCGATTCTAGTGTTATTGCACTGCGACTAGTAGTTCACTAATCATAACTTATTTGATTTTAACTCTATCTGTCAGAAAACGTCACGAGCTTTCTCGATAGAATCCAATGTTCTTTATGGTATACAAAAAAAAATTATAAACGACAGTTCGATATTATAGTATTCAAAAAAAATTATAATATTGTATCAAAAGTTTGTTTCTTCTCTCTGTTCAAATAATTTAGTATAATTATAAATAAAAAAAAACTAAGTTCAAATTTTTATACTTTGTTATCTTGGAATATGTAGTGACTCTACATCATACGATGGAAAATTCTAAAAATGGAGAAAAAACCATAATGTGAGCGGTCAGGCAATTGTTGAATAGTGTCTGATTGTTTGAAATGTTAGTAATAGAATAGTGATTGTTTGAAATGTTAAAATAATATAGTTATGATGTAAATAAATCTTTTCAATAAAACTAAAAACACAACTATAATTAGTGACTTCGTATTTAACATTCAAATAAAAAAGTAAGCGAAGTAAACTAGAAATTTTTTTTCAGAATTTGTTGTAAATCATATTTTACATAAAATTGTGAATTATAAAATCATACAACACATTAAAAATAGTTACTTAAAATTACAATTAACGAAAATATATTAAAAAATTTGAACTTAAGACTAACAAAAATTCAACCCAACAAAAATTCAACCCAATTTTAAATACTTAAAATTACAATTAACGAAAATATATCAGAATTTTAAAAGACTAACAAAAATTCAACCCAACAAACAAATCTTAATACGCAATTAAAAAAATGGCGCATCAATTGTGTAAACATCATTGACACATTGGTCTTAATACACTGAATAATAGACACATCCCCTTGTGTATTATATTGTATACAAGTAAATTAGGCCCGCAAATACCCGTAACTTGGTTTATTCTGGCCTAAGCATAATTTCAAGCATATAGAATTATAATTTCAAGCATATATATTTTACAATTTTGCTTTGATAATGGCGAAAATGCAAGCCAGGCGACTGAAGTTGTGAATTCTGTTTATGATTCCTATAAAGTCATAGCTAATTATGCGCAATTTTAGTTTCGTCGATTCCGGTCCGGTATTTTCGATGTTTAAAATACACTTTGCGTAGGACGCGTCGTCGAAAATGTCAATAAAATCGTGGAAATAATTGAAGTAGACCGTTATGTTAGCAGTCGTAGGAGCGAGACACCGACCATAAAATAGTTTGAAACCATCTGCATAAAGCTGAAATAAAAAAAGTGTTTGGGTAAATTAGGCCCACAAATACCCGCAACTTGGTTCATTCTGGCCTAAGCATAACTTCAAGCATATAGAATCACAAATGACGACATAAAATATTGCCTTGTAATCACCTTGTTACCAACCGAATCCTGCGACTCAATTATTGTACTTTCAGCGTATCTAGATGCAACATCTCGTTACGGAAATATTAAGTCCGAATTGATTAAGGCTAACTCAGTTTTCGAGATGAAACAATTAGAATCTTTAATTGCAAAAGGTGACATCGGGGATAGAAGTCCTTCGGAACTGTCGAGTTCCAAGAAACAATAAACGGAATAAATATTTGGCGACCTTATTATCAAAAATGTATGGCTTCGAAAGCTACCGCAAGTTATACATTTCGGATTAGTTGCAGTTGGTCACAAGCCGCTTAATAAGTTAGTTGACGTAGCCGACAAAATATATGAGGCACAAAAATGCCGGCGTGTTTGCAATATCCGATCCTAAAAAATCTTCAGTGCAGAACGCCGATGGTTCTAATTTTGGTTCACGCTTATCGAGAATAGAAGCGATGATAGCGAGACTGGATGTCAGTAACACGAACAATTTAAATTCGTAGCATAATAATGAGTCATTTCGAAATTTAAATTCGCAGACTGGATGTCCGCATTCGGCTTCATCTACTTCACTCCAGCTATGCTGGTAACAGCAAAAATTTAGCGATAAAAATATAAAATATCGGTGCGACAAAAAATTTACAGAAAATCATTCAAACTGAATTGCGGCTACAGGTGCGCGAAGTATAATAGCCGCCTATTCATCCTCGATGATTCAACCAATATCGTTTTTCTTATCGAGACGTGCGCAGACTTATCAGTTTTGCCGTGCAAAAGACGCTTTTAAATTAATAATTCTGCAAATTCGCAATCCGCTGCAAACTGTTCAATTACCATATAAAAATATTTGGTTCAGAAATGTTAAAACTTAATTTAGCACTGCGTAAAAATTTTATACACGCATTCCTCTTGGCTGGCATTGATCACGCAATTGTCGGCGCGAATTTTTTTTAAATAAAGAATAGGCTAGTAGTAAGTCTAAAAAAAAAAATTATGGATCTACTGACCCAACGTACGATCCTTCCCAAGTCTCCGGACGGGATTAGGACTGAACCGTCCTCCTACAGGCCGATATGCTTACTGCCAGTATTCGGCAAGGTCCTCGAGCGTATGATGGTACACCGATTGAATGTGAAGTTGGCAGACTTCAATGTGTCCGGCTCTCAGTATGGATTTACGAAAGGTAAATCGACTGAGGATGCCTGGATGCGTGTTAGACAGTATGTGGATGAAAGTGCAAGTAAATATGTATGTGGTGTGTTTGTGGACTTCAAGAGTGCGTTCAACTGCCTGCGATGGGATCGCATCATGGAGCGACTGGAGGAGGTTTCATGTGAGGAGGCTTCGCTGTGGCGAAGTTACTTCCATGAAAGGTACGCGGTGGTATGTGGGAATAGTGGTCGGATTGTTCGCCAGATGGTGCGTGGCTGTCCACAGGGATCTGTGGCCGGCCCAGCCATCTGGAACATGATGATGAATGGTCTCTTGGTAAGGTTGGAGGAGACCGGTTGTGTTGTGGTTGCGTATGCGGATGATCTTCTGCTCTTGATTGAGGGCGGGAGTAGGTCTGCAGTAGAGGTTGCGGGAACCCGCTATATGCAGTTTGTTTCAGAATGGGGTGAAAGAATGGGTGTTAAAGTTTCCGAAAGGAAAACGGTGTGTATGCTGTTAAAGGGGTTTTTGGCGGCCAGTAGGCCGCCCAATATTCGCTTAGAGACGGTTGGGGTCCGATACGTGCAACAAGTGAGGTACCTTGGATTAATGGTTGGAGAGAGGCTGAACTTTCGGCCTCACTTGCAACATCTAAGGGGGCGCGTAGCCGGTTTGGTTGGCATGCTGGTGCGAGTATTTCGCAAGGAATGGGGCCTTAAGTCCAGAGCGGTGAGGGTCCTGTATAAAAGTGTGTTTCTTCCGTGTGCGATGTATGCGTCTTGCGTGTGGGCTGATACTATGCGCCACCAATATGCGAGGGTGGCCATAAACTCAGTGCAGCGTATGGTATTGTATGCATGCTTGAATGTCTGTAGGACTGTGTCGACCGAAGCGATGCAGGTTCTCATGGGAGAAATCCCATGGGACCTGGAGGTGCTGCGTGGAAGTATCCACTACCATCTGAGGCGGGGCATCCCACTGCAAGGTTGTCCGGTTGAGAATGATGAGGTTCGGAATCTCAGTCCGCGCCATCAGCGCATACTGGTTCTGAACAAGATGCATGAGATATGGCAGCAACGATGGGATGAGAGTGTGAATGGCAGATGGACGCACATGTTCATTCCGAATGTGTGCTTTGCGTCTGCGTGTGGTTTTGAGTTTGGTCTGTCCCTTGGGTATTTGCTTACGGGGCACGGCAGTATGAATGGGTTCCTGTATAGGCGTGGTCTGGCTACGGATGCTAGATGTCCGTGTGGAGCGGAGGAGGAGAGTGTTAAGCACCTTCTTGTAGAGTGTAGCCTATATGGGGACTTGCGTGACTTAGGTGCATGTGGAATCGTGGCGAATGGTGATAGTGTGGATGTGAGTGGTGTGTTGAGTGTGAAAGAGAGATATGAATGCTTGAATGCTTTTGCCGTGGCACTGTTTGAAAGAAGAATGAGAATGATGCGTGAATGAGTGCGTGAATGACACGCAGGGTGGCCACAACCGGGTGAAAGACCAAGGTCGATTCCGGTTGTACCTTCGGGTTTTGGCGAACCCGCGTACCTGAGCTGGCCTAGCGGTGCCTAGGAATTTACAAG
Organism: Atherix ibis; assembly: GCA_958298945.1. Classification (NCBI taxonomy): domain Eukaryota; kingdom Metazoa; phylum Arthropoda; class Insecta; order Diptera; family Athericidae; genus Atherix; species Atherix ibis. Next base: position 79,946,824 of record OY282605.1, on the reverse strand, counting down.
ATTCCTTACCGTAGCTTTAACGAGCGGAGTACAAACCAAAGTACTCTTAAAACAAAAATGGGTACCACGGGGATCGGGAGCCCCACAGTAGAATATACTGTGCCCGATCGAGGTGAGGCGCCATTTGGCAGCAACGTGGTGGTTGTGGTTAATACCCATGTCGCGGGTACGGTCTTCGGACCGCAGGTGTGAGGTAACTGGCAAATGTAGCAATGCATTGCACTTATCTCGGGCACTGTCACTGCTTATGACAGTAGAGGTTTAGATAGTCCTCGCCACCAGCAGGTGGAGAGTCAGCTTGTAACTGATTCTATCTGTTAACTGCCAGTAATGGTGGTGCGTTGATCGAGCGTATCTCGATTCCTATAGTCGTGGGCGACTCGTGGTCTTGGGGTTTGGACAACTAGGTCACGTTAAATAACAATTTCTCACTGACCCAACGTACGACAACATGCTTAGATGTGAATCTAAAACGTCTACACTTAAAAGTTGCTTAATAGAAGGCGCAACTCGATCTGATGCAACCACCAAATTATTTTAAAGATATGCAGCATACAGTACCGCATCACATCGTTACGAAAGATTAGTATTCGTTTGCGAAATCATAACGCCAAGAGGATTGGCATCCGTTAAGAGATTATCGTCGGTTGTATGCAAACACAATTCCTTACCGGTACCTAATTTCGCATATAGAAGTTTTCGCCATGCATTTAAATTGTGCTAAAATTTTTTCGAAGATGGATTAAATAAGATCGTACTGTTTAATTCCGATAGAAGAGGAAGACATCCACAATACCGCCATTTCAACGCCATTCGGTCTTTTAGAGTTTACACGTTTGCCATTGAGTCTGCGGAATTCAGCGCAAATTTCCAGCGTTTCATGAATGAAGTTTGTCCGAGATTCATTTTTTTATTAAGAACGAGAGAAAACTTAACTAAAGAAATATCAATCCAACTAAAAATATGCGAATTACAAGATGATACAAAGCTTCGGGCAGCGCATTATTGAAATCGGTCACAAGCTATTCAAGTTCAAAAATAAACCATAATAAAGAGAAAATTCGCTATATTTAACAATATCACTTCGACAAAGACGACATCAAAGCCCATTTCTTTGCGAGAAGCGTTCCTTCCATTGTGGAGCTTCCAGGTCCAATAATTTAATTTTCAAGTTCCTTTGGTTAGTCTGATTAAACAAATTAACATGCTCCACAAAAGTTTACAAACTCAAACTTATTTAGTCTACTAACAACAGACAAAATGCTCAAAGCACACAGGTCAGGCCCACCCACACGAAACTTTAATTATCCTAACGACGTCACTGTTATTTGATGCTAAGAACTGAGCCTGGCTCATTCACATACAAACAAACTAAAATACATAATATACAAACAAACAATTAAACAAATGAATAAACAAACAAACAAGCCAACACACATGTAAATAAAAAATCCAATATACTTCTAAATGTGCAACCTATCTAATTGTTCAAAGCTTCTTTTAAGTTAGCAAAAGTTGAGGATTAGTAAAATTTTAAAGATGTGAAAGCAAACGCTACCAAGTAAACTACAATAAAAACGCCATTAATTATAATACACCGAATTCTCTTTTTGCACGAATTTATTTTACACGAATTTCATTTAACACGAGTTAAAACGAAAAAAAATTCTCTTTTTACACGAATTGTTTTGTTTTAACACGATTTTCAATATTCTATGAACTTTTTTATGAATTTTTCCGAGAATTTTTCTGATGAATTTGTTTCAATCTCACTCCGCACAAATATTTTTTCACAATTCAGTTAGATTATGTCGATTATATGAGTGGGATTCCCCGAATTATTCATTAGATTATGTCGATTATATGAGTGGATTCCCCGAATTTTTTACGCAATTTAGTTTTGGTTTTGAGAGTTAAAAAGAAAAGAGGTTTAGTTGATGTGGATGTTTAAAAAGTCATAAGTAGATTAAGTTAGTGCTCGTATAGATTTATTAACTCAATAACAGGTAAGTTTTAAATAATTTTCAAACCTTTGAAAAATATTATTGGTAGCCTTAACACAATGTCAAATACTATAATTCACCTGTAATAAAAATAAAGATCTGCGACCGTGCCATCCTGGATCCACCGGTTCTCGTCAGATCACCGACGTTAAGCAGAACTGGGCGTGGTTAGTACTCGGATGGCTGACCGCTTGGGAAAACCACGTGTCGCAGGTAGGTAGCGGGTTCGACTCCCGCTGCCGCCATCTCGGCACTGGTGCCGGGGTGAGAGGCCGACTACAAGCCTTACATATGTAGTCCATAGGGTCCCCCAACGTCACTGGGGGTTGCTTCGCTGGCCTGATAAGCCGCAAGCCATAAAAAACATCTTATCATGAAACAGCACAAGAGTAAACATCCGGACAATACCTCAGGCAAAAACACATTTGACTTTCACCGAACAACCCGAATAGGTACCTGGAACGTGCGGACTCTCTCCCAAATTTCTCGTCTGGCGCAAGCTACTTCCGAAATGCGACGCTACAATCTCGACATCCTGGGAATCTCCGAAACAAGGTGGAAACATCAAGGAAACCTCACAACGCAGACGGGTGAACACTTCATCTACAGCGGCAACGACAGCGGCCACCACTGTGGAGTCGGATTAATCCTGTCAACCAATGCAAAGAGATCTCTCATGGGCTACAAACCGGTCTCCGACCGCCTTCTGACAGCCAGGTTCCACTCGAAGTTCCGAAACATCACCATCTTGCAGTACTATGCTCCAACTGAAGTAGATGATGACGCCAATAAAGAAGCCTTCTACCACCAATTAGAGACGTGCATTCAATCTGCCCCGAAGAGCGACATCAAAATTGTAATGGATGACTTTAACGCTAAAATAGGCCGGGACAACACTGATCTTCGCTCGATCATTGGAACGCACAGCCTTCATGCAGAGGGAAACGACAACGGGAACCGTCTCACTGACCTCTGCTCAACTCATCAACTATTCATCGGTGGCACCAAGTTTCCTCACAAGAACATCCACAAATACACCTGGCAGTCTCCGGATCGTGTGACCCGCAACCAGATAGACCACATCCTGATAAGCAAAAAATTCCTCGGATCGCTCCTGGACGTCAAGACAATCCGAGGAGCTGACATATACAGCGACCATCAGCTGTTACTTGGGGTGGTCAGACTAAGGCCTGCGGCAACTAAGAAACAACAAGATCGCGCAGAACGCAGGCACGACATCCAACGCCTGCAGAATCCACAGACAGCCGAGATATTTGCGAACAAGCTGGAGGAAGTTAGCCACAATGCCGAAAGGCTGACATGGCCTTCTCTACTGGGCAAACTAAAGTCCGCTGCAGAGGAAGCAACGGGCTTTCGGAACTACAAGAGGAAAGAGTGGATCCGCGAGTCAACCTGGACTCAAATAGGCAAACGAAGAAAGCTGAAAGGTCTACTCCAAACTGCTCAAACTCGCGAGGAAAGGCACCATCTACAGACGAGGTACGACCTTGCTCAAAAGATGGTCAAACGCATGGCAAGGGATGACAAGAGGAACTACTTCAACGAAAAAGCAAGCGAAGCAGAAGCCGCTGCACACCGGAGTGATATCTGCAGTGTCTATGCATCAATTCGCAAACTATCCGGAAAAATAACACCCTCACTGCCACCACTTAAGGACAAAGACGGTCAAACTCTCTCCACGGATGAAGAACAACTCGACCGCTGGAAGGAATTCTTCTCAGAATCCCTTGCAATAGCTCCAGAATTCCATCCTCCTCCTACAGTGATGCGCAGAAACCCACGAAGATCCATCCCAACAACACCGCCTACGATTACGGAGATCACAACAGCAATCAACAAGCTTAAGTACAGCAAAGCACCCGGACCTGACAACCTGGCTCCAGAAGTTCTGAAGTTTGATCCACCACTCCTGGCCTCGCTGTTGCATCCTATAATCGCAAAAGCCTGGACACAATGCCACTTCCCGGACAGCTGGAAAGAAGGAGTAATTATCACCATCCCGAAGAAAGGTGACCTTGGCGATTGCAAAAACTGGAGGGGGAATCACTCTGCTGAACACCATCCAGAAACTAATCGCATCAATCATCCTGACTCGCATCACTCTAACAGTGGAAAGTGCCCTCCGCAACGAGTAGTCTGGCTTTAGACCAAACCGCTCCTGTATTGATCACATCAACAGTCTAAGAATGATCATTGAACAGTCGAACGAATGGAACAGCCCCCTCTATCTTCTCTTCGTTGACTTCGAAAGAGCCTTTGAGATGATTTCTCGCGACGCCATCTGGAGTGCTCTGGATGAACTAGGCATCCCGCAGGCCATCGTCGATCTCATCCGAGAACTATACCGCGAGGCCCCGTATGGAGTGCGTTTCAAGGGACGAAACAGCGATACATTCAACATCTCGAGAGGAGTCAGGCAGGGTTGCATAATCTCGCCTATCCTCTTCATAATCGCCCTAGACCTAGTCCTTCAACGCACTAACAGCACAGCCAGCAACGGTATCCAGTGGACACTGTGTGAGAAGCTCCACGACCTGGACTACGCCGACGACATATGCCTCATGTCCCACACCTTCAACGGCATTCAGGAGAAACTGAATGCTCTGGCCTCCAACGCCGAAAAAGTTGGGATGAGAATCAACATCAAGAAGACCAAATTGATGCGTATCGGCGCCACCTGCGAGAGACCCTTGATGCTACACGGTACCCAAGTTGAAGATGTCGAAAAGTTCTGTTACCTTGGCAGCATGCTCAGCAAGGATGGTGGAACTGAAATAGACATCCAAACGCGCATCAACAAGGCGCGACAAGCGTACACCTCACTTGGGAATGTGTGGCGTTCCAATCACCTCTTCAAAGCACTCAAACTTCGAATATTCAACTCAAACGTCAAGCCAGTCCTGCTGTACGGCTGCGAAACATGGAAAGTAACAGACAGCACGACTCGTAAGCCTCAGGCATTTGTGAACAGATGCTTGAGGCGTATAAGCAAGATCTTCTGGCCGAACTGGATAACGAACGATGAGCTGCTTCTTCACACGAAGCAAATACCCCTGCTAGATAACATCAAACGCAGGAAATGGAGTTGGATTGGCCACACCTTGCGAAAACCACCTACGGACATAGCAAGGATGGCACTAGATTGGAACCCACAGGGCAATCGCAGCAGAGGGCGTCCAAGGACCACTTGGAGAAGATCAGTCGAGCGCGAACACCAACAAACTGGCAAATCATGGTCGGAAGTAAAAAGGCTGGCTGGGGACAGAAGCAGATGGAGAGAGTTCACAGAGTCTCTAGTGCCGCTATATGCTCCATAGGAGTGACTGTGTTCTCATGTCTATGTGTAACATAGAAATGAAAAACCTGTCAAATAAAAATAAAAAAATAAAAAAAAAACTGCGATCAGAAAATCTGTGTTCTGGGATAAAAATAAGTTCTAAATCATCGTCTTATATATGAGATGTTGTCAAAGAGAAGATGGAAAAAGCTTTGGTAATGTGGATTGAAGATAAATCACAAGCAGCATTAAGAATCTATAAACGTATTAAGGAAGTTGAGTCAGGTTTTCAAAACAAACAAGTTTTCTTAAACGACATGCTCTCTATAATATAAAAATTAAGGTAGAAACTGCGTCTGCAAATGAATTAGCTGCCAAAGAATTTCCTTAAAAAACAGAAAATTATTAAAGATGAGGATACCCCCAAGATCAAGTTTGGAATGTAGATGAAAGTGGCCTTTTTTGAAAAAGAATGCCTAGGAGAACTTAAATCGCAGAAAACTGCCGGTGGTTTTAAAGTAGCAAAGGACCGTGTAAGATTGTTGTTTTGTTCCAATGCTTCAGGAGAACGTATGTTGAAACCACTGCTAGTAAATCGCGCCTTAAGACCACGCTCGATGAATGGTGTAGATACCAATAAATTGCCAATTCACTGGACAGCAAACAAAAAAGCCTGGGTGACCAGTGCAATCTTCACAGAATGGTTTGAGAAATACTTCATCCCAGAATTTAGACGCTACATGAATGCAAAATGTCTAGAATTTAAAGTTCTTTTAATTCTAGACAATGCACCTGGACATCTGGTCTTGGAGCACCCAAATGTTCAATTTTGTTTTCTTTCGCCTAATAATAATAATAATAATAGCCTTTATTTAACAATCTTAGAAAAAAGTTACTATCACTTATGTTAATTGACACCGGTTTTGAGATTGTCTTGCGTTTCCGCAAAGGCCTCCTCTAGAGCTTGCCACACTTTCCGGTCATGAGTCGTCCTCTTCCAAGTAGCACCGGCTATTTTCCGAATATCGTCCTCCCATCTCAGAAGCTGCCTCCCTTTCTTTCTTTTATTTTGTCTTGGACACCATTCGGTTGCATCCTTAGCCCATTTTTCTTGTTTACTCCTCATCATATGACCTGCCCAACTCCATTTTAGTTTTCTTATGCAGTATGTTACATCGTTAATTTTAGTTTGGTTACGTAATGTTCGTAGTTTTACTTTGTCTCTTAACTTGACTTTGAGCATACTTCGCTCCATGCTGTGTTGACAGGTTTCTAGTTTGTGTAAGTTTTGTTTTGTTAGACTCCAAGTTTGACATCCGTATGTCATGATAGGTAGAATACAGGAATCAAATATTTTTTTTCTTAGCTTTAAGTGGTACCTGCGGGTTTTTGACAATTTCTTTAAGAGACCAGTATCTTTTCCATGCTAATTGTACTCTGTTGTTTATTTCTTTGGTTGTAAGGTCTTTTGGTGATATTATCTGTCCTAGGTATGTATATTCATCGACGTACTCTATTTTGTTGCCGTTGACTGTAATGGTGATTTTGTCGGAATTAGTCATTACTTTGGTTTTTGTATTAGTCATGGAGAGTCCGACTTTATCGCTTTCGTACACCAACTGTTCAAGCATTGCTTGCAGGCTTCTCGGGTCTTCAGAGATTAGAATTAGATCGTCTGCAAATCTTAAATGGTTTACTTGCATTCCGTTAATGTTTAGTCCATATTGACTCCATTCGAGACGTCTAAATATATATTCAAGCACCGCCGAGAAAAGTTTGGGTGATAGTGGGTCTCCCTGTCGGACTCCTCTTTTTATAGGGAAGTATACACCTACTCTTTCTGTTCTTATTTTCGCTTTCATGTTCTTGTATATATTTTTAACAATTTGTATGTACTTGTTTTCAACCCCTTGTGTTGTAAGCGCTTCCCATATTTTTGTATGTTTTAATGAGTCAAAAGCTTTATTATAGTCTACAAACGCCAAATAGTACTTGATACCATATTCTGTACATTTCTGGATAACTTGTTTTATGGTGTGTAAGTGGTCGATTGTTGAAAAGTCCTTGCGAAAGCCTGCTTGCTCTCTGGGTTGGTTTTCATCCAAAGTCTTTGTTAAACGATTCAACAGTATTTTGGAAAAGATTTTATATACGTTCGACATCAGGCTGATGGGTCTGTAGTTAGTTATGTTGTCTTTATTTCCCTTTTTATGTAGTAGTATTATAGTTGACGTGGTCCACTGGTGAGGTATACATTATGTCTCAAAAATTTGGTTAAATAAATCTGTAATAGTGTCTACTATAATATCAGATGTTCCTATCATAATTTCGTTAGATATGCCATCTTCTTCTGGTGCTTTGCCTCTTTTTTGAGATTTAATAGCTTTTTCTACTTCTTGTTTCAGTATACTTGGAATTTCTTCGTTATTATTTGTATCGTTTTCAGTTAGTTGGTGAATTTCGTCTGGTGTTTTGTCGTTGTCGTATAGCTCACGGTAGTAATCCGTGGCTATGTCTAATATTTCGTTTCTATCGGTCTTCTTTCTCTTATCTTTCTGGTGTGTCATATTGTCTATCCAGTTTGTACTTTCTCGAAGCTCTTTTAATGCTATTCTAACTCCTCCTGTTTTTTCTATATAATCATTTATTATATTATTCCTTTTTTCTTGTCTATATTTCCTGATTTGTATATTTATTTCTTTACTTAGACTTTCGATCTTCTTCTTGTTGTTTTTTCTGTCTTTAAATATGGACTTCCTCTGCATAAGTAGACTTCTTGCCTCTGGACCTATTTTGTCCTTAATTTTGTTATTTATATTAGATTCGTTTTCTACTTTCTTTAGTTCGTTTTCAAGAGCGTCATATTTCTCCTGAACATATTTGGCATTGTTTTTTGTTTTCAAATTACATTTCAATGATTCTAGAATATCGCTTACAATTGGGAGAGGTAATGGTTTTTTGCTACTATGAATAATTTTCCTCGGTATTTTTGGATCTAATGTGTACATTTGTCCTCTAAGCATTCTGTGATCTGTGCTGTAGTTGAGTTGATGGACAACATCAATATTCGAAAATATTTTAGGCTTGTTGGTGAGGATATAATCTATTTCATTTCTTTTCTTCCCATCTGGTGACACCCATGTCCATTTTCTATTTTGTTTTCTATTGTAGTAGCTGTTCATGATGTGTAGGTTATTTTCTAATGCAAAATTTATTAGTCTTTGTCCATTATCATTCCTTTTTCCAGTAGGGTATGGTCCGAGTATATTGTCCTCGTTCTTGTTTCTCTTTCCAATTTGACTGTTAAAATCTCCCATTAAGATAATTGTTTTACTTAAATTAGGCATAATTTGGTTAAGTTTATTGTAAAATTCATCTTTTAGGTCTTTCTGCGTAACTTCAGTTGGGGCATATACTTGGACTATTGATGTTGGTTCTTTATATCCAGGGAGTTTTATATTCAAAATGGCAATCCTGTCTGATATTCCTCGGAATTCTGTTATCTCTTTTTTCAAATATTTTTTAATCATAAACCCTACTCCGTATATCCCAGCCTTTACATTAAGGTGATATAATATGTATTTGTCATGTTCTTCCGTTTTCTCCTCCGCTCTTCTTACGTCGCTTAAGCCTATAATGTCCGAGTTCACGGTTTCTAATGCATGTTCTAGCTCTAGTAAAGATTCTTGTGACTTTATTGATCTTGTGTTAAGTGTAGCTATGTTGAATTTATTCCTCGTTTTTTGTTTCGTACTTTCAGAGTATTGTTTTTTACGTAGTGTTTCGTTGGACTTCTCTTCTTTAATCTCTTGGGGGTAGTGGTCTATCATCCCGCGGTGACCAACCGTATTGGGAATCAGTTCGTTTTTTTATTAATGTTGTTTCTTTATTGTTTTTTGTTCTGAAGTTTCCGGTGTCTAGTATTTCCTATATTTTTTGTTGTTGTGGGTGTTTCTCCGACATTGAATGAGATCTGGCTCTCATATAAACAAATGCATCTGTTTTGTGCAACTTGGATGGGGCTAAGGTAATTTTTTCCTTTTCCGTGGGTAATGTTGGTGTTTGAATGTTCGCAGGTGACAAGAACGAGTCTTTTTTTCTTTTTTCAATTTCTGGTTTTCCTTTTACTATGAGTTTATTATTCTTAATGAAGGCTTCATTCCCTCTTTCTCTTTCTTGCTTCAATTGTCGCTGTAGATTTTTGCGTAGTTCTATTGTTTCCTTTGAAAAATCTTCCGTTATGTAAGTCTGGTCAGGCATTTTTATCTTGTTTTTCAGTATTTTTACTTTCTTTTGATAAGAAGTAAAGGCGATTAGTATGGGTCTAATTTTTTTTTCATGCTTACGTCCCAGTCTATAATATTTATCTATATCATATCTTTCGATTTTGATATTGGTTTTTACCAAGGTGTTACTTATCATATAAAAAAGTTCTTCGTAGTTTTTCTCAGTTTCCATGACACCGTGTATTATTAAATTATTTTTCCTGCTGGCACCCTCCAAGTATTTTACTTTTCTGTTCAATGTTTGTACTTCTAGTTTTAGGCTTTTATTTTCCTCTAGGATTGGTTGAATTTTATCCTGTATAGCACGCATCAAAGTGTCAGTTACATTCTGTGTAATTGTTGTTGTTTGTTTTTGTAGTTCATTTTTCATCATTTGGAATAAATGCAACATATCTTTCGACATACCGACATTCTCATCCATTATACTAAATTCGGACGAAAGATGTTTGTACGATGTTTGCACCCCTACACTGATGTCACGTCGTGAGTATGTGAGCTATTAGCGTAGATCGGAACAATAAGTTTTGTTTTGTTTTGTTTTTCTTTTTTGCTAGTTTTGCTCTCATTAGACTTTTTTGTGACAAATCACACACATTTGATTATGTTAGTTATTTGCAATTGTACTTTATCGATTACTTAATATCAATTATTTCTGTTTTTTTTTTTAGTTTTAACTTTTAAATTGAATGGTGTACGGGTTTATTTTCTGCTTCTGGATCGGTTATATCTTTAGCCAACCCGTTCTGTCACATTCTTCCGCCTAATACTACATCTTTAATAACACCGCCTAATACTACATCTTTTTTAGGTCTGGAACCAATCTACTACTCTTCCATTTAGCCAATATATTTTTTTACACGAATTTTTTTTTCACGAATTTTTTGGGAACGTATCTATCGTGTAAAAAGAGATTAGGTGTATTGATTTATTCAATTCATGAAACTCGTGTAAAAAAAGATATTGGTTTTTCAACTTTGTTAATTTTCCTGTACTTGTCATTATTATTGGTTGAATAAAGTGTTACTTTTATCATCGCACACAAAAAAGTCGTTTGCGAAATTGTACGTGCGTAACATTTAAAAAAATTAATTTTCATTAGCCCCAAATCGAAATTCTTTTCTTGTTTACATTTAATTCCGAGCAATATTCAGTGTAAAGCGGAAAATATCGAAAACACCAAGACAGTATAGCTCCCAAGGAGGACAACAGCAGCCAGCTGGTAGAAGAGAAGGTTATGATTGAAGTCAACATAGTGGAGGGGAAGGTGATGGCTGAAGTTAAACAATTAAGACAAGAATTACAGTTTACCACCTACAAATGCGGCAGTTACAGTGCTGCCGCATTTGTAGGTGGTAAATTCAAGGTTTCACTATTTGATGGAAGCATTTCATGAGCTGTATACAAGTTACAGTTTGAATCTGTGGTTAAGGCAATGATGGTGGAAAGATGAACACGCACAAACTGCAAAAAAAAACAGGGCTTATGCGATCAGATTCTTACAGTGTTAGAAGTTCTTGGTGGTGAAGTGATATATGGTCGATTATTAGAAGCGCTGAAATGACACTACGGAGAGAGCCATCTGGAGCATGTCTTCTGATCACAGCTAAAAGATCGGATTCAGCGTCATAATGAAGGTCTCCAACAGTGGGCACTGGAGATTGATAATTTGGGCCGCAAGGCATATCAGTCTACATCAAATCAACTTCGTTCATCGATAAAAGACCGGTCCAAGTATTTATAGATGGGATAAGGAATTTGGAAGTCAGAGCGGCTGTACGATTGGGACATCATACCATCTTCAAAAACGCTTTGGATCACGCGTTGGAGGTAGAAGGTGTTTGTCAGGATCCAAACTCCAATCGCAGTGACGAAACTGTGGAATTCGAAGAGGGGTATTTGGTTTGGCTGTACAACCCCACGCGGTAAAAAGGAACGTCACCGAAATTGTAGGCCAGTTGGGATAGTCCATTCGGAGTTGTTACTACGTTGAATGGAATTACACACCGTATCCAAAAGAGGACCACCGAAGATTGTGCACGTCGACCGTGTGGCTCGTTATTATCGATCGAATGATGATCAAGACGAGCATCTTTCGGAAGGGGGCAGTGTTACGACGTAGCATGAAAGGAACGTGCTCCGGAAGATTCTATAAAAGCGGTTCCAGAGTATTCTCGAAAGTTCGATTCCCGGACTGTTCTAGAAGCACTCCAAAGCAGTATAAATACGATCGTTGCTCGCCAGCGAGAGTTTAGTTTTAGTTTTAACAACGATTCTGAGTAGAAGTGGTTGATAAATAAAGTATTGTTACAATATTATAAAATATTTTTTCTCTACAAAAGCTTATCACACAAACTTTTTCTAGACTCTAGACTTTTTATCTGGGAGTCCAAGAAAATTATGGGCTTGAAGAATAAACTAGCACCGTTTCGGGACTTTAAAACAACTATAATACGCACAATTGGTACTATTTTGCGCGATTTATGCGAAAAATCATTGTTTATCAAAATGCATGAATCTAAACGAAAGTTAGGCAGACATTTTAAAGATATAATATGCAAATAATAATTATTCTGTTTTGAATGTAAGGAAGATCACTTATTAAAACTATCCGGAATATAATACCAGCCTAGTTGTTGAGAATATCTTTTCCAAATATCCTTGTTTTATTTGCGAATAAGACAACAAAGCAAGAAATAATAATGGCAATCTGAAATATCGGCCTTTCGAAATAGAAACGCTATTCAATATGACCAAAGGAAATGATTGAAAAAATTTTTTTGTTGCTTAGTCCAGATATCTGTGTAAATAATTTATATTACGTATATACTGATTTGTTTGGATTCTTTCCGACTAGTTACGACTACTTATGAATTTATAATAAACAAATTCAATTATTACAATAAAATGAACTGAGATTATTTATAAACGAGTATTATCGTAAAACTTTATGGAAATATCTAAGATTCAAAATTTTTTCAAATAAATCCATAAATGGAATAGTACCAACCAAATTTCACAAATATAAAATGATTTTTAAAGCTTGTAAAAAAATGAAGTGGACCGGAAAATAATCTAATAGAGAAATAGCAGCAAAATAATTAGTAATAAAAGAACAAATATATTGAAACATATTTAAATTACATTGTTTTGGAAAAATAGAATTACAGAAAATGAATAGTTATAGGAAAAGAGGTCGAAAAATCACCAGAAACAATCCATAGAAAGAAAAAGATTTGCAATCGAAACGAAACTAAGCCAAAAGCTCAGGTAGCAAATATTAAAAATCTTATTGAAGAAAATATTAGAACAACAAATATATTGAAACATAATCAAATTACATTGTTTTGGAAAAATAGAATTACAGAAAATGAATAGTTATAGGAAAAGAGGTCGAAAAATCACCAGAAACAATCCATAGAAAGAAAAAGATTTGCAATCGAAACGAAGCTAAGCCAAAAACTCAGGTAGCAAATATTAAAAATCTTATATGAAGAAAATATTAAAAACCTTTTTTAATATTTTCTTCATATAAGATTTTAATATTTGCTACCTGAGCAAATAAAAATTATTAGGATTGGTTTACATTTAGACCATATTTGTGCAATTGAGATGGTTTAGGTTTAATAAATAGAATAATGAACTTGAGAAGAAGATAGCATATTGATAAAGATGAGGTACATAATATATTAGGGTATTGATAAAGGAATACATCGACTGATTTGTGCGACACCAACTGTAGGTCTAAAAAGGTGTTATAATTACACTTTCCGTTTGATATCTTCAAACGCCTCAAACTGAGCAAGCAATTGATACTCGTATACTCTGAGTATGGCATAGGTGGTACGATGACATTTCTAATAAAGAATGGTATCATTACCGGGTGTACCATAAGGTGTACAAACCACTTCCATCCTAAGGTTCTATCTTATAACCGACTATGCCGGATGTATTCCAAAGTTGACCAGTTTCTGCGCCAGTAATTATAATTTGTTCGAGCACTTATTAGTTGCTCTAGCTAATTTTTTCTAATAATTACACAACAAATAAAGAAGTTTATTAGATAAACAATTATGTTCAAGTTCGAAACATAATTGTTTATCTAATCATGTTTATTTTGAAACAATGAATGATGTTCGAATAATATAGTAGGATTATTTAGTTTGGTAACTTTAAGAAACTATTATAAGAATGTATAAGAATATTACAATATTTTTTCAAATTCATTAATTGATCAAAAATTAAAAAAAAAATAATAATGCTAATTTGAAAACTATATTTTTATTAATTGTGCTTTGAATACAAATCGTTAACAATTAGTATAGCGGTACACAGTACTCGACATTTATAATTGACAGCACTTTGTAAAATGTTTATGTCCCAAACTCGAAGTATTACATAACGTATGCTGCAATATTAAGTGTTCGTTTCCTTTTAAAAGTATTTAATAATTATACTATACGTTGTTAAAAAATTATAACATTAAAGACTTTCGTTCGAATTTAAAATTATTTGGACTTTCGTTTCGAATTAAAATTAAACACTTTTAATTTATTAAAGAAATACATCTACAATATTCATATGAAAGTTGTTTTCGATTGCCTTAAGTAAAGACATTATAATGCCTATAATTTTCTATGCAATTGGGAATATTTATGCCTTGAGATTTTCAAATTTACGATGCATTAAGTGAATAAAACGTTAATTTACTTGTTAGTGTACTCTTCAGAATTTCTCATTCAAATAGCCCTGCGTTCGTTTTTTTTTTGTTGAGGAAGCATAACTATGTTAAAAGGTATTGTATAAATATATATTCAAAAAAGTTTACAACTGCGGGAATACTAAATTTATCAAGATGCGAAGGCATTTAAAATAAAATAAAAATCGTAATAACAAATATAAAAACATTATATCCAATGCATGAAAGTTGTAACTGAGAGCAAAAATATATTGTAGTAATATTAGAGATATCATATTTCGAGAATGGCAGAAATTTTAATCAAAGCTTGCCAATTAAACTTGCTTTCTATGGTGAATAAAATCAAGGTTTGGCAAATAATCAAATTTTAAACGATTAGGTATTTAACAAATATTGTAGTTTGTAACTCCGCTTCAGATTCCAGTAATTTATTGAAGAAATCTTTAATCTTTTATGCCCCTGCTATTTTGTTATTTAAAAAAAATACGAGTCAACAATTTGCTGTCTTAACTCATATTATCACATTTACAGGGTGGACCATTTAAAAGTGCTCATCTTCGGCCAATTGATCTTGAGCCCATTGGGCAAACCGATAATGCATCGGATGGTCATGCGGCTTTAGTTGTTGGAGTAAATGAACTTTGTAAGCTTTCATACCGAGGTCTTTGTGCAAAATTCTCAACAGAGAAGTGCGAGAAATGTTCAATTCCTGAGAACGGTGACGAGTTGATGTTGATGGATGATCACGAACATTTTCAGCAACGGCGACAATATTGTCGGTCGTACGCACTGTATTAGAGCGGGAACCAATTGCTTTGCCAACCAACAAACCATTTTCTCGAACTCGCTTCACGAATTTATCCACAAGTTGACGTGATGGCATTCGATCTTTGCCCATTATTTTATTAAATTTCTCCCAGTTTGGGTTGAAGACACACCACTTTGGAAGTAAGTTCTCAATATTTCTCACTTTTCTTCAAGCGTATGGATTACCATTTCGTAAAATTCAGACTTTCAACTAATAATTTGTCAATTCGTGATGACATTTAACACTCAAGTACTTCAAATAAATAGTGGTTCAAAATGCTACCGCTAGATGGACCACCCTATATTATTTCATCGATCATATTCTAACAAAAATTTAAAAAAATCAATTTAAGTGCACTATCCAAAACAAGCTTATGAATTTGTTTGATTAATTCAAATTTTATTTCCCCTAAAACTGTCACAAAATCTAGTGGCGAATTTGAATTAGAGAAGTGTGAAAGTGTGTAAATTTAATAACTTCGTCAATATGGTCAAATAGATATTAATTCACAGTATGGTATAGTAATACTATACCTTACTTAAACGGGTCATGTACAAAAAAATGTTCATAAAAAGAAGTACAAAGTATGGAAAATAACACAAATTTTAGACGTTATATACATATATTGGAAACAAATTAAATTTGTAAGAAGAAATAAATCTAACCATTCACAATTAAGCTGCTCACATATTCAACCGTGTCAGCTACATTTTTTGCCATGCAAGTATAGTTGCCAGCATGATCAGCTTTTAGAAATTCGATTGTAAGTATACTATTTCGCTTTCCATTTCTCGACACGGACATTCCAAAATATGCATTTATTGGTTTTCCGTTTAATAACCATAAAATATCTAATGGTAAATCGCCAGATGAAACAAAGCACATCGCTGAAACCGATTCTCCAAAATTAACTGCATTTTCTCCGAAACTAAAAGGCGAAATTTTCGGAGGCACTGAAATAGTTTATAATAGTAACGAACTATTTTTTTAAATAATATTCATACTAAAAATTAAGATATTTATGCACTAAGTATATAATTTCTTCAGTACATTATTTTAATGTTTACATTATAATGGCACTAATAGTAATAACGAACTACTTAATAATATCAAACATGTACCAAAAAAATGCTAAAGGATGAAAAAATACAGATAAATGAAGGATATGTTAAATAATTTATAGTTTGCAATACCATTTTACTATTCATAATATATATTTGTTATTGAAAGACTTTATTAACGCTTAATGAAAAACATCGTTGTTTTTAAAAAAACATTTATTGGTTTAAAAAAACATTTATCGGTTTATAAAATAATTTTGATATTTTATTACTTTTCTGGTTTATTTGATAAATATTTGATCAAAATGAATGCAAAAGTCAAGGTCCTATAATATTATGATAAGCTTTTTTTTAAACAGAAATCTGTCGAAAAAATTATTTCATAAGCAATTAAATCAATAATTATAATAAAGTTTTACTGTCTTTTCACAAATACTAAATTATTTTAAAATTATTAGCACATACAGATTTCTTTAATGATGATCTATATATAAGCCCATTGAGATTTGATGCTACAGTTCAATAATCTATTTTACTTTAAATTTATCAATAATTCAATAATTTCTACCCGATTTGTATATCTTTTCTTCCCTTTTTTTAGTAGCTTTTTTAAATCCAAAAATATAATTATTAGAATTGAGAGAATTTAATACTAAACCGTAAAGAAATAAATTAAAATAATGATTCATATATATATACGATTTAATTTACTTTTATTTGATTAATTTTCTTCTATAATAACCTAACCGATATTTTTAATTGTTGGATTGCGTTCAAGAAATCGATACTCAAGTAATGTATGGATATACACTGAGCACTTTTGTGTATGCAATATATTGTGTCACATTTTATTCACTTTCTACACAAAGTATATTACCTCTAAGGAAAAATTAGGTGATTGCGGTTAAGATTACCACTGCTAAATTAATAATTAAATCTTTTTTCATATTAATATTCAGAACATTTCCCTAGAATATAACTACATATATAAATACACATAACTTAGTGAATAAATTGTGTTTATCAATGTTTTTGTCTTACCCAAATTTTTTAGTATTTCATTTGATGAATCTAGCAGTATTCATATAACAAAAATAAAACTAACACATTTGGTGTCTCAATCTTACTTCGAGTGATCAAAAGTTCAAAATTAAATTTGCATCGTTGAAATAATTAAATGAGTAAAGTAAAAATAACTACCATAAAAATCTATATCCTGACGAAATTTTTGTGCGAACTTATTGCAGTGATTTTATATTTGACTACTATTAGCCTTATCATTGATTATAATGAAATCTTTTCAGTCTCAAATAATGTGGAAAGTTAATACACATTTCTAAAAATGTTTCTTCGTAGTCTCAAAAAAATGTTTCTTCGTAATCAAGTTATTCGAACTTATACTTTTTAAAACTTTTAACTTTTTAAATTAATGAAGAATAAAATTCAGATAGTTTTCAAAATTTTTAAAAATTAAAATATCTTTCATTATATTTCAATTTTGTAATAGTATTTGTTTGAACTATTACTACTTTCACATAAATATATAAATGTTTGGTGGAAACGTCAAAGTGCTAATTTCTCAAGAATAGATATATTCTTCCAGCGCAAAATAAGTTGTTCGATGCTTCTTAGGAAATGAATTATTTAAAATCTAACAATATTTCTCTGATACAAATTAAATATGGTTATAATTACAACATATTCGAGGTCTGTTCAAAAAGTATCGCGAATTTTGAATTTCCGCGGGTTACGTATATTCGATTTTCGATTTTTTGTGGCGTTATGTTCGTACTCATGTCTCTCACTTATGCCGACAAGTTCGTCCATTTTGAATGTTCAGTTAATTTTTGACAGGTGCCTTGCTTGCACGTGTTTTGGGTCGTCTTCGATTCGATGAGAAATTATTCCATTAATTTATTTCCATGACATGCCATTTTAAATATCAAATTAAACAAAACATAATTTTTTTACGCGTGTTAAAAATGACCTATCTTTAGCATGAAAAAATGTCGTTCGAACGTGATATACCATATGTACAATTTAATTTATTCATTGAGCAGGAGTGATATCCATTGTTCACAAAAATGTGACGGTTTTTTCAGATTTTTTTCATATTTAGTATTGGTTTTCTTTCCACTATTGAGTCGGTTATTATTGTATTATTGAGTTATTGAGTATGTTACATATAATAAACAAAAAATATCTATTATCGAAAGATCTATCAATCCCGAGGTCCACTCAACTTTAAATTTCATTGAGGTCCACTCAACTTTAAAGAAGTCAAAGGGAAAACCAAAAAAAAAAACGCAGCTTTATACAATATATACATCTGCATTAATGTTATATATGTGCGTATATAAATATATACATAATATATAATATGTACATATATGGTATATATCCATGTATATTTTTATCGTATTTTCTATAAAATTAATTAGTTGTATTCGACCCTTACATTTATTTCGAGGTAATATTATTTTTACCACAATGCACATCTGTTAACTTTGAAACCCCTATTCTGAAGAACTGGAAAATACAGAGATTATTTTTTCAACCATTTTATCCAAATATGGAATGCTCTAACTCAACCAATTTTTCCGAATCATTACAATCTATGAGTGCATCGACTTTGCACAATCGTAATGCCAAAATATAATAGGGATATTCAAATTTCCTTTAGCGTAAGTGCTTTATAAAAAACAACAATTAAAAAATATGAAGAATATCATGAATTTTAGTTCGAAAAAAGTATACTTTGAATTCAAATTTCGAAAATTAGGCTACTTTGTCTGTATACCAAATTTACTCGAAAACACAATTACTGACTTTTCATAGTTCATGTTATAAAGTTTCTCTTTTTGTGTTTTATCGCGCTAGTATATGCACCATAGAAAACAACTTTAATGTTCACATACATCGATGCAATAAACACTTTTGATGGCACCTATGCAAATTCATTTCGATTTATTCGCCGGTTTAAGATTTATATCTATTTTTACGAAATTCATCCGGATTTGTGATAATTGAAGGAAATTTCGAGTTCGACGGTATACAATAGATTTTGGGTGATTTGTGTTTATAAAAAAAAGTCAGAGTACACTATCCATTGCCCTTAATGCGCCAAAATGGCATCAAAATATAATTTTAACAAATTATATATTTCGAAATTAATGAAAATAATAAGTTTTTAAACATAACATATAATAAACATGCAAAATAAGTTTTTTTAAATATATAAAATCAAACATTTCAGATGTCGAACATCAAACCGTTAACGTGCAGGTGCGCGAAAAAATGGGATGAACCAGCTGTATTTTTGGCAACACATTTATAAACTCCACGATGCTTTTCATTTAATAAATCGATGTTTAATGAGCTAGTCCTTGCATTAATTCTTAAAATTGTGTAATTGTCCTGATTCACAATAGGTCTATTGTTAAATGTCCAATGAATGTCCAAAGGCAGGTCGCCTTTTAAAACTATACAATTAGCACTTGCAACTTCTCCGATATTCAGAGCTTGTACACCAAAACTGAAGTTAACTATTTGTGGAGGAACTTTGAAATAGCAATGTTGTTAATAAATACAAACCAAAATATATAGTACAATTTGCTATGTTAATTTTATTTTCTACATTTAAGTCATATAATTTGAAATTCTATTCCATATTTAGGACTTATAATATACTGGAAATATATCATTCCACATAATTCTAAAAAAAATAAAGGAACATACAATTTATGTAAACCTTCGTTTAAAGTAAAACCTTCGCGCAATAAAGCCGAAAATTTGTCATGTTGTGTGGCTTGTGGAGTCGTCTTATTAAAACCAAATATGGTTCAGATTAAAATCTTCAAGTTGAGTTTTAAAGAAGTCAGTTATTATATAGCCATGGTGGTCAAAATACTCGTAGCTAGTTCAAAGAACATCGTGCCAACTACACCAAACAGTCCCCATTCACGAATGCAATTGTGCTTATTGAGGTATTCATCGAGCGAGAAATGAGTGTCATTGGTGAAGAAAATTTCAGAGTTTTTAAAATTTTGACACGTTGAAAATTGTTACAATTAAAACGCGTTAGTCGGTGGTTAAACAATCCGCAATTTAAATTTGCAGCTACAAATAACAGAGATATACCCTCTCGAACTACGAAATAAATGTTAGTAACCTATAGAGTATTTTTAAACTTTTCTCTATTCTTCCTCGAGAAAAGTTTGAAGTACATATACATTTCTTATTCAACGTTCCAACTATTCCAAAAGATGTTTATTTTTTGTTTAAGTTCTCGTTGCAATTGAATAACTTGTTTCTTATCATTTGGAATCCTAGAACGTTGATACTAAGCTTTGGTTTGACGTTTATCGCTTATCAAGCTACAAAGTTTTTCTGACATATTATAGTGCTCGTATGTTTGATTTGTTGTAAGTTATGTGAGCGTTAGTGATTAAGTTTTGTTTGTAAACTGTGAAGTCGTTTTTTTTGTTTGTTCTTTATACTACGTTATAAATAATTCTGTTGGTCCAAGTTCTGTCTAAAACTGTCCCAATCCACTTTACCATTTTTAATTCTAGGAGGGAAGGATTTTAAAATCGGAGAGGAGTCTTATCTAAGGATAACTGGACATAAGATAAATTGGAATTCAGATCAAGAAGTACATTTAATGTGGTATTTATGAAATTAAGTGGTGTAGTGATGAAATAGTCCAAGATATCAGGATGTTTTTTTATTGGTGCTAGGCCAATAGATGGATGAGGATTAAGCTGGGACTTCAATATTAGAGAGTATTTCTTGGAGACTCCTTTTTTGGGGATTTGAAACAAGGATATCTCATTTGGAGTGCTTGACTCCAATTAATTGAAAAAGGACTCAAATTCTACGGCATATAATATTTTTTTCGGAGGACAATAAATGGATGCAATGTTGAAGATAAAGGATGTACATAGGAGAGATATAGCTATCACCTGTAGAGTTTCCGTGGAAGTGTGTAAGTGGAAGGAATGTTTTAAGAATTGTATATTAAAAATGCCAGTTTCACCGTGCGCTGTGTTTTCTGGATGATCATTTCTGTACACAGGTTAAGTATTATCTGGACGTAAAGTGCATCTCGGTTATGAGTAGTACGTGTCTATATACAAACCGTTCGCATTCCATAATAGGATGGATACGGATTTAATAATACATGACAGTATTTATTTTTGGACGAGAAACGTGAAGTTGTACACAACTGTCGTAAGTGTGGACAAAATTGGAGTAAGGAATTTGTTAATTTCTTGGATAAGAGTGTTGATTAGAAGAGTAAATATTGAATTGACATCAGTCGGAGGAGCTGGAGAGGTGGAAGTAGGGAGGGAATACATAAAATTTGATTCTTAATGTTAATGTTGATGTCGATGCTCATGATGTTAATGTTAATGTTAATTGTGTTCCAGTTGATGGTTGTTATTGGTATTTTTGTAGATGCGCCCACTGCCACGAAGTGGTTGAGTTGATTAGTACGATGTTAGACTAATGTCTTGTAAGTCAAGCGACTTTTGTAATTAGCTCAGTGATCAGCAAGGCAGGGTGCACATGTTGCAAGCATTGACTAATTCTTGTTGCAGTCTGCACTTAGCTAGGAATATCCCAAGCTATTAACATTGAACATTATTTAAATTTTTGTTGACAGTTTCCAAATCAATAAATAAAGGCAGAAGCAGAGTTTTGGTATTTTATTAATGATTTTTTAGAGTATGGGCAATTTATTTATATACGTGGGCTACTATATATATTTCTGGCCTAATAATGAAAATGCGAATATTTATCAACGAAAAAGGTTTTATTGTTTTTCAAAATATTCTCCATCAAGATTTATACACTTTTGCATGCGCTCAAACCAATTTTCGAAGCACTTTTTCCACTCCGATTGAGACACCTCCAAAACATGGTTTTTGAATGCTTCAACAGCATCTTCTGGCGACGAAAATCGTTGACCACGCATTTTTTTCTTGATGTGTGGGAATAAAAAGAAGTCATTGGGTGCCAAGTCAGGGCTGTACGGAGGATGACCCATCAATTCGACGTTTTGTCCGGTCAAAAAGGCGCTGGTTTGAGCCGATGTGTGAGAGCTCGCATTGTCATGGTGCACAATGATTCGACTTCTCTTGTTCGTTTTTCGAATTTCTCCGAAGACTTCAGGCAAACAAATGGTGGTGTACCACTCAGAATTGACCGTCCTACGTTGCACAAGCGGAACAGTCGCCACATGACCAGTTTTGCCAAAGAAACAAGCGACCATTTGCTTCGAAGTGCTTCTTCCACGAACAACTTTCGTTGGATTTGACTCGTCTTGGAAGACCCACACGGTCGATTGCTGTTTTGTTTCGGGCTCATACGCATAGATCCATGATTCGTCACCTGTGACGATCTTATAAACGTCTTTTGAAGCACCGCGATCGTATTTTTTCAGCATTTCTTTACACCAATCCACACGAGCCTTTTTTTGAGCGATTGTCAAATTGTGCGGGATCCAACGAGAACAAACCTTTTTTACGGCCAGGTGTTCATGCAATATCGAATGTATGCTGGTGGGAGAAATGCCTAGGCATGCCTCTATCTCACGGTATGTCACATGACGGTCTTGCATTATCAGTTCACGTACGGCATCGATGTTTTCTGGAACAACGGCTGTTTTTGGACGACCTTCACGGAATTCGTCTTTGAGCGAGCGTCGGCCACGATTGAATTCGTTGTACCAGTTTTTCACAGTGCTATAGGATGGTGCTTCATAGCCATACAAAGATTTAAGTTCATCGATGCACTCTTGTCGTGATAATCCACGTCGAAAGTTGTGAAAAATGATCGCACGAAAATGTTCACGAGTTAATTCCATTTTTTTGCCAAATTGATTTTTTCAAGTCACTGTAAACAACACAAATGATAGTCGTACGTCAAAACGTTCTGAGTACGTTTATGCTAAAAAATGTCAAACTTTCCAATGGAAATGTCAGATCGCACCTGGCAACACTTAGTGTTGCCTAGGCCAGAAATATATATAATAGTGAGCGACACTTCAAACTTAAAAACCGATGGTCTCTAACTTATCTTTAATATTGTCAGTGAGCGTGGTGTGGTGCAAATGATGAATAAACATTCTACATGGATAAACATTCTTTAGATGGTAAGTGATATAAGCAGAATGCGTTTCATTCAGCATATAAATTACGCTCCTGTATGATGAAATTTGTATAAATTGCAAAACCCTTATAGTAAATTCGATTAACCGCGTCAACTCTGCAAAATTTTCCACATTTTCAATAAAAATAGGCGGAGTTTTTTGTATAATTTTGGAGAGTTTATGCACTTGGTTCTCTTGACGGTTAGTCGCGAATAATGCATCAAACCGATTTTGTTCCGTGACAGTTGATATCCTTTAGTCTTTTATCTCGTAGAGAAACGAGATATTTTATTACCAGACCGTTTCTGTAGTTTTTTTTTGGTTTTTCTGCTGATTTCAAATATGTTTTTCTGAGTCAGCATCTCACTACTTCAGCAGCACTCGTCAATGATATGTGTGACATACCAAACTTTTACTATTAATATTTCACACAATCAAAACAATCGATGAATACATGCGTTAATAAATGATACCACTGAATTCACTAAATCAATATTAATAAATACTATTGTCAATCATTGATAAGAACAAAAATATCCACTGCCATACGGTCAAAATCAAACACGAGAGCCTAATTAGCTACAAAATATCAAATATGTTTTAAACAAGAAATTTTAAACAATCTTTTAAAACTATCTTTTTATAATGGATTCCGAGAATCTAGAAAGAAACAAAAGAAAACAAAATAGAATCAGATTTTACGAATACACGATAAAACAAGGAACACAATTCCGACGAGTGACGATTTTATCACTGGCAAGGATTTTATCGGCGATATTTTTAATATACATAATTTTTCTTCTACTTAGGAACTCTTCATATATTATTACTCAATGTTCAGGCTATTAGGGAAACTGCCTTGTATAAAAGTGTGTGTCTCAAAAATAACCGAACTTTTTCTTTAATTGAAATGGCTGTAACTCTCACATCTGTCATCCGATTTACATGAATGTATGTTTTTAACGCTGTAAATCTTTCAATAGATGGCGCTGCATGTTGTATGATTTAAAAATAAGTTCGGTTATTTTTCGAACACACTGTGTATGTTATATTAAGACATTGAATAAACAAGATAATGATGTGTATGTTTATTTTGAAAAATTATTTATGTTTTTATCAATTTAATTATGCTAAAGATATATAAAAATTAACCATTAACTGTAAGTTCTGATTCATAACTTGCAGTTCCTGCAGCATTTGATGCTGAGCATTTGTATAAACCACGATGATCCTTCAATATGTAGTCAATATTAAGAGTTATAGATTTACTTGAAATCGTATTAATTATAATTCCATAATCTTTTGAATTTATTATGTTGCCATTCAACATCCAGTTTATTGTAACCGGTAAATCTCCTTTCATAATAATGCATTGAACTCCAGTGCTGTCACCAAAATTTGCTGCAGCATCCCCGAAAGTAAACGGAATAATTTGCGGTGGTACTGTAAATAATGTCATTATTGAATTTTTTAAACTAAATACACGTACTCTTTGTATTTTGCAACACGGGCTAAGGCAACATATTATAAATTTAAAAAAAATAAGTATATTAAAATATATAGTTTCAACAAAAAAAAGTCAGTAAGACTTGTATTATATTTCCCTGCACCATATGCAAGAAATAACTAAATGTTGCCGGTAAAACAAAATCTTAACGCTAAAATATATGTATACACATATGTATGTAATATATATTTACATGATTTTCCAATAAGAGTAATATATTTTTTTGCAAATAAAAGATAAAAGAAATGTGGCAGAGCCCAATTTATTATTTTATTTTTAAGTATAATCGATGCAATTGTGCAATAAATCTAGCGTTCAGTATTCAATTTGAATGCATCAATGGTTGCTGGTTTATTGACATAACCGAATCTCTGCAAATAACTCTACAAGAAGTCCGAAGATGTTAAATCACAACTTTTTGGAGGCCATTCCACATTCGCATTTCTGGCAATAATCCACTTGTCAAACTCTTTCCGCAATAAATCTTTTTTCATTGTGTGGCAATTATTCACGAGGAATTATTCCGGGTGTGTGACAATTCTTCACGAAGAACTGTTTTCTTAAAACCACATATTCGTTAAATCAATATATTTCAATGCAGTCACAAAACGTTTGGTATCATCGATCTATACCGCTCACCATTGACTTTAACGGCAACTCCGTCCTCATTTAAAAAAAATAAAGACCGATGATGCCTTCGTTCCATAAACCACAGCAAACGGTTACTTTTTCTGAATGTAAAGGTTGCTCGTCAATAATTTGTTGATTGGCAATTAACGACAAGTTTATTTATTCACCGATCCAGAGAGATGAAAATACGAATGTAAAGGAAAACTCACCATTATTTGCAAGTTTTTCTAGAGAAAAATCAACAAATTCGTAAAATACGCAATGTTGTGGCAGACAGTCCCAAATGTTGAGTACGCCCTGAAATCGATAAATTTGGGTCTTCATCAACACTTGCCTGAACGGTAGCAATATTCTCGGTATTTCGACCGAATCTTTGTTTTACCGGCACACGAACATTGTGTAAAGAAAAAACTTTCCACAATTCGATAAATTATAAACTGGAAGAAGTGCACGATAAGTTTGCAATAAAAAAAAATCAATAATTTCCAAGCGTTGTTGAGGCGTGTATATTTCTATGAATACATTCCAAAGCTTACTAAATACTGACAGAAGAGTTTACATTTAAAAACATATTACCCCAATTGAAAAACCCCTTTCATATGTACGCATTGTATATTACAGTTTTTTGGATTGTGTGTGTGCATTTGGTAACATATAATTTCTGGTTTTAAAAAATATATACATTGATAGGTACAAATTGTTACATTATAAAAATACTCTTCGGATGGATGAAGAAAGTTACAATTTTACTTTAGCTGCCACAAAATAGAATATGATACAAGATGTACAATATTAATATGGAAAGGAATCAGTGCCGAAGAAACTTATAATACCGCGGCCGTAATAGGAATGACAAATAAAAAGCTATCAAACTTTCCCAAATCCAAAAACATTTTTATACGAATATTTATTGGTTATTACTTGGTAACTCAAAAATTCGCACTTATAACCGAGAACTGACCATTTAGACAATACAGCGCACGGTAAAACTGCCATCCTTATTAGAAAAACCTTAAAACATTTCTTCCACTCATATACACTGTCATGCAATCCCTACAGTCAGTAGCTATAATCTTCCATTGTTTAAGCATGTCGCCCCGCAATTCTATCTGTGTCCTGAGAGTAATAATCTATCATGGAAGTAAATGGAAAATTTTAACATTAAACATTCTATTGAGAGTTAATACCATTTAAAATTTGGTTAACTCCTCGTTAGTAGAAGAGGTAGGATCAAGCAAACTGAGGCAATCCGAGTAATTAAAGCCTTACTTGATGGCATTTTATTGTATTACCTCATCCCTTTGCTAGTATTCAAGCTGCTGCAGGCGACGGTAAACTGTTGCATCCGGTTGGCAGGGGGCGCTCACCGGACCTCGCCAGTCGGAACTATGTTAATTGAGAGGGGGCGTACTTTCATAATTGATTATATCAAAAATGCCCAAATTCCCTTTTTTTAACACTCATCGTTCTCTCTTTTCGACTATCAAATCGATCTTAACCGCACCCCCCTGTCGGAGAGAAATATCCTCCACCCTTTCCTATATTGCATCCCTACGTATGGACGATTCTTTCATAATTAATATCAAGTTTTGCATTCCGTATTACGGTGGGTGAAATCAGTACCGAATATATCAACCAACCTGAGCAGCTTCAGGAAAAAGAAAACGGACCCGCCTCTATACAGGCAACTTTTTCTGTGCGGTAACATACAATATTTTTCCTTTCAGCACAGCGTCCTATTATGTTGAACTGTGGCCCATCATAGTTGCCATTCATATAGCAATCGCTATTATTATTTATACTGCTTCACTCTCTGCAATTAATATCATTATAAACATAAAGC
The DNA here is from genome assembly GCA_958298945.1 of Atherix ibis. Lineage (NCBI taxonomy): Eukaryota > Metazoa > Arthropoda > Insecta > Diptera > Athericidae > Atherix > Atherix ibis. The sequence continues at coordinate 79,919,536 of OY282605.1, read as the reverse complement.
AAAAGCCCATCCTGCACCACATTCGCTACCTTTTGTTTAAAAATAAACATTTTAGGAAATGAGCAGGCAGAATTGCTTTTAAAAATCTGCACTCCATCGACCAACATTTGCCTCAGCTGCTTAACAGGTAACAAACACAGAGATGGTTTTTTAGCAACCCCTTTCTCTCAAACACTGGAATCATACTTTTCGTCCAATGCATTAAGAAACCATTTCGAAGTTCTGGGCACAAAAACTGCCCAGGATTGGAATTGGTTATAGCTGCGCTTCCACACGATTTACTATTCAACAACCTTCTGTAGCCCAGCTGCCAGAACTGCGGAGTTCACATTCCAATTTACATATCATCGGGGACTGCCTGATTTTTTCTCTGGCAGGATTCATCTTATGTCAGTGCTACTTGACCTTTCCGTTTTATTCCCAAGCTCTCTTTATAATCTCCTAAGCCGCCTAGGTTTCAATAACAAAATAAAAACTGAATTCTAATTTCTACCGATGTAACTGTTACATCTTATAAACTTGTAGTGCTAAACAGTAATTAAGTTTTGCTAATCCGTCCACGTATGACATATTAACATCTAACGACCTCTCGTGTCATCATATGGCCTTCAGCCTTCAAGGTCGTGGTGCTGAAGCAGTGACCCTTGATCTACACATATGTTCGTGGAAAATTACCACAAATAACCAAGCAGTAGCATCAGAGAATCAAAATCAATAACAACAAGGAATTCATATTACCAATCAACAGCACCAATTACTTCAAGAATATCGTGAAAATTGCCGAATACAAAAGTTTATCGATCGCAACTGAACTTTTCGTTGTTAACTCAAATAGGCAATAATAACAGAGAGTCCGAACTATGAATAAATTTTTCCGAACCCAAAAACATTTTTATACAAACATTTATTGGCGTTAGTGCGTGAGTACCGAGTTGCAGGAAAAGTTTGGGTTGAAAAGGGTGTTAAATGTCAACTCGAAAATCGTCACCTTTAAATGAGTTTTTGTGTAGAGTGGAAAGAATGATGTCACTTTTAAATGAAAGGTGTGTAAAGCGGACAGAATGATGATATAATATTGACTCGTGTACAGTAGTCGTAACAGTATATCATATCTTGTTCAGTGTGTGCTTCTAAGCGACTGTTTATGAATCGGTAGCAAATGCCTGATGGTAGGAACATAATTCCCACTTAAACTGAAAAGTGAACTACAAATACTGGCAACAATTGACGAATTTCGTCCGAATTAACCAATTAAATTAAATTACAATAATAATTTATTATTTATAAATGATGTTTTATTAAAATGTTTAATAAATCTACAAACAATAGCTGTATTCCATTGGACCAATTTTGCTACAGCGCTGTAGACTCTCAATAAAATGAACATATCACTACAGCAGTAAAATACAATCACACAATAGTCACCAACAATACTGAGTTTATTCACACATAAACAATAAAAACAAAAATATGACATTTCAACATAACCAACGAACCCGCAAATCTATCTATTTTCACTGTAGCAACTACAATCCACCTACCGTACATTGTATGCGTAACTCCAGCGGAAAATTACTGCTCTGTTCGAGGTAAAGTAGATGATGACAGATACACAACTAGTGTAGTAGCAAAATTGGTCCAAAGGAATACAGCTAATGTATTCACTTACCTTATTTATATTTCAGTTTAAACTGTCAAACAACAATCCTGCCACATAACAAAACACTGAAATGTATGGCAGTTCTTGGACTATAACACCGGATGGGTGTCCCACCAACAAGAAGAAAATGAACTAATCAACCTGTTCGTCCTGTTAGCGGATAACGAATTAAACCACTGCAAATCCACCCTCTTTATATATGTAAACAACGTATATAATTCATTCATCATCGCGAAGTCGAAGTGTTAGGATCGCTAGTTTTTTCAATCCAAGTGCTATATTTAGAAATTTGTGCGAGATATACCGTTACACTTTGGAAGTTTTCGGCATTGAACAATTAATGACGGGATTTTATTGACTATTATTTGAACATTTTCTATTCTCTTTTGAAATAGACATCTATCTATCTATATATATAAAAATGAATTCCTGTTTGTATGCGTGCCTAAAACTCCCAAAACTACTCGGTGGATGGAAATAAAATTTTGGTTAAAAATAATGTGTGGCAAAATATGTGCATACATATAATAGTACGATTTTTTGTCCATAGGTGGCGCGCGCGTCATATTGACAGTATCAAATATGATGAAAATGCCACAAAGATGCTTGACGTATTGTGTGCCTGTGTTTGTGCATGATTCAATTGACATTTCTATTTAGTTGAATGCAAATAACAAAAAGGAAAAATATATTTTCATGCGAACCAATAATTTAAGCGTATTTCATTCACTTCCGTTCCCATTTATAGTGAGTGAAATACGAGGGTCGTTCAATAAGTCCTTAGAAAATCCGAGAAATTGCGCTCGTAGTGTTGGTAAAGATTTTTTTTTTGTAAGCAGCATTATCGACAGGAAAGTGTTTTTGTAAGTAGCATTATCGACGATTTACAATTGGGTGAATGAATTTAAACGTGGCCGTTCATCCACAAAAGATGAACATCGTTCAGGACGCCCAGTTGAAGTGTCTACTCCTGAAATCATCGACAAAATCAACAATCTGATTTTGCACGATCGGCGAATTAAAGTGCGCGAATTAGTTGAGGCCACGGGCATATCACAAGGTACAGTCGCTTCCATTTTGCATGAAAAATTGTCTGTGAAAAAAATTTCGGCAAGATGGGTGCCGCGTTTGCTCTCAGAAGAGTATAAGCGCAATCGTGTAGTGGACTCTGAGGCTATGTTGGCACTCTTTCATCGCAATCCTGCCGAATTCCTTCGTCGATATGTCACTGTGGACGAAACCTGGATACACTACTACACTCCAGAAACGAATAGTGGATTTTCAAGGGTGAACGGGCTCCGAAGAAGGCAAAAACTGTGCCATCGGCCGGCAAGGTGATGGCCACGGTCTTTTGGGATTCGCAGGCATCATTTTTATCGACTACTTGAAAAAAGGAAAAACAATAACAGGAGCGTATTACGCGTCGTTATTGCAATGGTTGAGCGAGGAAATCAAAGAGAAACGCCCCCATCTGAAGAAGAAAAAAATCCTCTTGCATTAGGACAATGCGCGTGTGCACACCTGCGCTGTTTCCATGGCCAAAATTGTGGAATTGAGAATGGAATTGTTGCAGCATCCCGCTTATTCACCAGATTTGGCCCCGAGTGACTATTTGCTTTTCTCCAATCTGAAGAAATGGCTTGGCGGACGACGGTTCACTTACAACGAGGACGTCATTGCTCAAACGGATGAGTATTTTGCAGAACTTCCGAAATCCAATTTTTTAGGCGGGTTAAAAATTTTTGAAAAACGGTTGGAAAAGTGTATGAAAAATAAAATTTTTTTTTTTAAAAAAACAGTTTTTTCCATCTTTTTCTAAGGACTTCTTGAACGACCCTCGTATCATTTTATCTTCAAAAGAGTGATCAAATCGAATTATAATCTGAAGAACAACGTGCAAATCGTTTAATTGAAAACCAACAGCGCAATCTAAGAGCACGCGCAGTGCAAGCAGACGAACATCGTGCAAATCGTTTAAGCGCCCAACATCAGCGCAGTCAAAGATTACGGGCTAACGAATCAGATGAGCGTCGCCAATCCCGACATCGACTATAGTCAACGTGAATCTATTATCATTGGCCCTATGAACAAAGTGTGTCCACATTGTAATGCACTGAAATACGCAGGCGAAACACCAGTAATGTGCTGTTCGAATGGAAAAATTGTGTTGCCAACATTAAATGAACCACCAGAACCATTGTTGTCTTTGATGGCAGGTGACACACCCGATTCCAAGCACTTCTTGAACAATATTCGCAAACATAATTCGTGCTTTCAAATGACATCCTTCGATGCAACAAACATCGAACTAGCAAGTTTCATCGAGCTGGATCATTATATCATCGAGCTGGATCATTATTACCGCTTCCACATAAGGGACACAAATTTTTGCAGATTTATTTTTTGGGAGGAGCGGATGATGTCGCACAAGTTCAACAACGGGAAAGATTCAATCCAGGCGCCAGACATCGAGTAATCGTCACACTGCAAAATTTGTTTCATGAGCGCAATGCATTGGTTCGATTGTTCATGGGCGCCATAGATAGAATGCCATCGGACGACTATTCAATTGTCATAAGAGCCGATAAAAGACCTCCTGGACAACACGAGCGCCGATTTAACGCACCCACTATCGATGAAGTTGCTGTTCTTATTGTTGGAGATTAATTCGAAAGGCGTGACATAATCATCCAACGCCGCAATGCAGAGGTACAAAGAGTAGCGGAAACACATCGCTCATACGATGCAATACAATATCCGGTAATATTCTGGCAAGGTGAATATGGTTCTCACTTCGAAATCAAACAAGCCAATGCACTTACCGGTGAGTGAAATAATTGGAAACACACTGAACAATTATTATTTTTTTAATTTTTATTTGATTGCAAATAATGAAAATATTATTGTTGGTTAGGAGCTAATACGAACAAAAAAGTCAGTGCAATGAATTATTACGCATACAGACTAATGATTCGTCAAGACACCGCCAATCACATTCTGAAATGTCGACAGTTGTTCCATCAGTACATTGTGGACATGTATGCGAAAATAGAAAATGAACGATTGTTGTACATACGGTTGAATCAAGTCAAGTTGAGAGCTGACGATTACATTCATCTTCGCGATGCTATTCAAAACGACGCAAATGTTGAAGATTTGGGCACAAAGGTTATTCTACCAGCTACATTCACAGGCAGTGAACGGCACATGCAAGAATACGCACAAGACGCAATGACACATGTACGTGCTTATGGAAGACCAGATCTTTTCATCACTTTCACATGCAACCCGGCGTGGACAGAGATTACACTTACCAAAAAACAACAGATCGTCACGATTTAACAGTACGAGTGTTCAAACAAAAACTAAAATCTTTAATGAACTTCATTGTTAAACATAAAGTTTTTGGAGAAACTCGCTGCTTGATGTACTCAATCGAATGGCAAAAACGTGGCTTACCTCATGCGCACATTTTGATTTGGTTAATGCACAAAATCACACCACAAGAAATTGATCAAGTGATTTCGGCGGAAATATCTGACCCTCAGGATCGAGAATTGCATGAAATTGTGACTACAACAATGGTGCATGGACTTTGCGGCACACTCAATCCAAATTCTCCATGCATGACGAAGGAAGGGAAATGTGCAGTGAAATATCCGCGTCAATTGATTCCGGAAACAATTACTGGCGTGGACGGATACCCACTCTATCGGCGCCGATCAACTGATAATGTTGGACGATCAATTACAATGCGAATCAACAACAATAACATTGACATCGACAACCGCTGGATTGTTCCGTATTCGCCATTGCTCTCAAAAACATTTAAGGCGCACATCAATGTTGAATACTGCAATTCGGTTAAATCGATCAAATACATTTGCAAGTATGTTAACAAAGGCTCCGACATGGCTGTTTTCGCAGTGGCAAATCAAAATGATGAAATCACAAAATATCAAATGGGTCGTTACATAAACAGCAATGAAGCAGTGTGGCGAATTTTGGGATTCCCCATTCATGAACGACATCCCACGGTTTTCCATTTGGCAATACATCTCGAGAATGCAAAAGAACGAGCAGCATTACCACCGAACACAACACTGACGTCATTCTTTGAATTGTGCAGGGAAGATTTATTTGCGAAAACACTGCTGTATACGGAAGTGCCAAAGTATTTCACTTGGAATGCCACATTGAAAAAATTCCAAAGACGAAAACAAGGCACTGCTGTCGAAGGCTGGAATAATTTGTATTCAACTGATGCGTTGGGCAGACTTTACACCGTTCATCCTAACAATCAAGACTGCTTTTTCCTGCGATTGCTGTTGATTAATGTGCGCGGACCCACATTGTTCGAACAACTGCGAACAATTAATGGTTCTTTTTTGCAATTATTGGAATCTGATACGCATTGGGACACAACAATCCAAGATGCAACTATTTCACGTCATCCCGCACACATTCGTACATTATTTACCATCATTTTGACAACTTGCTTCCCGTCTAATCCGAAACAGCTTTGGGACAAATACAAAAATGACATGAGTGAAGATATATTGCATCGCAATATATATCAACCAACGACATGCAAATCGCATTTTCCCCAGAAATGTATAATGAGGCATTAATTTTGATTGAAGACATTTGTCTGACAATTGTGAACAAACCACTCATTACATTGGGGATGTATGCGCAAAATCGCGCATCAAACGATATATACGATCGAAATTTACATCGCGAAAGAGAATTTGATGTCAACAATTTGCGAGCATTGCTTCAAAATAATCTGCCAAAATTGTTGGTACAACAACGAACGGTATACGACACAATTATGGAAGCAATTCAAAATGACCGTGGTGGTTTATATTTTCTTGATGCGCCCGGCAGAACAGGCAAAACATTTTTGATTTCATTGGTTTTGACACAAGTTAGATCCAAAAAGAATATTGCATTAGCCATCGCATCATCAGGAATTGCAGCAACATTTTTGGATGGCGGCAGGACAGCCCATTCGGCGCTTGCATGTTCAACAAACACCAATATGCAACATCAAAAAAAATTCGGGAATGGCCAAGGCGTTGCAAACATGCAAAATTATCGTATGGGATGAATGCACAATGGCGCACAAAAAAGCTTTAGAAGCTCTCGATTGTACGCTTCAAGATTTGCGTAACAAACACGCCCATTCGGAGGTGCAGTCATTTTATTGGCAGGGGATTTCCGCCAAACGGTGCCAGTAATTCCACGGTCTACACCAGCCGATGAGATCAACGCATGTCTAAAAAATGTTTTATCTGTGGCGAGATATGCAAAAATTGCAATTGCGAACAAATATGCGTGTACAATTGCAAAATGATATATCAGCAGTTCCATTCGCAAAATCTTAATAGATGCAATGACAAATTGTATTACGCTGCCACCAGATTTCTGCAAATTGACACAATCAATTGAGGAATTGATCGATTGCGTATTTCCACACCTGCAACGCAATTACATTAATTATCGATGGCTGTGCGAACGAGCAATATTGGCTGCCAAAAACAATGATGTCAATGTCATTAATGCAACCATACTGAATCAAATCGCAGGAAATTCGACCTGATCGATTGATACCGTCACACAAGATGAAGATGCCGTCACTTATCCAACCGAATTTTTGAATTCGCTTGAGGTGCCCGGATTGCCATCACATGAACTAACGCTCAAACTCGGTACTGTTATCATTTTGCTACGTAATATCCAACCACCAAGACTTTGCAACGGAACCAGAATGGCAGTCAAACGATTATTGCCGAACATTATCGAAGCCACAATTCTGACCGGCAAGTTTAAAGGAGAAGATGTGTTATTGCCACGGATACCGATGATACCCACCGATATGCCATTCCAATTCAAACGGATGCAGTTCCCGGTACGATTGGCATTTGCAATGACAATTAACAAAGCGCAAGGCCAGTCGCTTCAAGTTTGTGGAAACAACTTAGAAAATCCATGTTTCGCCCATGGACAGTTGTATGTGGCATGCTCACGCATTGGCAAACCAACAGATTTATTCGTTTACGCACCGGACAGCCGCACAAAGAACGTAGTTTATTTACAAGCATTAGAATAAATTTTCATTTGATTTTTAATGTCATTTAAAATATAAATAAAAGCATTGTTTTCAAAAATTAGAACAAACACAAATGCATACAATTTATCTAAAACCAAAATCGTAATCATGGTGTTGTGCAAGTTGGATTTTTAAAACAAAGCAACTAGCTGTCAAACGCATTTTTTTGTCACTCTTTTAGTTTCTGTGCCGCGGAGTGTACCGGGTAACTACTAGTAATAAATATAATTACATTTATTTTTGAAGAGCTTCTACATACATATATTTTAATATTCAATTTTGTTTTAATATATTTTTAATATTTCAACTTTTTATGGATAATTACCCTAAATCTGCAGGAGTATTTTGGATCCCCACTCTTCTAAGGTTCTACCTGTGCCAAGTTTGCTGAAGGACGTCGAAGAAAAACGTAGTAGAAGAGAAATACGCAGCTCCAGTGACTTAACTACTTTCAATGGATCCTCCTCCTTCCCCAATATCAGGAAGGTTGTGGTAGCAATACCAGTACCCAAACGGTAAAACGCTATACACTCTGCCAATAACTTCAGGCCTATACGGCGTGTTAACGGGAATTTACCGTTAGCAATCTTCTTATTCAGCTGTCTATAGTCTACAACCAATCTCCACTTTTCTCTTGTCCTGTCTTTCCTTTTGGAACTACAAGCAGAGGAGATTTATATGGGCTTACTTAATGGCTCGACTATATCATCTTCTTTCAATTTTGAACAACGAAAGCTCTTCCTATTATGCCATCTGTGATTATTTGCAGGTTATGATTAACTATGGGAAACCATGTTTTATTATGTTAGTTTCATATTCAAGTTTCATGGACGCCAAGCCCTTTGTACATATATATTTTATGGCTATTCCTGTTATTTTGTTAACCGCATTGTGGTTTACAATACTTCTATCTATAAAATTGCCCTGTCATATTGTTAATATTTTCCTATGGTGGATATCCCTTAATTATTCATAGTTATAGGTATATATAGTTTTTACCATGCCTTTCCAAAAATTTTGAATAAATTTTTATTGAACAATATCATTTAGCACAAATTAACCACCCATCAACATGCATATAGAACCGGTCGGGGTACACAGTCGCTCCTCTTCCACCGTCAGCATGCCATGCGTAACTGTTACAAAAATGGTTTATATGGCCTCCTGCTGTTCTTAGATCAGGAAAAAACTTTCGACACGATTTTCCAACACAGAGTGCTTGTCCAGTTGACAGAGTGGGGCAGCGATATTCTATTGAGAGTTAATACCATTTAAAATTTGGTTAAACTCCTCGTTAGTAGAAGAGGTAGGATCAAGCAAACTGAGGTAATCCGAGTAATTAAAGCCTTACTTGATGGCATTTTATTGTATTACCGACACGATTTTCCTACACAGAGTGCTTGTCCAATTTACAGAGTGGGGCAGCGATAACCAAACAATGCATTTAGTCGAATCCTATCTAGTTGGGTGGACTTTTACTATTAGAGCGAATGGCTACTACTCCGCATATTGCAACATGGAGAATGGTACTCCACAGGGATATTCTCTTTCCACCACTATATTTAATGTATATCTGCATTCTCTATATTGTGGCGTAATGAATGCCGCCTCAAAACTTCGTACCACATGCCATCAAGTTAGGTCCTGGTGCCATAAAAATGGTGCTATTATAGATTTCAACAAAACGCCCGGTCCACATGAATGTTGCTGGAAATACTGCGGTACCACTCCAATACCGCTTGGTGGAAATAGACACTTTCCCTTTGCGGATGTCATCAGCGTTCTAAGTATTTCGATTACGCGCGGATTCAGATGGGGCCCTCAAAGAAAACATATTGTTGATAGGGTTCTATTAATCCACCGGTTGGTTATAGTTCTTGTCGGTAGAAAAAGTAAGGTCAGGCAGAATGAAGCAACATGAATGACTACCGCTCTTCTCGACGGCGGCTTGGCCTATTGCCTCATCCTGTCTTCCAAGATGTCCACGGCATGTCTCTGCAAAATTGAGGCAGCGGCATAACCACTACATAAGGTACCATTCATCTATAAAAATCTCTGCTACTCTGAATATATATTGCAGTTCCTGATTAAAAACATATTGAACACCCGTAAACGGAATGGGGGTGTTCAATAATGCAAAGGAATCCCAACATCCTACTTCACAGCATTCCAAATACCCGTCCAGACCCGGTATGGATGCCTTTGAAGCGAGTGGTGTCGATAATTTGGGTTAACATGTCCAGATTTAAAAAGAATGCAACTAACTCAATATGCTTCCGTACATTATTTAAGCACGAGCTGAATCAATTAGGTAATGCTGCAATTTATACGTGTAATACTGATGTGGAAACTAATGACCGTTTAACATCTTTTGTGGTTATTCAACAAGCGGGCAGCTGCTTTGAGGAAGTACAGTATGGTATTTGTCCACACAGGATATCAGCTGCTTTGAGGAAGTACAGTATGGTATTTGTCCACACAGGATATCAGCTTATTTTGCAGAACTCTGTAGATACTATCAGCAATAGTACATGCTGTAAACAACAAACATAAAAGTGACCACAAAGCAATTATTTTTAGCGATAGCCTTGCTGCTTTAAACGCTATTTGTGACTCTAGGAGGGACCCGGTACTATATGATATCAGACAGCGCCTAATAAACAATTACTTTATTCAGTTGCGGTGGATGCCGGCCAATGTATGTTAGGTATTCCTAGTAACGTATATGATAATCGGCTTGCAAAAGATGTTCTTCTCCGCCCAGTTCCCACTACTCATCTCATGGCAACTAACAGCATCAACGTCTACCAGATCCGCAGAATGGGAAACTAGTGAAACTTTTCTCACTACACACTGGCAGACCTTCGCCAAACCGATCTACTCTATAACCAATCCGAAATTCTGGACAAGAAAATCGCTCAGAATTCGAATTGGTCATACCGGAAATCTTGAACATCCTTTTCTGTGGCGTTCGTCTGACCATACCACACATACTGGCGGATTATCAACCAACAAGGAGTTTCAATTCGAGTAGGATTCCTTCAATGACTGGACTACTAGATCCAGCAACACTCTTCCATGGTCCGCTCTTCAACCTAATAACATAAACTAATATTCTCCGTAAAATATAATTATTAATTTTCCTCTATCCAAACAAAAAATCCCGAACTTAGTCTATTTGAACACTTAAATCGTCATTCCTAAGACGCTAAATGGCTTTACGGTCGGGCTGCTTTGGCTTTGGGACCTTTCTCACAAACAAACAAACAAACAAACAACGTATATAATTTTATAGATACGGACGTGCCATTGCGAAACCCTGCAAAGACCTCAAAAATTGCTGATGCGTACAAAAGTGTCGTGCTACCTTGAAGATAACAAGTATGACTTTCACACATCCCGGCTACAACATATGTTCATTGTAATAGTAATAACTCTGCACATTAAAAAACCACATATGTTATTTGTTATGGTAAATACACCACATATAAAGAGCTAAAAAAAAGAACTAACGAGAACAGTAGAAACAACTAGGCAGTGTCCTTATGTAAGTAATAACTTCTCTTTCGCTTCATTCGCCGAAAGAAATTTTAATATACAATAGCAACGCCAACCACATCAATAAAAACAATAACAGCATCAGCAATAACAACAACACCAGGAACAACAGCAACCACAACAATAACAGCAATAAAAAAGAAAAAGTAGCAATATTTTTATTACCCCCAATTAAAATCATCGTCAGACTTAACAACACTTCCATCCACATTAACCACCAAATTGTACAAGAATTAACGATACTGCTAGTACCATTGCTACCTGCCCTACAAATGCTGTATCTTCACTTTCTGCCATTACTAATAAATAAATATAGTCCTTAACTGATAAATCCCTGTCCATCCTCCTTTAGAATGCGAAAGGATTGACTTTTCACCGACAAGAACTAGACATACTGCTACATAGCAAACGTATAGATGAAGCACTTATTACTGAAACATATTTTACAACTAAGTCTTATTCTTATCTCATTAAAAAAATTTTAGCTCATTATTTACACTTACAAACTACCGCCGAATCTATCCAATCTACCGTTATAACTCCAAATTATTATCTTTCACCACTAAATCTAGCTTCTGCATATTGCACTCCTAACAAAACCTTATTTTTCTAATAAGAATAGGGTTGCCGTGTATCAAATCCTCGAGGAAGAATTCTTCATAAAATGCTTTCCTATACCCCACTATAAGTTGAACCTCGTTCTTCTTTTACTTATTGGCCTACATCCACCTCTAAACTTTCCGCTATTTTTGATAATTTTATAACAACTCCGACACATATCAACTATCGAAGATATGAGCTCCGTCATGGCCCCGTTCTTTTAACAATTAGTTCTTTCCTAGTCATAAAGTCATTCCTCCAAAACTGATAAATACGCTGATTACACTGTCATCCCAGCTGATCATCCAAACCCTATCTGCAAAACTATATTTACTCTCTTTAAAAATGGTGCAACAAATGAAAGTGAACGAACATAAATGCGTTCATGTGAATTTCAAATTGTCACGAACTATCTTCTACTACCAAAAGACAAAGCACGTTATCTATGTGTAGGACTTCAGTTTGACGAACGATTAACATGAAATGCTCATACAAAACTTAAATGTTCTGAATTTAACGGACGATACAAGCAGCTACTGCGATTCTTAGGTAACAATTGACAGCAAATAGCTACTTTACAATACAGTGTTGAAGCCAATGTGGACGTATGGACATGAACTTTGGGGTTCGACGAAGCATTCCAACTCCCCACGCATACATTCACTACAATCTAAAATCTTACGTAAAATCGTAAATGCTACATATTAAAGACGTATAATCTACTTTGTACGTAAACTGTGAATAATATGTTACAATACATTTCATTCCCCATCATAATCCACTTGTTAAAATCCTAAACTATCCACCAAGGAATACCCAAAGACTTCGTAAAAGGCAAGAGCCTCACGATAAGCAGAGAAACATCGATGGGTTTACTCCTTCATCATACTTTCCCCTCAAAGTTTATTACCTGTTAAAACATCTTTTTATTACAACATTTGTAATTGTATACATCAAAAAATAAAAAAATTAAAACAAGATCTATTTCGGCGTTAAAACAGTCTGAGTTTAGTGCATTCTCACGAGACTATGAAGGCTTTAAAATTTTACCAGATCAGACAGGATACAGTTTTCAGGCTCAGCCGGAATTGTGTACGGCGCTCAATTGCAAAAACTGGCATATACCAGGTGTATAAGCTTAAATCCCTTGCTTGGTCATAGATCGTGTGAGTGAGCGTATTACTCGTAAGTTACCATGGAGACGCCATACTTCTTTTTTATGTTTGACATCTGTCAACATTAATCAGTGCACATTGTCGGCAATGACAATGTACAACAACATACATTTTTCCTTTGGTAATCATGTCTAGTTTTGTACCAGAAAAAGAGCATATGCGGGAAGCTCTGGTTTTCTGCTTTAATTTGAAGAAATCGGCTGCCGAATCGCATCGAATGCTTATGGAGGCCTATGGTGACAATGCTTTATCGGAAACGTGCCGAGATTGGTTTCGTCGGTTCAAAGACGGCAATTTTGACTTGTGGGACAAGAAGCGTGAAAATCGGCCTAGGAAGATTGAGGACCATTAATTGCAGGCTCTTTTGCACGAAGACGATACCCACATCGCAAAAAATGCTCGCGGAGCAATTGGGTGTTAATAAAACAGTCATTTCTATCAATCTGCGTGCCATTGAGAAGATTGAAAATATTGGAAAATGGATTCGGCATGAATTGAACGATAGGCAGATGGAGCGACGCTAAAACATATGCGAAATCTTGCTCGGCAGACAATAAAAGAAAGTCGTTCGTGCATCGGATTGCGACAGGCGATGAAAAGTGGATATATTTCGAGAATCCTAAACGCAAGAAATCGTGGGTTGATCTCGACTAACCATCAACATCTTTCCCAATACCAAATCGCTTGGGACAGAAGACGATGCTGTGCGTTTGGTGGGATCAGGAGGGTATCGTCTACTATAAGATGTTGAAACTTGGTTTAAAACTGTCAATGCACACTGCTACCACCAACAACTGATCAAATTGCACCGTGCTCTGCGTGAAAAAAGGACGGATTATCAACAAAGACATGACAAGCTGATTTTCATCCACGAAAACGCACCATTACACACGTCAAAAATGGTCCAAAACTACTTGGAGACATTCAACTGGGAGGTGCTACCCCACTCCGCTTATTCACCAGACCTGGCCCCTTCCGACTACCACCTGTTTTCGTCGATGGGCCACGCGCTCGCTGAGCAGCACTTCGATTCTTACGAAGACGTCCGAAAATTGCTTGATGAGTGATTAGCCTTGAAAGAGAAGGAATTTTTTTGGCGTTGTATCCACAATTTGCCCGAGAGATGGGAAAAATGTGTAGCTAGCGAGGGCAAGTACTTTGAATAAATTTGTTTTTGCTTTCTATGAAAAAAACATGTGTTTTTTTGACTAAAAAACAGCGGATTTAAGCTTATACACCTGGTATGTATGACCTAGCTCCCGATTTTGTTCTAATTTTCGTCTATGCCTGAATACAATTCTGATTTCCGTAAAGTAACTTCCATAGAAAAATTCAGTAAATCCGAACAAAAAAAGGGCTTCTCATTTATAGAGCATTGTTGAGTACGACATCTATCATCTAACACCTCCCACCTCACTTAGAATTTTAATTTTCTGAAGCCACATCATAGGACCAGAATAAATTATAAATTCCAACAATAATTCCTTATGTAAATTTTTATATGAATAATCAATTCAGTTCAAATTTACATCTCGAAATTCTAGTTTGAATCAATGTCCAATTTGACTGTTCATGTATAATTTCTCCCAAACTTGTTTTCTCCATTTCAGCAAATTATATATTATATGTCTATACTATTTAAATTATTAAAATTATGTATTATTTTAAATTAAATATACACATATCACTCTATCTACATAGAAAAACAGTGTTAAATCCTAATACAATAGTTTGAATAAACAACATTTTTTATTGAAAAAAGAAAAGCGTCCCTAATTTAGTTAGTTATTGAAATAAATAAATTTATTTATAGTTAATATACAAATAGAAATGGTCTGAAGAAAATATATCTAGTTCATTTATGAAATAATAGTAATAGAATAGCATATTAATACATTGTATAGAAAGTAAAGATTAATAGTTTTAAAAAATAATCAAAATTTTTTCATTACTAGTGATAACACTAATACCGACTATTGCTTGTTTTCTCTTTAATTTTAATTATCATTCAATAGTTAATTTGCTAGTTAATAATTAGTGAAATCAAAGAAGAGTTGTTTAGATTTTGGATTACATTTAACTATTTCTGACATATTTTGTGTGGCTAAAAAGTTTCTTTTGTAAGCTTCAATAAATATGCTTATAAATAAAGCAACAATTATTGTACTATTATTGTACTATAGAGTTTTGATTTTTGAAACAGAATCCATCAGCTCGATGTAAGAATAAAATCGAATGCGTGCGAAAAAAAATGTAAATCGAAGCACAAGTCTATGTGAAACGTACGTTCAAAATAGTAGACATATATTTAAAATTATAAATATAATAATTATGTGTGCGTTAAAATATGTATGCATTTAAGTGGTCACTTGTCGTTTCTCTCCGATTTTTTTCAGATTGCTGGAAGCACACCTATTCAAACGGTTGGATAAAAAATATCATTATTAATATGCTCTATAAAAAAAGATTTTTGTTTATTTTATTTAATTTTTGCTATTAAAAAAGTTGAAATCAGAATTTTTGAAACAACTGTCATTTGTTGCGTAAAAATATACCATGTGAAAACAAAGTCGTTAAGAGACTTTTTTCCGTCGTAATAATGATATTAAATATAGCTTATTTTTATCTTTTTAACTTCAAACGCCATTAATGCATGAATTGAATCAAAATACATGATTACACTCCGCTTTGGACAAAAAAGTTATATTTACCGATTTGCATATACATATTTTTTTCTGCTACGGAATTATTCTTTGCAGAAGTATTAACAGACATTTTATATTAAGAGATATAAGCGTTGAAATATGTGAACTTCCACTTCCGTGAATAATATAATATGACTATCATGCAAAGGGGAGCGCTAAATGACCCCTTGACAAGGTGTATTACGAAAAAGAAACCTTTAAGTTTCTGCTTTAAATCTTTTCGTAATACCATCTTAATAAAAGTTAACATTATTATAAGAAATTTACAGATTAGCAATTATACTTTAATTTACGATATCACCATGACGAAAATGTATTATCACTTGATAAAAAGGAGTCCATGACAGCATCATATACAAAGAATACAATAAAAAAGAAAAAAATCAAACAGTTTTACGTCTATGAACTGGAATCTCTATAAAAACAACTGAAACAGCATCTACAGGACAACTAAATTATCATAATTTTGTATTGTGGTAGAAAATGACCGAATGGAATATCTGAAACTATAATCAAAACGTTTCTCTAATTTTATCATATTTAGTAATTATAAAAACATATTCAGTTATAAGAAGTAATTATAAAAACATACACAGTGTGTAAACCGAACTTTATATTTAAATCAGACAACATGCAGCTATTGAAAATTTGCAGCATTAAAAAGATACATTCATCTTCTTTCAAACGCACCTAAATTCATTTAAATCGGATGACAGATGTGAAAGTTACAGCCATTTCAATAAAAGAAAAAGTGTGCTAATGTTACAAAACAAAAATGAAACAAAGAGCAAATATAAAATTTTGTGTTAAACTTGAAAAAAAAATTCGCTGAGACATACGAATTGATGGAAAAGATGGGTTTATGGTGATGATTGTATGAGTCGTACTCAAGTTTATATGTGGTTTACACGATTTAAAAATGGTTGTGAGGATTTAAATGACGACCCAAGGCCAGGTCATCCAGAAGCTAGTAATTGTGCTGAATTGGTGGAAAAAGTCCGGGAAAACATTGGTATCGATGCAAATTTTACTACGAGAATGTTGGCTGAGGCATTAAATACGAGTAAAAACACTATTTGGAGAATTTTAACTGAAGATTTGCGTAAAAGAAAGGTCTGTGCGCGTTTTGGTCCACATGAACAATCGCTCGTGTGGAGCATTGCAAAGACATTGTTGAAACTGCTGAAAACGATCCAGACTTTTTTGATTCGATCATGACTGGTAATGAGTCATGGTGCTTTAAATATGACCCTGAAACTAAGCCCCCCTCCGTATTCGCCTGATCTATCACCATGTGACTATTTTCTATTCCCAAAACTGAAAACCACGATGAAAGGACCATTTTATGATGATATCCCAGCCATTCAAGCAGCCGTAACCGAGGTGCTGAAGAACATTCCTATAAATGACAATAAAAAAATCTATGAATGCGCTGGTTTATCGTTCCAAACGTGGTATTGAGTCTAATGGAACTTATTTTGAATAAATAATAACTTTCAAAGATAATATAATGTGTATTTTCTTCTATATCCAGAAAGTTGGGTTATTTTTGGGACACACTGTGTTATATTCAGTTATATTATATAACATAAGCTAATTTAGGATTTAATTAATAAAATATTAGGAATTTGTTGTAAGGAATTAATTATTAGTAATTTATAATACCTGTACTCTATATTATGTAATATAATATTAAAGTTCGTTAATTCCAAAATATATTTGTCACCTTTGTGTTTACTCCTCAAAATTTAGAAATCAACAAAAGATATACATAAAAAATATATGATATTTATATCATGTTTATAAACATGCTTATAAAAAAAATATTAACTGACAATTAATATTGTAACAATTATTTCAAAAGTCTACAGTTATTATATGGCGGCATATAATTTTACAGTAAAATAAAATATAATTTATAAGTTCTGAAGTGGAAAATAATTGACAATATGCTCAAAGTAAATTCTGTATCAAATAAAGATATAAACGTTTATAACTTATGCTAATTAAATAAAATAATGCCAATATGAACATACCAGATATATAAAGGTTATTTTATTGAAAAATATATTTTCTATATTATAAAAATATATTTTCCCTTCATTATATTTCTTTCATTTTGACACTTCTAGTAATATCTACACGTATCAATACTTCGCTGGTATTAATTAAATATCTATAATAATTAAAACATTACCCTTTAATTCAATTTTAATAAAATTATAAGTGAATATAATGTTGCAGAAGTATATTTCTAGCTGAGGCAATATTTTTTCTTAATAATATTTAATATAGAACTAAAAGTAGTTTGCTTTCACATCTTGGTATATGATATTATATTAATCCATAATAAAACCACTATTGCGTCGATTGATAAACGTATTATAGCCATTTAGTAACTACTATGTGTATACGATTTACAAAGAACACATTTATAATTCATACATGAAAAAGGCCAGTATTTAAATTATATAATGTTGTTTTATAGATCATTAACGACGAAACACATTTTCACATCGACAGTTACGTTAACAAACAGTTTCAATGAATTAAAAAGTGAATGTGCCGAAATTGAATGAATTCAATTTACATAAGCTTTGGTTTTAACAAGACGGCGGTACGAGCCACACAACACGTCATCGGTTTGTTGAGCACTAAATTTGGTGATGGAATAATATCACGAAACGCTGATGTTAATTGGGCACTAAGATCTTGCGATTTAACACCGTTGGACTATTTTCTTTGGAACTATTTCATAGGAAAAGTGTATGCCAATCATCCAAGAATAACTAAAAACCTAAATGCATTCGACAGGAAATTGATGCCGTTGATCCACTTTCTTTCGGAAGTCAGCGAAAATTTCCACGTTTGGATACAGGCCTACAAACTGAGTCGCGGCGGTTGAATTTATTACAATTATATATGAATTGTTTTTCATACATAGTTATAACATAATCAACTTTCATTTTCAATAAAAGTGCTCACGATATATGTGTTTTCTTCCCGTTAAAAAAAAACAACAACAAATGGCCCACCCTTAATAATAATTATAGATAATATTAGTAAATCTGGGAGTCAATTTATTGATATGGTATTAAATAAAAAAAAATGCATATATACTAGACAATTTTTATCAATCTTCTAACCATTAATAATTAATTCAGCAGTATAAACTACTGTGCTTGCAGAATTTTTTGCAACACAAGTATAATTTGAGCGATGACGTGCTTGAACCGATTCAATACTCAATATGGTGATTCGTTTGGTTGTTTGAGTAATTAGAATTTCCTCATTTGTTACTAATTTACTATTATTATGTGGATATGATGTTGTCCAAAAAAGCTCAATTGGAAGATCACCTTTGCTTACAGTACATGTAGCAGATACCATATCATATATATAAATTGGGTCCGTTCCGAAATCGAAGGGCACGATTTGCGGCTGAACTATTTTTATGTAGTAGTTAATTTACATAATTTAATTTTCAGAAATTTAAATTAAACATATACGTACATATCACAGCATAAAAAATGACTTTGATTTTAATTAAAATTTGATTAAAATTATATTGTATTGATGACTTTATTTTACGTTTATTAAAAGATTATATCTTTCAATAATTGAAGTTAACATTTATTTTAAGTGATTTTATTTGTAATTAATGTTTGCTTTTATATTATTAATTATAATATGCAGACGGATTAACTGACTCTATATCAAAAGTCATCAATTGAAAACAAAGCTGTAAATAAAAATTATTCGAGACTTACCCATAACCTGTACTTCTAAGGCTCCTCGGGCACTATAGCCTTCAGCATTCTTTGCTACACAAGTGTAAGTAGCTTGATCGGAACTCCTTTCTACATTTTCAATAATTAAAGTTCCGTTGGGAAATACCTTTTGTTTTCTATTAATTGGTAATGCTCGATTATCTGTGATAAATATATAATTACTGACGAATTATGGTTATGTATACACATAAACTTATAATTACCTCTTTCCCAAACAATTGATTCAATTGGATATCCAGCAACAGGACATGTAACAACAAGCGTTTCACCAGCAACAATTGCCTTTTTCTCCATTTGTCGGATATAAGGAAGACCATAAACATTTATTTTTGCAGAATGCTCTGCAATGCCAACTTTACTATTGACAATGCATTTATACAAACCACCATCATTTGTATGAATTGATGTTATATTGAGGTATGATACAACATCTCCGTCAGCAGTAACATACCGTCCAACTTGAAATCTTTCAGTGTGAGTAATTTTTTTCCCATCAAGCTCCCACGATATTTCTGGGGTTGGATTGCCTCCGGCTACACATCTTAGAAATACACTTGGGCCAGGATTTAGTGTTTCTTCTTTGAAAGCAGTTCGAATAAATGGTGGATCAAAACGTCCTCCTAACTTCAACTCAGAACTTCCCTGTGCACTTTCCTGATCGTTTCGAATAAAGCATTGATACATTCCTTTGTCCTCTTTTTTAACAGATTCAATTCGGAGAATCGATTCATTATGACCGATCGATTTTCCATCTTTTAGCCATGAAATAGTTTTAATAGGATTTCCGGACATTTGACAGGTGAATACCGCCGGACGACCAAAATCAACTGTCTGAGTTGGAGGATTTACTTTTGCATCCAAAGGTGCGGTAACTGTTAAAACTGTTTCAACACTTTCGCCTCCAACTGAATTATTAACGACGCAGAGATATTTTCCAGAGTCCTCTACAATAGCGTTTTTGATAATAAGTGTTCCAGAAACTTGCTTAATACGCTCATTCAGAACAACAGCTTGTTTTCGTGTTGATCCATCAATAAATTTATACCATCTATAAAAAAAGAGTATGATGATAGATATTTGTAGTTATATGTATGTATTTCCTAATTTTTGATTCTAAGAGTGTTATATCTATGAGCATTTTAAACATTGATTTTTTTAGTAATTTGTATAATACTGTATTACATACAAATAAAATTTTGCAACAACATCGTTCGAAAATAACAGAAAACGATGGTTAATTTAATTGAGTTACAAATTCGGCTAGACAAGTTAATAGCACAAATAACAAATTTAGTATCGATTTACAGTCGTGAGGCGAATATTGTCTGCATTTCTTTTAAATATAAATATCAGAATCTAATAAAATTTCATAATTTTCCTGTACACAGGAGAAAAGAAAATTAATTTTTGAAATATATATTTTTGTTTAATGTATTATGAAACTTAATAAATAATGGACATGAATTTAATCAGTTTTAGCAAGTTAAAATTTGTTTAAAAAATGTAACTCTCTATGCAAAAATTGCGAAATTAATATTATTAAGCCATATAAAATAATTTGAATATGATTTTCTGAATATATAATATTATTACAATACTTTTCAGGGACGCAGTTTTGAATTTATGTTTAAACAATTATCGATGTAAGTTGTGTATTTTAGCTGAGAGAGGGAGATCCACGTCTTAGAATTTTATTGAAAATTAGAATTTGTTCATAAATTTATGCATTTGATTAAAAAGGACGAATATTTTATTAACTCATACTGTAGTAATAGCAGACTTTATATGCATATGTCAATAATAACTGACTGGGTATGCATATGCTCAATGAATGACGTATTGCTGCATCCAAAGATGAAATTCGAATACCTGGCATGAAACCAATGAATAGATGACTCTGGTTTAAAATATGACATTAAACCAAGGGAGTCTGATTTCAGACATTCTTTTATCTTATCTCACTAAATATTATCTTATCTCACTAAATATTTTATCATGATAATTATCTTATCTCACTAAATATTTAATCATGGTGCTATTATGCCACAAATTACAAGTGAGAATTTTACTAATGTCGCGCTTTGTTTTTATACGTTAGAAATTATTCATATTATAAGCATTTCACGAATTTTAATATGCAATTATGATTCGTTGTGCATGAATTATGGGAATGGGCATCGAATTTCTTACTGAGATCTCTTCTAGGTACATTCTTTCGATTCAGATTACTCATAGGGTATTTTATACATCATTGCACAAATGCATTGATGGCATTTTGTTGTATACTAGAATAAGTTATTTACTTGACTAGACAGCCTGAAAAAAATAGTACAAATATTGAGAAATTTTGTTGAAGGAAAAATTAATAAAATTCAATTCAAGAAAGTAACATCTTGTATTTTTATTGATCATTACGGTGCCTTAAAATATCGGATCCAAATAGGAGCCGCATTTAACACCAAACCTTTCACTAGCGAAAACTAATCTGGTGAAATCAACTCGAAAGAATAAAAAAAATTACAAATGGTAAGAAACATCAATTATACGGGCCTGAATACGACTGAAGCAGCAGAAGACATCAAATTACGAAGAGAACTTCAACAGAAGGAAGAAATTTACTAGCAGAAGCCAACAAAGATGCTAGCGCAGGACCGAATTCACTTGCCTGGATCATGTCCTAGATAAGTTAGCAGCGGCAAAATTTTTCTCTAGTCTTGATATCACAAATTGAGCTTGAAAAAGGATGGAGGCAAATGACAACATTTTCAACCAATAGGGACCATTATAAGTTTAAAAGGTTGCTCTTTGGTTTGAAGATATCCACAAACAGGATAGCACTAGCGGGTTTAGACTCATATGCATGTGTACATGTCGATGACATAATAGTTTTCGGTTCGGAGTTGTACAACTACAACGAGAACCTAGGAAGCGTATTCAATAGTCTAAGATAATACAATCTCAAATTGAATCACGTAAAATTTAGCTTTCTAAAAACGGAAGTAATTTATTTAGTACACCTATTAACAGCGAATGGAATAAAAACTAATCCAAGTAAGAATCAAGTTATAAAAAATTATCCCATACCAAAAAAAACGCTGACGGAGTAAAATAATTCGTAGCTTTCTGCAATTACTATAGACGTTTTATACAGCAATTTGCAAAAATAGCTAAGAATGGACAAGCGAATGCACAATGACAAACGACAAATTAAAACAACTTTTAATAAGCTCACCCTTACTTCAATACACGGATTGTATTGGCACACAATTCATCATAACAACCGATGCCGTAAATTATGCCCCGGTAGCAGTTTTGTCACAGGCGGACATTGTCAATGATAAGCCAATAGATTATGCTAACAGGACTCTAAAAAAATTTGAACTTAACAAACCAATAATAGAGAAAGAGCTGCTAGGCATACATTGTGGTATTAATCACTTTAGGCCATACCTATATGGCACACGGTTCAAGATAGTAACCGATAGACGGAATGAAGGCTAAAAAATTAGAAGGAAATTAAAGTAAAATTGATGAAAGGCGCAATTACAGTAGAGAAAAAACAGGTCCACCCCATACGTGGGAATGCACCTCTCTATCATACGTGGAAATGCACCTCTCTATCAGAAATATAAAACGTGTCCAATTTAAGAAAATAACAGAGCTCCAACATCAAATATAATAATTAAAGATGAAAAAGATCTCATAATAATATTTTGCGAGAACCTGGCAGAACACATACTTTTTTTTTTACAGTGATGATGTATTCAAATATTTGAGTGTTACAATATTTAAAAGAATATTCAATGAAACGCAAACTAAAATGCTATTAAAATTAAAAATATTCCCATTACCACTAATATTGTACAAACCGCCAATAATAAATAACGAATAAAGAAGTAATGATCAAGATTATAGAAAGATACCGTTCAAAAAATAAAATAACGAGACACATAAGGGAACCTTTGCTGATAACAAATACATCAAACAATAACTTCGACATACACGTAGTGTCGATAGATACCGTGGGACTGCTAAGACTTTTAAGAGCATACAGATACATCCTAACGATACAAAGTGAATTAACTTAATATGGAGAAGTGTTACCTATAGAGAGCAAAGAATCTCTTACAATCGCAGGACATTTAAAACGGACAAGGAAACGGAATACAATAATTCTCTATTTAACAACATATGCCACAGTCCTAAAGATCGAACACAACATCCACACAACAACTGACTGGGTATGCATATGGTCAATGAATGACCATATGCATACCAAAGGTTCATTATCTATTCTTGCGTGGTGTGAGTGCACGCACGCCTGGCATGAGACCAATGAATGGATGACTCTGCTTTGAAATAGCAGATTAAACCAAGGGAGTCTGATTTCAGACACTATTTCTCTAATTGCCATATTTTATCATGGTGCTATTATGCCACACACGGCCAGTTAGAATTGCTTTAATGTCAAGTGCTTTATTTTTATATATGAAACGTTAATTATTCGTATAAAAATCACTTGCAAATTTTGATATGAAATTATGATTCGTTGTGCATGAATTATGGGAATGGGCATCGAATTTCTTGGTGAGAGATATTCTAGGCACATTCTTAATTCAGATTACTCATAGGGTATTTTATACATCATTGCACACGTGCATTGATTGCATTTTGTTATATACTAGGATAAGTTATTTATTTGACTAGGTAGCCTGAAAAAAATAATATAAATATTGAGAAATTCTGTAGAAGTAAAAATTAATAAAATTCAATTCAAGAAAGTAACATCTTGTGTTTTTGATTGGGCACGTAACGGTGCCTTAAAATATCGGATCCGAATAGGAGTCGCATTTAACACCAAACATTTCACTGGTAAGGACTACTCTACCTTAAAGCTCAACAAGAGTCTGGGTTTAGTGGTGAAATCAATGCTAAAAAAATAAGAAAAATTACAAATGGTAAGAAACATAAATTCGAAATTACTACAATACATTCTATTAAAAATTAAATATACATAAAAAATATAATAGCGTGTTATTCAACGGCGCCTCGAGCTGCTTTACAATTTGGTAAAAAAAATATTATTTTCACTTCCTTTGGCTACAAGAAATAGTGCAATATCACTTTTTTTCGAACGTTTTTGATGGACAAGGTAAGTTTTCGTAATTGCACGTACTACTGGGATTGTACTGTAGCATAATACTATAACGTATCGTTTTATACATAAGATAATATCTATAAAAAAGTGCATTTAAAAAAATCGCATAAAAAATACTTAATTTCCTTTGAAACCTTACGAATATTTTCAGTAATTTTCTCAAATGGCAGGAAATGAAAACAACGAGTTTAATTTAATTTAAAAACGCATAAAAAATGATTACAGAAATAAAAAATATATGTCTATGATTCTTAATAAATAGGCGCATAATTTTATCAGAAATGACAGATTTTCATTTCGAGACTTCGTCCTTATGAATTGCTTTTAGAGTAAATTCCCTAAATTAAGATGTTTTCCATTTGTGATAAATTCTTTTCATTTTGTTAAGCGATCTAACATTGCAATTTTTATTTCCAACGAAATTGCTTGTCTTTAATGTTTCGTTTAATTGGGCCAAATAAAATCTTAGTAAAAAAAATTATGCAAATTAAGACTAATAATAATGAGAAGATAAAAACCACTTCTAATGAAAAATTTAATTTCATGACACTCACTGTTTATATTTCACAATCCAACAATCAGACCGTGTTATAATTTGAAATAAAAAATTTAATTTAAGAAAAATGACTAAGTTACTAATGAGTAGAGGAGCGTGATAAGTCAATATACTCGTATATTATAAATAATAAGGAAAAACAACTTACGTGTAACGTCACTTTAAAAAAATTATTAAACTGTTAAAGTTTAAAAAATAAGTTATACCTTCGTTGTATCGTCCAATACTTGGACGAAATTAAGGCGGACTTCCACACGTACCAGGCGAAGGATGAAAAACCTTTTAAAGTGGTAGTTCGGAATCTGCACCATACCACTCCCGTAGAGGAAATAAGAAAAGAACTCGAGATGCTGGGTCATAAGGTAACTAGCATCTCAAATGTTAAGCAGAGGAACGCAGCGCTTCCTCTGTTTTTCATCTCATTAAGACAAGCGGCTAACAACAAAACCATTTTTGATCTGGAAACGCTTGTTTATACAAGAATCAAAGTGGAGGAGCCTTATCCCACTAAGGACATAGTTCAATGCCACAGATGTCAACAGTACGGTCACACCAAATCATACTGTCGGCACAAGCCAAAATGCGTAAAATGTGCAGGGGAACACCTGACCACAGAATGTATTAAAACGTGAGACAATCCAGCAAGGTGTGTACTTTGTGCTGGAAGCCACCCGGCAAACTACAAAGGCTGCTCCACATATAAAATGCTGCAGACAAAAATACGCCCAAATAATAATACATCCACAAATAAGACGGGACTAACATCATTGCCAGTGCGACGAAACCTGACATTTGCTGAGGTTGCATCTGGGCAGAAACAACATCAACAGCAGCAACAACAACCTCAACAACAAAACCATCCACATCAACCTCCTCATCAACAACAACAGCAACCACAACATCAGCAGCAGCACCAACAACAGCGCCAGCAACATCACCAACACCAGGAACAGCAGCAACAACAACAACAGCAGAAAAATGCTAGTCATGTTCCTATTCCTCCCCCATTATCCTCCTCCTCAGACCTAACAACACTTCTTTCTACAATAACTAACAAATTAATTCAAGAAATTACTCTTCTTCTCACTCCTCTGTTAACTGCTTTAACAACCGCCATTTCCTCACTAACAAGCAATATGAATAAATAAATGTTCTCGTCAACCGATAAATCCCTATCCATCCTTCTCTGGAATGCTAACGGACTGACTTTACACCGACAAGAACTAGACATTCTCTTACACAACAAACGCATAGACGTTGCACTGATTACAGAAACTCACTTTACGTCCAGGTCGTTTTTTGCTATACGTGACTATAAAACATATAGAACTGACCATCCAGACAACACAGCACACGGTGGAACTGCCATCGTTATTAGAAATTCCTTAAATCATTCCTTCCACTCACAAACTGCCACCGAATCCCTTCAGTCAATAGTTATTACCCTTCAATGTAAATCCTTTACCTTTAACGTTGCATCTGTTTATTGTCCTCCAAATAAAAAATTAACTCCCATACAATTTGATTCCTTCTTCAAATCAATTGGAAAATCCTTCATCGCGGGAGGAGATTATAATGCCAAGCACCCTAAATGGGGTTGCCGTGTTTCGAATCCCCGAGGAAAGATTCTCCAAGAACTCCTCTCCCATACCACTCTTGAGGTCCTATCTCCTCCCACGCCCACATATTGGCCGACCAGTGCCAGAAACCCTCCCGATATTCTAGACTATTTCATAACCACACCTATCCACTCCATTAATACTTCCATAGATACACTCCTTGACCTGAATTCCGACCATTCCCCAGTTCTCCTAACACTAGACACTTCTCCTTCCTTAAAATCCTATCCTGCCAAACTTGTAAATGGGAAAGTTGATTGGGACATTTTCAGACAGAACTTAGACCAACAGATTCATTTACAACAAAGCCTAAAGAACGTACAAGAAATAGACGATGCCCTAAGCAACTTGACTGTTTGCATACAGAACTCAATCACTAACGCCCACATAACTCATAACAAACCAACCATACGAGAACATGACTATAATCTTCCGCAAAAAATTCGCAGCTTGATAAGCGAGAAACGTCGAGCCAGGGCCCAGTGGCAACGTTCAAGAATGCCAAATGAGAAGAAAAAACTGAACCAACTACAACGAGAACTGAAACAAGAAATAATTAATTATAACAACGAACGATTTACTGAATACACAGAATCACTGACAAGTAATAAGTCACTCTGGACAGCTACCCGACGAATTCTCAAATACAAAACAGCTACACACCCGCTCCGGAATACCGACGGAACCTGGGCAAAAACAGATAAACAGAAAGCCGACATCTTCGGCAAACACTTAGAAAACATCTTTAAACCTCACGAAGATGTCCAGGACATTCTGCATGACGAACAAATATTCCGACAAATATCAACTCAGTTGCCCATAAGTCCACCTCCTAAGTTTTTCACTCCTTCCGAAGTTAAATTCACAATAGAACACCTTTCCAATAAAAAAGCCCCAGGATATGACCTAATAACTTCAGAAATCCTGAAACAAATTTCCAAAAAACCCTCGTCCTTATAACCTATATTTATAATAGTATCTTCCGCACATCATTTTTTCCTTCCCTGTGGAAGTTTTCCATAATTAAGATGATCCCAAAACCCAATAAGCCCAAAAACCTTCCTACCTCATATAGACCTATAAGCCTCCTTCCCATGTTATCAAAAATCCTAGAAAAACTAATCCTAAAACGCCTTTATCCCATTTTTGAAACCGAGGGTGTCATTCCTCAGCATCAGTTTGGATTTCGACCTGAGCATTCCACTATCCAGCAGTGTCATCGCGTAGTCGACTACATAGCGTGTTCGCTAGAGCGAAAAGAATACTGCCCAGGAGTGTTTCTTGACATTTCGCATGCTTTCGACCGTGTATGGCACCCTGGATTGCTTTGGAAGTTGCAGCGAGTCCTACCCTCGAGTTATTTCCACATCCTTAAATCTTATCTCTCAGACCGATATTTTCAGGTAGGTGAAAATATGGAGTACTCTGACATTTATCCAATTTCCGCCGGTGTCCCTCAAGGAAGTATCCTAGGTCCTATCCTATATAACATTTATACCCATGACATTCCTTGCCACAACAACATCCTAATCGCAACATATGCTGACGATACAGCCATCCTGACACATCACAAAGATCCTTCCACAGCCATTAGTATCCTGCAGAACAATATCCACTCCTTAGGAACTTGGTTCAAAAGGTGGAGAGTGAAGGTAAATGAGCAAAAATCTGCTCATGTAACTTTCACACTCTGCCGAGAACAAATTCCCGACATAACCCTAAACGGCAGTATTATTCCACAAAAAAATAGCGTACGTTACCTTGGACTTATATTCGACAAACGGTTAACCTGGAACCTTCATACGAAAACTAAAAGACGTGAACTTAACGGACGATACAAACAATTATTACGTCTCCTAGACAGTAAATCAAAACTTACAACAACAAGTAAACTATTACTATACAATACGGTTCTGAAACCAATATGGACATATGGTCTTGAACTTTGGGGTTCGACTAAGCATTCCAACTCCCTACCAATCCAATCCCTACAATCCCGAATCCTTCGTAAAATTGTCAATGCCCCCTTTTATGTGCGAAACACTGTTATCCACCGTGACCTAAATGTTCCATTTGTTCGTGAACTATATATCTCCCGATATAAAAAATTCCATTCGCACCTATCCTTCCACCCTAATCCTTTAGGAAGGGAACTTTTCACCCCTTCCAGTATACACCTATCGACGTTTAAAACGACGATGGCCGAGAGATTCTTTAAAATTATAAAATAAAATTACGCTGTTCTGAGGTAACATCGACGGGTGTTTTCCTCCACATGTCTTCATGTCCTTGTATATTCCCGTAAAAAATCTGCTTGTTACTAGCATAAGTAGTTGTAGATATCATTTAAAAAAAAAAAAAAAAAAAAATACCTTCGTTGGTTTTATGTAGCGCCGGAAATGAAAATATATATACTGAAAAAGAATGTCAATACTATAAAAAAAAGATCACGATTGACTTCTTGGTATCCATCGGAACTTACTTATTGTCAGCGAATATCAAATGTTTACTGAATTTAGAAGTGAGCAGTCAAACACTAGTAATTTAGAAAAATTAATGGATAAACGTAAAGTTGCATAAAACTTTATTACTTTAATAAATAAAAATACGCGATCACTGCATTTATACCTTAAGAAAGTCGGACCGCAGATTATGTGGATTTACAAAGTTAGTGACAGAATAATTTTTTTATAGTAGGAACTTTGATTAATAATACTCGTATATAAAGAGTTCAGATGCAAAACAAATCTATCACGCTATTCTGATCATATTCTTGTTTTGATTTTAGTTCTATCGATTAAAAAAATTAGATTACCTTTTATACCTCCTGAGGGGTTACTTAGCAATGATCGGACCCATATAGATGGGGAAAATAATCCCATATCACAGATCATTATTATCTGTGACAGTTCTCTCATTAACTGTTTTGACATGTTCACAATAGAGGGTTCCCTTATCTGATATAATGTTTTCAATTTTGCTCGAACATCGTACTAAAATAATTCAAATCCATTCGGAAATTTTTCAATCTGTAAAGCTGGTTTTTCAGAAAAAAAGCATCTCGGAAGAAAATTACACTTAGATGGCCATGTCACCAAGCAAAATTCTCGCATTGTGGATATCTAAAAACCCAAAAGTAATTATTAAACAACCATTACATTCATTACGTGTTTCTGTATCCGGTGGCATCAATGGTTCGTATTTCTTCGAAAATGAGGCTGATGCTACAGTAACTGTCGCTGCAATCGTTTTATAGAAAACCACTCAAAAAATAATTGGTTTAGGTTTATTGTTATAAAGAATGGCGGAATTTTCATAAAAATGTGTGTTTTATTCAAAATTTAAAAAAAATTTTTTGATTGGCAGACCCTGTACAAAAATTTTGTTCTACGTTGGAACTCTTTATATATTATTACTTAATTATACGAGTATGTAATACATAGTTAAATGTTCCTGAATAGTGATACCATCAATACCCTATAATAAATAATATAAAAAAGATGGTGGAATAATGCAATTCAACCGTGAAAAGAAATGTGATTTATTTTTATAACAAGAAAACCTGTATTGTAGCCTTAGTCTTAGTTTCGGAGATTTGTTCGCTACCTCAAGTGAATTAGCAATACACAAGCCAACGAAATTTCGTTTGGATAGAAAGACCACATTCTTTTATTCTCGTTGGCCAGCTAATGTGGTCTAGCATTCGGCTTGGAATCGTATGATTTCTAGGGCCCAACAAACACTCTAAATAACTGTAAATTACAAACTGTACGATTCCACTAGAACTTATTTATTTTTTCTTTGAATAATAGTTCTTACCTTTTTTTATTAAATGTTGTATGATTTCTTTGCAAACGTCATTACATTAAAACTAATGATAATACCAAACATAATTTGTAGTTTCTAATTTATTTTTTATATTGAAAGTAATAAGCTGATGTATGAATACATAAAAAATTATAGCAAATAAGCCAAATTTGTTTTCTTCAAAAGAAATAAAATAAATAAATACAAAAGTCGAGCAAAAAAAGAAATACCACGTCTTAATGTTTAAACGAGAGATAATATTATAACTGAAAGAAAATAAACTTAAATTATAGTTTAAAAAAAAGAAATAATCATAATTAAAAAAAAAAGAATAATAATGAAGAAAGTACGTGTATAGAATATATAATTTAAAAAAATACTTTAGACAAATAAATTTACGATTTAAGAAAAATTCAAATCAAAATAATTTTAATCTTATAATAAATATAGTAAGTAAACATGAGAGTACAAACTGAAATAAGCAATGAAAATAAAAATTGGTATGCAAATGTTGTAAATATATGAGAATGAAATAATATGTGAATAAATTTATAATGTTTTTTTATTTAAGGTTCCTCTCCTCTCAACTTACAGGTCGAAAGACCTTAATGTTTTTGAATTAGAGGGATGTCGTGAGAAAGCTTATTGCCGTGGCCATTAATTGGGGTACTCCAAATATTAACTGTACTCCCCTAAAATAATATAGACTGTTAATTGTTTTTTCTTTGACTCTCATGTCACACTTTTTTGTTTTGCTTGATAATATCAAAATATATAAAAGAAATTTTGTTTTCCTGCCGCACGTATTATTTTTCATAAATTCATAAATTCTGTTTTTATTTGTTATCTTACATATACATATATATTTATTTTATATATATATATATATATATATATATATATTTGTTATATATATATATATATATATATATATATATATATAAAATAAATATATATATATATATATATATATAAAATAAATATATATATATATATCTTTATCACAGATCGATTGATTATTGGGACGTTAACCTCCAGTTAAATTTATTACATTCAAGACGAGGTTTTCCAAATAGCTTTCAAACGGGATCTCCAATATAAACCGGAACATCTCTTTTATCAAAATAAAGGGATGCCTTTTGGACTATGTAACACACTAGATATACTGTGCCGTCTAATACAATAGATAGAGTGATACATACGGCCTGAGGCACCGCGTGCTGGTCTAACTTAATGATTTGTTAGATTTCGCTCTATTGATACGCGTCAGCATACATTTGAAGTCAGCTGGATTAACAATTAATGTAAAGAAAAGTAAGTTCTGCCTTCGCGAAACAAAATATTAGGGGGTCATCAGTGGAGAGAAATGAATTTAGACAGACCCGGGAAATATGTATGTGTTGTAGATTATTCTACTCCACAGTCATTTCGATTAGTCCGGCGATTTATGGAATTTCCTGGATTATATAGAAAATTCATTCCGTGTACTGTTGAAGAAGAAAGCAGGAGAAAATAAGTGGCCTATAGCATAGGTGCCGCAAAAATTATGCTGTGCTCAGAGAAATTATTAAATTTCTGGATCTTAAATCCTCACACATTTCCGAATATGATTCCCAAGTCCTTAAGGAAGAAGTTGAAAATAATAAATATAAATTTCCGGACTTGAAGGAAAATAATGGATACGTCAATGGCCGGACACTTCCACGAAGCGGAGATCTTCTATAGGAACAGGACGGTTGGAAGTTATAATTCCAAAAGTTCACAATCCGGTGATGGTATCACATTGTGGGATCAACAAATTTTATTGTCCCGCATGATCACCTATGGAATCATTAACTTCTCGTCCACCTAGAACAGTCGTACTAAGAGAAATTCGGTTATCCTAATTATACTGCACTACTTCTCCGAATTCCTTATTTCAATTCTGCTCCAATCAATTCAAAGATTTATTATTGAATTATGGGGTTAAGCATACAAAACTGTCCTTTATGCACCACAATCTAATGCTCCATAACGAGTAAATCGCTCTATATTAGCAGGCATCAAATATAACAATAGCGTATGGGACAAAAGCTTGAGCGATATAGCGTATTCTTTCAGAAACTAGATACATCAATCAGCCATTTATGCTCAATACCAAGCTCATATTATGATTTGCTATGCGGGTTTGAAGTAAGCTGCGTCTTAGTGCCGCAGTATATAATTGACAAATGCATTTCTAGATGAATTGCATAAGCCACATCACAAGGAGAATGGAATTTTTACTTACGGGCAAATACAGTTCGCTTTCAGATCGCACAGGAGGCATACCACCGGAACCTCCAGCCAAGTAACTTCACTAAACGAAAATTCGTAAAATGTGGAATTGGATCAAAGAAAGGGGCGGTGATATATGAATTCGGAGAAATAAAAAAGAATCATTGGAATGGAATTAGGGGAAGGACATCCACGAAAAGAGGAAGAAAAGCAACTTCGCCAAATGGTCATCGAGTGAGTGGCATCGACTAGCTAAGCGATCTACGTCGTCGTGAGGCAGCGAGTGGGTCGTAAAGGGCTACCTTTCTCAGGTTTTTTAATATCAGTATAGAATACCGGTGGAAGCACCTGTATTATCATGGCAGCTGTAACTTTAGATTGGAATATTTTTGTATTGCTGAAAGTTAAGTTGCCATCGAGTAAATCGATGAAATTATACATTGATTTTTCGGACGGTTTTGTTGATCCTGGCCGAACTACCGGCACATAATTACATGATTCGACTGTCGTCCACCTATGGTATGTGACATATTCACTAATGACGCGGAGCAAAACAACCGTACGAGTATGCCGTGTGAAATATATGAGCAAATCGGCACCTCTAGACGATCGCATGAGGTACTCGGGTATTTGGATTTGGAATGTTTAAAATGCACAAACTCATTATAATCAATTTATTTTCGCTCTAATTGTTAATGATATTGGCCAGTTGTTTTTTTCTTCGAATATTTTGTTCCTTTGGGACTACGATTCATCGCCACAACCATGACTCTTTTAGGCGACTTGAAAATGCGTGAGTTAGATGTAATCC